>JAKWBJ010000167.1:600000-1095661 GCA_023159175.1 Wohlfahrtia magnifica | reverse complement strand
GCAAAAAACTCAGGCGATATACTTCTCAAGGAGGATGAAATCGTGTTATTTACCACAGAATAATATTACTTTTAATAATGTCAGTATTGCTTGGACGGAAAGCGTGAAATACTTAGGAGTCATCTTAGATCCCAAAGTTAAATTTAAGTACCACATACCCTACAATGTTGATAAAGTTAACAAAGTGACAAGATTATTGTATCCCTTAATTAATCGGAATTCTAAATTTAACATACAGAGCAAAAACTTAATTTTTAAATCCACCTTTCAAGCAATAGTATTTTACGTCGCACCTGTATGTTCTATAACTGTCGAATGTCACATTAAAAAAGTTCAAATCGCTCAAAATAGAGTACTAAAAATGATGTACAATTTGCCATGGCATTATTCCACGCAACGATTGCATACCTTAGCGAACGTTGACTTTGTAAAGAATAGAATTGAGAAACTGACTACTAACTTTGTTTCAAAATGTATCCACTCTGATTTCGCTCATATTAACGATCTTGTATCGTCACATTTTTAACCCTTTAGTACTTAAGTATTTTATCTAAATCCCTTGAAATGTTCACAAAAGCTTTTTTTTTCTTAATTTTTTTCCTGAATATAAACGTATGCTATGTTACACTAATTAATTATATAATCATTGTTATATATAATGAAGTAGAAAAGGATTACTCCTAATCTCTTACCAATATGTTAAATAATAGAAAGTACTTAAAAATGAATAATAAAAATAAAAGTGCAAAAAAAACAAGTTTAATAAACCTTAGTACGTCTTTACTCTATGAAGGCACATTATTTAAAATGAATTTTGGAAATATTTTGAGTGGTTTTTAATTCTTAGCAAAATGAAAAACGAATTAATTAATTAAATTTAACTTTAATTTTAAAAATATATACTTTATTTTGTCGCATAGTGTATTTTTCTTATATATAATGTGTGTTTATACAGCTAAACGACAGATTCTACAGTATCTTTCCGGAAGGAACCATATGCTATCCTTAATGTCTAGACTTGGACCGGCATGGGATAAAATTGGGAAAGAGGATACAATATTATAACTAAAAACAAAAGTTGAGATAATGATTAAGACAGGGGTAGCGAAGCCCGCCGGGGTTTAGCTAGTACAAAGCAAATTCTACAGTATCTTTCTGGAAAGAACTATGGTCTAACGTAAATGTTTCGAATTGAAGCGGAAAGAAACCAAATGGGGAAAGAAAGTAAAATATGATAACTGAGATCAGTGGTAACCGTATACTTTTTGAAAAATACCTAAGTATACTAAAAAGTTAGAAAGATATCCCCTACGAAAATTCCTACACATGTCAAATTCATAGAAATATCTTATTTTAGGTGTAAAATTCAAAATACAGGCATCCCTAGTATAGCACCGCTAATTGGTTTCGTTTTATTGGAATCGTGTAATTCGAAACTTGTAATTCATAAAATTTTGGATATGACAAAATAAAAATCCATTACTTAGAATGTGGAGTAAATAACAAATCTAATAAATACAAACAATAAAATCTATTTACGTGGCTCGATATCGAATTAATTAAAGTTTGTTATTATAATTCAAATTCCGTGTTATTCGACACATACATACATTTTATTGATAAAAAAGCTTCTTTTAAAATTCTTAATCGTAATCATTGTTTTAACTATTAAACATTCAAGATATTTTTGATTTCGAAACTGGTAATCTTTTATTTATTACAAAAAGTATTAAATTTAGTACGCCTATAATTTATGTACATATATATATGATGTATTTACTTGAATTTCGTTATTTTTCAAAATTAGTCAATAATCGTTAAAAAAAAAATAAAACCTTTTTATTTAAAATCATATAAAAAAAAATATTGGTATTTATTTTATTAGAAAAGGATACTTTTAAAAACAACCTTTTTAACAGGATGACATTATTGAAAATCATAAAATATTTGAACCGCTTGTCTGATATGGGCCACTTTAATTTTTGTAAACTATCGTTTAACGATGGTTATTTGTTTCTATCTATTTTAAGCAAAATATTAATAAAGAAAAAAATTTCAAATATAAATTGTTCTCATCAGTTCTTTTGACCAAATAGGTATAATGTGTCTATTATATAGAAAATGTGTTTAATTTTTAAGCTGCATTTAATTTTGTTTAATTATTCCGTGTTTGACGAATGACACGGCCTCGAAATACAAACTGCAAACTAAAAAAAAGTATTTACAAAATTTAGTTTTTATTACAATTTTGAACGGCTACCATGTATGAATGCCATTAATTTTTTTGCGTTTACACATATACACACATACATATATATGTATATATCTCGTAATACTAACGCTTGTTCTCATTATGAATTCAAATAATACGACGGTTATAGGACCAATTTGAACAAATTGGTATTTTCTTATAAAAAAATTAATTTTTTAATGCTTGGATCATTCTCCGGCAAGAGTTAGCAAGCGTATTTTTTATAGTCAATTTAGTCGAGTGTCTAGTTTTCGGCAATACTAAGTTAGCTCTGCCCACCAGAACACTTTTTTGAATTTCCAGACCTGCTTTATTAAAATTTTTTTCGTTTTGTTTTATACAAATAAATAACACAGAGCGACAAATCAATACCTGAAATGTGATACTAGGTTTGTTCAATAAATTTACTTGCAGAAACTTGCAACAAAGAGTAATTTATTTATTTATTTATTTTTTGTTTTGCAAAATTTCTCTCAATTACTTACAATTTCTTAAATTTTGCAAATTTTTTTTGTGTGCAATTTTTTTTAGAAAACTTGATTTATAAACACAATTTGAATAATTCTTGCAAGTAAAAACTTTACCAGCACAAATTTGCAATATTTTTTTTTTTGTGTCGGAATTTATTACTCAATTCTGACGCTCTCACGTTGCAAATTTTTTGAGTTAACGAACACTTTTCCAGTAAAAATTGTTACAAATTCAAATACAAGTTGTTACCATTTTGCTGATAGGCGTTATCGAATACAAAAAGAATCTGTTTTTGAAATTTGTGAAACATCTTCAAAATCTTGAGATACCGGTAAAAAACCTGTTTTTCGTAAGTTCAGGAACTTAAGCTACGATCATATTTGTCGAGTATTCGACTAAAAAAAAACCCAACCACTATTTTATAGAAATATTTCTTTTATGCCAGCGATTCTTTAAAATTATTTTAATATAAATGGTAGTACCAATAAATATTTAGATTTTTAAATAACTTAATTTAAAAATATAAATAATTAAAGAACAAATATTTCTATAAAATAGTGGTAACGTAGCTCTAAAATAATAAATTCGTCGGACAAACAAAATTTTTATTGCTTTGAAGTTTTACATAAATATTAAAATAACCTTCAAGAGCGTTTACTTTATTGTTATTTTTTTTATACAATATTCTTGTTTTTAAAAAAGCAAAAACATTTTTCCTTAATCTTTGCATCTTTTTTTTAATTTTAACCAAAAGATTTTTAAATGCAAAAATACACCAAAAATGTAGTGGTACATACGGTAACACTACTGTTTTTGTATTTCGCCATAATTATTGAATGTGTTTTTCGAAAATGTAACAAAAAAGTTGATTTTGGCACTTTTAATTTCAAATTTGCCTAATTTCAAAACCAAAATTATGCACGACTGAAGAAGTATATACAAATATTATAAATAACTATGAAGAATGAAAAACGGTTCGAGGGATAGAAGATATACTTGGAAGACCCAAGAACAGTCAATAATATAATAAAAAGATATTAGATAAACTTAATTGGCTTAGAAAGGACAGGCAGTCGTACGTATGGAGAAAGCATAATGAAGAACTCAAAAAAAAACTTAAGAGCTATTGTTAAACATGGAGATGTTTCAGTGCTAATTTGAGGTTGCATATCTTCTGGAGTTAGGAAACTGTGCATAATAGATAGTAAAATAAACCAAACAAAATATTTTTTCATTTTGAAACAACATTTGGTGCCAAGCGTTGAGTATAAAAGATACATTCCAGTTTTATCAGCACAACGATCCGAACATAAGGCGCATGCTGTACTCGTACATGTGTGGCTATTGTTTAATTGTCCACATCCAACGTCACTACAGTACCAAATAGTAATGTCACTGAACATTCATGGGCACATTTAGAAACCGAACTGAAAAAATATACGAATTGGAAAAAACTGCTCTTGTTGAAACGTTAAAGGACGAATGCGCGAAAATTGATTCTTCTATATGCAGAGACCTGGAAGAATCACTGCTAAGAAGATTGGAAGCAGTTGTTAGCAATTTATAACTAAAAATATATTATATATATTTTTAATATGAAACTTTTTGTATTTTACTTAATTTTATGTTTTGTCTGAAGACCTTATTGAGCCACTGTATTTAAATATTGGTATAAAAATAAGGCGGGGCACCCCTGCTGTTTTTTACATTGCTAAAAATAAATAAACACAAAGCAAAACAACAACTTCATGCCTGTGCAGAGACAATTAAATCGACAGCAACAAACGTTATCAGAAATAAGGTAAATAAAACAGCAACAACAATAATTAAACAGAACAGAAAAGAAGTAACAGACAATAGCAAACAACAACAAATACTAAGAGCTGAAAGAAGTAGTTGTTTACATTCGAATGGCTACATAAGAACTGTAAAAAAAGTAATGAAAAGAAATGGAACTACCTGCAACATCGGGAGGTTCGAGAGCCTTCGAAATGTTGTTTACTCAGCCACATCGTTGCCACAACTACGAATTTTTTCTAACCAAGTTTCAATAAAAGAGTAACCAAAAAATAACCAACATTTTAAATCATATGTAATTTTGATACAAAAAACATTAAAATATAATTTTATAAATTGATTTTATAGAAATATTGACTGAATATAGACTGGTCAAAAAAAGTCGGTACAACAATTGATGACGCATATTCTCCTATTTGTTCTAAACATTTTTACTATGTATGTATGTATTAACAAACTTCGCATAATAGAAAATATAGTTCTCTTATATGTTTTGTTATGATGAGTTTTTAAAATTTATTTGTGGATAATATTAGCTCAATAGCCTTTACTAACAGATATATTAATGATTAGTCAAATACCGAACCAAACAATAGCGTTGAAGTGAAATATGTCTGATATTTATTTTCACTTAGCCACTGAACGAAATATTGTAAACAACGAAGTTTTATTGCTTGGATTGCTTGCCAAAGCTTATACAGAATATGTTGCACCGATCCCAACGTGCGAGAGATTATTCATGCAGTTCAGAAGATTTTGACTTGAAAACAGAAGACCTCCAAGGTCGGACAAAAATGTTCGGAGATGATAAATTGAAGGCATTACTCTATGAAGATTATTTTCAAACTCAAAAAGCTACTCAAGCTGGGAAAAATTGTAGCGGCATCTAATCAACAACGCTCGGCGAAATGTTTCGAGATCAGTTGAAACTATTTAAAAAAAAAAAAAATAGTTTCAGACCTTGCATGTCAGACTACCATTTGTTTAGATCGGATTTCCCTTCACTATAGACCAGTGTATAAGAAATTGCCTCGACTCGTTCTTGGCCTCAAAAAATTATCAGTCTTTCGGCACAAAATCCATATGTTACCAAAAGGATGAGAAAGGCCATAGCATACAAACAACTAAAGTCATAAGTTTGCTAAAATTTCAGTTTTTAAAGTAAGTGAGTCAATAAGAACTTGGATAATAACCGTTAAAAGAAATCATTATCTTAATTTTTACTTCGAGAAAAAAGTCACCAAAATGGAAAAAAGTACACATCTACACATCAAAGACAAATAAAATATGTTGGCTAAAAATAACCACAACGGCAACACTGCTCAGCCATATAAAAAGCACATCGGTGCGAACAACAATCAGTTTGTGCTGTAAACTTAGCGAGTCAGTTTATTTGGTGTAAACTCAGCGAACATGTTATTGGTCTGAACTCAGTGTTAGGAGAGTTTAGTGTGGTTAAACTCTGGTCGAAGAGGTTGTGATCGAACATAAGTTATAACTACGATCGGGTTGGAAGATCCTTAAGTAGAAAGATCCGTCGAGAAATCGTTGTTGTTTACGAAAGAGTAATTAAGATTAAAAACTGCCATTGCTTATAAAAAAGTTACTAGCAGTGGTACACTAAACTGCCTAAATAAAGGACTTTAATTAAAAACTTAACACAAGCGGTCATATGCCGCTAAAGTAAACTTCTAGTGCACTTTAGTTACCACACACTTTAAGCTTAAAAAACATTTGTTAAAAAAACCTATGCAAAAGCCCTACATTAGCTATTGATTGATTTACTTAATTTTAAGTTTTCATGCTGGCAATATCATTATTTTTTGTATCAGCGATATAAAAAACGAATGCCACAAATACGAGTAGTCGAACCAAAAAAAAAAAATAAAAATAATTAATTTAATAAAAAATGGTATTTCTTATCATAAATCGGTTTTACCTTTTTATATTTTATTTAATGCTATACACATTTGCTGCAAAAATCGTATAAGTTTAAGGCAATTAATTTTAGTGGTTGAATAATAAATACCCGAATAACGAGATTTGTGTAGTTGGCTTGATTTTATGTACATCACTAAAGGAAAAATATTTTGATTGTGCGTAGATGGAAAAACTTGTTTTAAAAAAAGGTTAGAAAATTGGAATGAGGATGATAGGTGAATGTTTTGAAGTTGAAATGAAAAGTTCCAATAACAACTGAAATACTCAAAAAAAACTTCACACATAAAAAAGGTATGACATTTAAATACTGGAGTGGGAAAAAGACAATGATATAAAAAAATCTGCTTGTTTTGCACTTTTCTCCTTAATAGAGAGGAACTTATACTTTTAACACTATACTTAGAACTCCTTTTTTCCGGCGTGTTTGGAGAATTTGGATTTAAGAGAAATATGGTCATATTCATATTATATTCGTTGCCATAGCTTCAACATATTCCTCCAAGTCCAATTAAAAAAAAAAAAAATTCGTTGTATTGGAATTAGGGCTTTACAGTGATCACTAATTTATCTTAAATTTCTGTTACAACAACCATTCTTTGACAATTTAAGCAGTCTGGCTTGGAACACCATCTCACTAAAAAATTAATTTTTCTTTTTGGTAATGTTTATGCCTACAAAAAATGTTCCTTGACGCCAAAACATACTTATTTTATTTTTATATTAAATATTCACAACATAAATGTTACTTTAAAGTACTCTTAAAGTAGGTAGCTTCCTTCTTTAAAATTCATAAAGTTAACGTAGGTGTAACAAAGGGATTTTAAGCTAATAATCGTTTTTGCATACAACATTAAGGAATTTTGCTTAACAAAGGTTTAACAAGGATTTGGAAAGAAGAGAAACAGGCCATTTAATTGATATGTATACATACCTACATATGTATATTGCGTTTAAGTAGCATTGAGAAATACGTGTGCAATTTGCCAGCAATTGGTAGAAGATAATAAGAAAAAAATTCAGGAAAAGTTTAAAACAGCTTTCGGAATAACATAGATTAGTTAAAGCCTGGTAGTTATAATTACAATGATGAAAATACTTCCAGAGTAGTTTGGAGGCAGTACAAAAGTTCACAAAATATCAAAGTTAAATGTCGACCTAGTAAAAAATATGTATGTAAATATAAATATGTACGTAATCAAGCAAAAACCAAATTGATTTAAAAAAATTTAAACGGTGAAATTTTCGTAAAAAATTATCCGTGGTATTACATGTCGCCAACGCTGCACAAATTGTTGATTTAAAGTTAGGAAATAATTAAAAAGCATCTGCTGGTTCTTTGCCTGAAGAAGTGCAAGGTTCTATTAACAAAATATTTAAAAGCTTACAGCATAACACGAGGAAATGAAGTATAAGTAATAATTTAGAAGAAATCCTTAACTTTCTTTCAATAAATTCACATCGTGTGGTCGCGGATACTTCCAAGATTCCCATGACACAACAAATGGTTGGACCTACGGAAGCAAAATGATTTTTTCTTCTATTATCTGACAATGTGAATTTCAACGCAAGCAATGTCGAGGATACTGATAAAACACAAAGAGATGGCGAATAAATATCAAATAATATATCTTAATATTTGTTAATGTGTATTGTAACCTTTTATATTTTTGTCGTTATTTACATTAGCTTAATAATTTTAATCAAATATTTTTATTTATTTTATGTTTTTCCTTATATTTTCAAGCAAAAGAATTTTTTTTTATTTATTCATAATACCGAGATCACTACTTTTCCTATGATACCCATATTTTATAACTAAACCCAGCGGTTTAATTGATTCCACAAATGGCACAGTCCTGCCACACTGTGTAATATTCTTAATAATGTTTAATTTTTTTTTTTTCTTTTGGGTGGGGGGGGTGGGGTGTTGATTTAACACATTTGTATTGTCCCGTATTTTTGTAGAAATTTTTTTGCTTTTGATCTTCCAAGCATGTATAAGAAAAGTTTAGGAAATTTGTCATAAGTGAAAGATCGCAAATATTCGTATTAAGCGTTTGGATCTGTGCCTTTAAACATATACATATTTTATGGACGAAAATGTTTTTCTATGAAATAGGAGAAAATTATTATTTTTTATTTCGCCCAAGTTTTTTAAGGTGGTGATACATTGATAGCCAATCGCATTCAAGGAAAAGTAAGTTATCTATTTGGCTATTTGCCATGTTTGCAAACAAATATTTGCCAATGTATCGCCCATTTTAATGACTACAATACGTTCTCTTCTCTATCCCCCCACCCCCAAAAAATTAGCGATGTGAATTAAAACACAATCAAACGCAATTAGTCTTTAAATTTTTAATGCTAAGTACCAGGTATTTTTTCTTTAGATAAGTACTTATGCATACTTTGCTTGTCAGTACTTCTTATTATATGGATACAAACATGTTGCTTAAGTTGTATAAAATGGTTGTGTGCAGACCAGAGAATGACAATAAGTACTCACAAACAAAGTATGCGTATCACTTATGTATCCATTTTTATGGGTGTTGTGTATATCAAAACATTTACAACATACAGATTGCATAATTCCACTTCATACTTCTAGCAAACATGTCTGTACACAACCATCTTGAACAACTTAAGCAACATGTGTGTATCCATGTAATGTGCTATAGCTATAAAAATATTTGTGTGCGCACATGCTCATGCATTCAAAGGATGTGTATCACTGGGAATTAAAAAATATTGAAAGCATATTAAGTACTCCTGCGAATAAGTACCCATATGAAATGCGTGTATGGATGAATAAAAGAAATGGTATGCTTTTACATCATTGTTCGTGTTTCCTCTTTGTTTGTTTTTTTTTTTTTTTTTGTGACAGGCCCAAGAAACAACAAATCAGAGACAGAAAAAATTTTATTTTAAGCATTTAGCAAATTCCTAGTATTTTTCATAAAGAAATTGAAAACTCATTTATAAAAAACTACCTGGTACTTTGCCTTAAAAAATTCAAAGGCTAATTGCGTTTGATAGTGTGTTTTTTAATTCCCATTGCAGTGTTTTTTTTTTTTTTTTTTTTTTTTTTTGAAAAACCCATTGAAGAACACTACCTGTTATTAAAAAAAAAAAAATTGGGCGAATTAAAAAAAAAATATTTTTTCCATAGAAAAACATTGTCGTACATTAAATATATGTTCAATAGCACATATACAAACGCTCATATACATATGTACTTGCATGGAAGGCGATAAAAATGTGGGAAATCCCCAGAATTAGATAGTAAATAATAAGGCAAGTTTCAAGTTTTCATTAGCATTTGAACTTTTGAAGTGTGTAGTGTACACAAGTTTTAAAAATGTAAAACTGTGACGAAATTTTAAAGAAAATAATTGAAGGATTATACAATGTGATAAGAAAAACTGGAAAGCCGAAAGATTTTTAAATTTGTAAAGAAGTGAACATCAAATTTAATTAAGTATAAGTGCATTCATTCACAGCCTCATTACAGTACACCAATTCAAATAAATACCGAGGGGAAAAGTGCTGGCGCTGAAGCATTCATAGCTTTTGCTATAAAAGACTGTTGTCCTTTCAGTAGCGTTGAAGGCTCCGGTTTTCGTAAATTAATTCCAAAATCTCTACAAATTGGTGGAAAGTGTGGTAAAAATGTTGACTTAGACAGCTTTATCCCCAGAGCAAGAAAACCGAAAAACCCAATCAATGGCCACAGAGAAAAGAAAAGAAATAAAACCACACATACAGAATCTTGTAATGAGTATTATAAAGTAATAATAAAGAGTTTTGAACAACAAATCTCATCAGTTAAGTTTTGGTCGAATACTCAAACGGTAATAAGATGAATTTATTCAAAGAAAAGACGTTTCAAAGCCTTCGTTACCCTGCCTTTACCCACGCAAGTGATTGCTTGCAAGTAGCAAATACGTATTATTGCCGAAGATGTTAAAAAATGTTCGAAAGTACCGCAAGTTGGTTGAATGTTTACACAGGCAAGTGCAAACTCATTCTAAAAATGTTGTTAAAGGCTAAACAACTAAGTTTCCCTCCATTGTTATGTTTTTATTTACATTTCAAGTCAGGGTTACCAAGAACTAAATTAGGAAATTTTTCAGGGAACTATTAAGTAATAAATATTTGTATTACATTTCTTGATAATATTTATGATTGAAGACAAATTACTTAAATCGTTTATATATATTAATACAAAATATTTTAAAGTATACATAAAATACATTTATAAAAGGGAAAAAATATATATTAGTTTGCTGCAATCTACACAATTTTTTGTAAATGGGTAACACTATTTAATCAACTCTCATTTTACCTGCCGCATGTGCCAAAAATTCACTGTCTTCAAAAATCTCCTGCAAGTTAAGTTGTAAGTTCGAAAAATGTGAGGGTGTTGGTGAAAACGTGAGTGTATTGAGTTTTCCGCACTTGTACTTGCATGTGTAAAGGCCTGGTTAGTCACAGAATAGCCGTAATAGTAAACAATAGTAAATTCGAATCAATGGAAATGGGCTCCAACCAGCTAGCCTTGCCAGAATGATGATTTTATCATATTTTTCATGGTTTTTTTTTTACCAAAATATGATTTGATGATTTTTTATTTTCAAATGATGATTTTTTAGTTTTAAAAATGATACTTTTTTTAGATTGTAAAAAAATATAATTTTTCTAAAAATAAACAATTAAATAAAATGAATAAATGAAAAAATTATGTGCCAATCAACTTGTGGTTTATTGTTTTTGTTTACAAGTACTCTGTGTCTAATCTACATAAAAGTGTATCATTGCTTCTGGGCATTAAAAAGTAACTAATTCATATATTAAAAAACAAAAATTTATTATTAAAAAAGGTAACACTTATGTATATGTACTTTTGCAAACATACTGTTGTATGTTTATACCAGGGTTGGTTCTCCGCTGGGTTGCCCTCTTTAACCCCCTCGGGTTCTATTGGATATTATAATCAAAAATTCCGGGTGGGTTGTTCTATTTAGGAGTTTTCGTAGCTTATTTACAACAAAAATATATACAATTTATGTATTGGGAGTACGAGATAATTGGGTCCTTTTTTCTTAGCTCAAAAAATATAATGAATGAACAAATTTGTCAAAATAAAAATTTATCAAATCACTGCTTACATCTTTTCCCCAGCTCTAAGCCAATTTCCGAATTCCTTCTCTGAAAAACTTCTCGTCGTTCAAAAAATCCAACTTTAAAGCCGATTTTATATTTCTTCAAAAGAAGTGATTAGGTGCCATGCAAAAAGAAATACATCGAAACATTTAATACGTTCGGATAAACGGCGAGTGCGACAAGATTTTTCATTTGATCGTTTCTGACAATTATTTGGCAACTTTTGCAACGTGGAGCCGAGAGTTGTTAAGTAAAAGAATAACTTAATTACTCGTATGTCTGCTTTATTTTCCCCTTGTTTTGCTCGTAAAGCACGGTTGAAATGAAATATTTGCTGTTCCGAAATTTGCTGCTCCCAATAAAACTCAACCTTGGTTCATACATACTAATTAATTACTTTCACTGAAACTTAGGTGAAAATAGTGCGAAAACAATAAAATCCTTGAATCTGAAAATAAAGAAATTTTGGTATTGATTTGACTTTTACGGTTTTTTTAAAGCTTTAATGTCTTGACCTTTCAAAGATTATAAATAGAAAATTACCGTCTTTGTCAAGCTTAATACAAAATTTTCCCAAATTAATTGATGGAAAGGACATTCAGAATTTAGATATAAGTTTTACGAACTTCGCCTTGTCAACTTTAATAATAATTTTACAACGCTAGATAAACTAAATTGTGAAGAATTTTGGTCAAAGGTTGGCATGTGGCACCGTGCCGTGTGGCATGTGGTACCGTCTTGTTGAAACCAAATGTCAACGAAGTACAATTCTTCCATTTTTGGCAAAAAACGTCGGTAATCACGGCACGGTGCCTTGCTGTAACGTTGCGAATTTTATAGTTCTCGAAAAAGCACTGTCAAATGATAGTGCCGGCCCCCCAACCGAACCAAACAGGATATCTTACTCTACTTTTCACATCAAATTCGGCAAATTTGTTTGTTCACGTACCCATTGAGCCAAAAATGATCTTTGTTGCTGAAGAGTTTTGATTGCAAATTTAATGATTTGCAAGCATTGTTCATTTTTTTAGCCTATTAATAGTGAAATAACAAACTGAGCGTTTTTTGGCATTTGCACTCTAAAAAACCAAATAGCAAAAATGATCATTTTTTTCAAAATATGAATTTTTCACCAAATGATGATTGTTTTCCCAAGCTTCTGGCAACGCTGCAACCAGCTTTAATTCTGCCGATGCTGGTACAAGAGCTACATATCCGCCGAAATTTTATAAAAATAGTTTGTGGTTAAAAGGGCCTGAATTCTTAAGAGAAAGTAACATTCGATCATTCTCAACATGTGAAATTGTTATTAAATTTTTCGTTTTTCATCATTTACAAAAGTGAAGAGAATAGTTACTTGAGTTAACCGCCTTATTAAAAGAAACCATTAACCGGGTTATCTAAATTGGGAAGACCAAAGAGCTGTGGAATCAGCGTTGCCGTTTTTGGTTATTTCTAACCGAAATAAAAAAAAAACTTTTTCTACAGAGTAATAAAAAAATTATTTTTACGTTAAATGGTTGGAGGAAAAAATTTTTTTCTTTTAAAATTAAAAAAAAAAAATAGATAAATTATTAAAAAATAGTAGAACTTCGAGATATAAATTTTCAAAATTCACTTGCTTAGAAACACATACTTAACATGAATATACTTTATTTCTTCGTTATTTTTAATTTGTTCCTCATTGTACTGTGATTTTTCATAAAAAAATTAATTTCTATCTGCAACTTTAATAAAAAGTGATTAGTTTTATTTAGAATCTACAGTGGCCGGAATTGTGTTGAATCGGTGGCTAAAAATTAGAACTCTATAAGCATTAAATGTTCAAGAGATTTTTTTTTATCCAATTCGGTTACTTTTTCATCGAGTAGGTTAGAAAAAATTAAAAGCTCTAGCAACACTGTGTGGAATATACAATTTGCCGAATAGTACAGAGTGAATATTGTAAAAATGAAGTAAAAGCATTGCAGACTTCTAAAGTAGTACCTAAGTCCTGCACAATATATTAACTTCTTATTTAGATGAGATTGGTATTTTAAGAGTGAATGGCTGTTTAGATAAGTGAAATGGCCTTTAGATGCAAAAAACTATTATTTTGCATCTAAAACATTACGTATCAAAGCTAGTCTTAAAGTATTGTCATGTAAAAAATTATCATCAAAACCTCTCATTAACTACTAATGAAGTTCATCAAAAATATTTGAAACCTCAAATTAAAACTCAAAAACGTTGTAAAGGAATGTTTAGTTTGTTGTTGGTTTGGCATTAGATCAACCAAAACAACCTCAAACGGGTCAATTACAAGAGGATCGCATTACTCCCTTTGTCCGATCTCATATATCTTTCATATACAGGCGTTGATCTTTTCGATCCATTTAATGTTTCTGTTGGACGTCGTAGAGAAAAGAGATGGACTGTTTTATTCAATAGAGTTGGCAGAAAATTTATCTACAGATGAATTTATTTTGGGTTTACGATATATTATAAACCGTCGTGGAACACCAATCAGATTACGAAGTGATAATGGAATAAACTTTGATGCAGCCCAAAAGTTATTAGAAAAGAGAACAGACTACTCAAAATTGAGATATTAAATCAAGAAGCAATGAGATACAATATCGAATGAAAATTTAATTGCCAAATCAATCCAAGTTCCGATGGTAGTTGGGAGAGATTAATAAGGATTGCTTGCAAAAACGTAAAAAATTCTGTCCTAGATCCCGTTGTAAAACGAAGATGACGAACCAATTACTCCCAATCATTTTTTCTTAGGATATCTTAATTTAACACAAACTCCAAGCACTAAATCTAAATTACCAACCTTATAAAAACAGATGACATCGTTATTATTTTGGATGCCGAGAAACAAATGGCAAAAAAGAAGAGTAAGAAAAACGTTTCATGCAACGGACGGTCAAGTTCGTTGTGTCGATTTAAAAACCCAGAACGGGGTAACACGAAGACCGGTTTCAAAGTTAATTGTACTTAATTTAATTTGCGGTGAACCAATAGCTGTTTCACGAAGAGTGGAATGTAAAGTTAAAGCACTTTGTCCTTTTCTATCTTTTTTTTAAACAAATATCAAACAGACGTTTTTGAATTGAGAAACTTTATTCATAAATTTGATAATTCATTGATTGTAATTTTGTTCTTTATGAAATGAAGACGCCAGTATCAGTTGGCGACTTATTACGTTTTTTTTTTTTGGTGCATGATCCCTCTCAATTTCACAATTTTTCTGTCACAGCATTATCTCTTAAAAAGCCTTCGTCAATAATAACGTAACCTTGGAAAGATGAAGCCGAACGAAATATCTTAATTGGCACAATTTTTTGATTAAGAAGAGGCTTCACTTCCTTTGTTCTATATTTTTCATTTAAATTATTTTCGTGCAGGGTTGATGATGCGGGCGTCCACAATAATTGTACTTGAACCATGACCTTTTTTTAAGCAGCAAAAACAAAGTCTGAACTCCTTTACTTTTTCCCGCCGATTGTTAGTGGATAGTTTTTTAATATATACCTTGCATTTTGGCTATTTTATGTAGATCCTGACATATATAACACTTGACATTTTCCTTTTGATGCTGTTGCTCAATTAACATGAAAGTATGTATATGATTACTTTGGAGAACAGATACGAACATTACACTTATAACCTTTGCTAATTCTCCGATCCAATTGGAAGAATCAGTAATTGTTGGATATGGTTTAATAGTAATACTAGCTTTTGCCCATTCATATTGTTTATCCACGGGTATTTTCGATACTAGTTCCTCCAACAGGATTGAATTTATGAGGTGATGAAAGCAATTGGCAGAATTGAAAACGTAACTACACATCCCACCTTAGTTTCTAATGTTATAATTATTGAATTATTTTTCTGGACTTCCAAAACGAAACTCTAATACCTCTATTATCATCGTTCCTCTGTGGTACATCGTTATGATAAATCAGAATTGATTTCACTTCCTTAGCATCGTCTATTAGACATTTTTTAAAAGCATTATATTATGACGATGATTATATTTGAATTCTTTAGTACTATCCTTAAAATTGGCATAAAATAGTGGCACTGTTGTGGTTTGCTGGAAAAAATTGGCAAATCATAAATTTTACAACTACTGTTTAAAGTTAATGTTTCAGGATTCAATGGCACATTCACCGCAACTTGATTTTCAGTTTCGTTTTGTAGCGTAGGAGCTAAGTATTGCTTAGCTGGCTGACTTTGGAGTGAACTTTCAATGGGTTGGCAATATATATGTTGTTGTTGAACCTGCCTGTGAAGGGAATCAATTTCTCACGGCTTTCAGAAACCGTTCTATTTAAATCATTTAATTAGGCTATAATTGCCGTTGTCATCACTATTTGGCATTGTAGCCTCAGCATCATGCAAAGTTTCATTTAAATCCTCTTCGTGCTCCTCAACGATTCTAGAAAAATTATTTGTCTGAAATATAGGGGATCTTGTACGGCTGCACCACTTATTAAATTGTATCCCGGCATAACAAATATATTGGCAAAATTTACGGAAGCATTGGCAATATAGTTACGGAAAATTATTCTACCCGAAATTAAAATAAATGAAAACTGATATGGCATCTTTATTTCATAAAGAACAAAATTACAATCAATGAATAATAAAACTTGTTAAGATAAGTACATTCAGCTAACAAAAGTGCAATTGGTTATGCTTTTTTCAAAATTGAAATTGGGAGAGATTGAAATCTGGGGAACACGCGCAAAATTAGTGACTATTTCTTTCTCGAGTTTATTGAGTAAAAGTGTAAAATTTAAGATTTACAATATGGTTTTATTCTACTTAAAACAATCGCTGTTTGAAGTAACTGCAATCAACAATTCAAACGTGTGATTATACAATTTGACTCATACGGCAATTCACAATAGTATCGTGCTTATTTATACCAATCAAATGCAGCCCTGGTGCGACAATCGTGTGAAAGCTTTATCGGCAATCATGCACTAATATAAATACCAAAAATACACCAATTTTTATTGTATTCTTGTGTGGCAATTAAAGAAGATTAAAGAAGACAATAATCACCGATTTTTATTTTTAAATTTATTTCTTTCTGAAAAAACACCTGTTTAGTCGGTATTTATAATTGTGATCCCTTAAAATATACATTTTTTCAATTATTTAAATGTGAATTGCACCACAAACTTCCACCATTTCTTTTTTTTTATTATTTTAACGTTTTCTTATCTAGCGGACACCTGGTAATCAAAGCCGATGCAATTTTTATTTTTTAAAGAACAAATCATCCATTCTTTAGAGAATTAAATATAACTTGTAATTATATTCCAATTTAAATAAATAAATATTTTAGTGAATTATTTTTTTTTTTATTTATTGAATTGTTTTCTCATATGCACCATCAATGGCCCTTCTTGTGAGCCCATCTCTGACCCACGCACTTCTTTTTTTTGTATTTTTTATTTATTTATTTGTTCACTAAATAATCTCAATATAAATAAAGACGCTATTTTCTTTTCGTTAAAGAACGAACCATTTTGAACACCAAAAAAAAAAAAAAAAAAAAAAAAAATAATTTTCCACAAAGCTGATTCACCGAGTTGCCGTAAACCAGAACAATCGTGTGCCAGCGTTGGGATAATTATTTGTGGTGACTTCCAGTGATATTTCCTCCCATTCAGTTGGCAAAACTTGTTTAATATAATTTTTGATATTATAACATGATGGAGAATTTTTTGCTCCAACAGATCCCATAAATAATCAATGGGACTGAGATCTGTAGACTGTGATGGCACACGCAAATGTTTTGGTACATTATAAAGCATCTAAAGCTTTACAATATCGGCCGCGTTCTTAGAATTATTATCTTACTCAAATTAAACATTGCTAGCAAAACCCAGTTTCGTTAAATTTTGCTTCCAGTTGACCTTTAGAATGTCTAGGAAATCTCTCTTGGCCGTAGTGGACTCAATAACCTGCAAATTATATACCCCGTTACCTGGCACATACCCACGTGTATTACCGCGTCGCACAAATTAGCTTTATGTAGTGCTGTACTGGATTTTCTCCACACGAATTAAGGAGCTTTTATTATAAAAATGCAATACTTACTCTCATCCGAAAATATAATCCTTTCCCAGAATTCTGATGGTTTATTTATCAGCTCTACTGAACAACGTTCTTCTTTTTTAGATAAATGAACGCATTATCTCTACCTTTTCCTCAAATTCTTTGAAGGTTTTTTCTTGCTTTCTGAGAAAAATAAAAGCTCTTCTTTTTGAACCCTTTGCAAAAAAATATTATTTCACAAACTGAAATTAGTTTTCTTACAGCAAATACACAAATTTGACTAAAAATTCAAAGAAATGAACAGCTATGAATTAAAACAGAACGATTAATATACTAATATTTTATTTGTACACAGAATTTTTTTTTCTGAGTAAATAAGTAACTGCACTTTTTCTTAATTACGAGTATAATGCCTGGCAATGAAACTACTTTCTTTTCAAATACAAATTTTTTCAAGATTCATATTACAATTGGATATTAAGTAGCACAAATGTTGTTGGGTGTATGCCGGTGTGGTATGGTAAGTAAGACATCCGCCTATCAACCAGAAGGTTCTCGGCTTAATACCAGGCCAGACCATCTGAAAAAAGGAAACGTTTTTCAACAGCGGTAATCACCTCATAACATTAGTTACTAACTGGTTATGAGATTTACTACTATTGAAAACTTTTGTAATACGTTTGCCATTCGAAGCCGGCGTTAAACTCTGTAGTCCCTTTCTTTCGATTCTAAAAATAGAATCGAGTACAGCTCATTAACTGAGAGAAGTCCCCATGTTCATTTATGGAATGTTATGGGAATTAATAAATGTTATTGGGTAAAACTTCCCCAGACGAAGATTGGTTCCCAATATCTAATGGACACTTGGGAAACGATATAACAGCTTTATTTATTGTTCTTTTAGATTTAAGTTAATAATCAAGTCTCCAATGATCAAAATTGTTGCAATTATCTTTATTGATTATAAAGGGTCCGCCAAATAATTTCTTTTTTAAATGCTAAAAAAAAATACTGAATATTTTCTCAAATTTCTTTTTTTATTTGAAAGTACAATCCTTCCGGTTAATAATGGAAAATAATTTAATTCAAATGGCTGCCTCGGCTGGCCATGTCGTAGCCTACACGATCGGTCCAATTTTTAAGAACATTATCGATTGTGTGCAGCTGTATTTCACCAATGGCTTCACGAATATTGTCCTTTAAATCGTCAATTGTCTCTGGCTTGTTGGCATAACACTTATCTTTGACGGCACCCCACAAATAATAGTCCAACGGTGTCAAATCGCAGCTCCGAGGTGGCCAAACGACATCAGCTCTGCGGCTGATAATGCGATCTTCAAAAACAGGGCGCAATACATGGAGTGTAGCTTCGGCTGTGTGGCACGTAGCGCCGTCCTGTTGAAACCAAATGTTGCTTATATCCTCCTCTTCAATTTTTGCGAACAAAAATTCGTTCAACATGGCCCGATAACGGTCGCCATTGACTTTAACGGCCACTCCTTGCTCAATTTCGAGGAAAAATGGCCTCTGGACAAAAATCCGCACCAAACAGTGACACGTCTTGGGTGTATCGGCTTTTCAATGTATGCGTGCGGGTTTTCTTTGCCCCAAATGCGACAATTTTGCTTGTTTACATACCCGCCAAGATCAAAATGAGCTTCATCTGAAAAGATGATTTTTTTTTTGCAAAATCGGCATCTTCTGTAAATCGATCGCAAGCCCAGATTCCCAGCGTTGTTTAAGCGTATACACAACCATATTCGTTCAGCGGAAGGATAAAACTAATTGTCTGTCAAATCAGACATGAGCTAAGTGTTACCATTCACGAAATAAGCACTAGTTGAAAAAAAACGTTAGATGGTGGACCCTTTATTTTAATTGCTCTATACGTATGTCTTATATTTGTAATGTGGTGATAGGTTAAATTTTTAATTGGTATTTCTTCTCCAAAATTTATTTGTATATCTTTAAGGAAGTAAGGTATCATTATCCTTTCACTGTATAATTTTTTATCATTTTTTATCATATCAATTATTGTTATTTGGGATTGGTTGGACCAACAGGGTTTCATAAAATTCAGGTGTTAACTGACGAATTTGGATAATGAAAAGGATATTTCTTTTATTTGTTGTTACAATTATTATAATATTTCGAAATTTTCTAAAGTTATATTTTACTATTCTATTTCCTCATCTGTTAATATATTCTGACTAAGGAGCCATGAACTTGATGTCGAAAGTATTCCCTCGACTTTGTCAATATCTTCTTAATTTTGTTATCTGAAAAACAACTTTTATCTGTTGTATTTCCATTAGGAAATACATTCACGTTACAAACATTATTAATTGCTTTATATTCCAAATACAATCTTTTACTTTCTATTTCATATATTTTTGACGATTTAGTCAATTGTTCATCAAATTGTTGACTTATCTAAATCTGATTGTTAGATTGTTCAACTGAATCATGTGTATTAATTTCTATGGTTCTAAATCAATTTTCTATTTTTTGATGATCTTCATCGTCCATGATTCCGGATAAGCATTTTAATCCCGTTCCCAGAACATTAATAAGTCCTCGTTTCTGTTTATGTGTGATAATTGTTTGCAAGGATTTTTCAAATGTCTCCATTCTTAATATAATCGTTATTCAGATTGAATGTAGATTCGAAATATATTCTCCATACCTTGTAACATTATGTCTATTTATGTCAGTAAATTCAATTTTCTGTACATGCGTAATGTGGAGTGTGAACGTCATGAGTAACGTTAGAGCATATCACAAGTGTGTTTTTGGTATGGTCAAACAAGACCTTCAATTAGCTGAAATTATTTTTGCTTGAATTATTTGATCCTTATAATCATTTTGATTTTTATATCTTTTGTCAAAAGTTTTTTTTCCAAATTGATCTTTTCGTGCCTAGTATCTGTTTTATAGGCCCTAAAACCTTTCTTTCGATTTTTAATAAGTTAAATTTTTACTCTTTCTCAATTCAATTGTTTCTTTATTTATTTATTTTTTTGTTTTCTATAGAATTATTTTTAAAATTTCAAATCGCACAATTAATTATAACCCTAGCTGTTTCTAGCGCTATGTTTGGGTAATAGTATTATTCTTTCAATTTCAAATATGTCTTGTCAACCCAAGGGTAATTGTTTTCATATTTATTGTATCTTAATATAACCTTCAATAATTTTACTTTTTCAAAAATCTTTAATAGTTCTATATATTCTATTCTTTAATAAGTTCTATATATTTTTAATTTTTTAGGCTTTTTTTTATCACTTGCTTCTGAATCAAACCACTTGCAAATACACCATTGCAAAGCTGACATTGGAAAATTTGCACACCATGCTTATGCTTTACATGTTGAATCCAAACTTCTTTTCTTTTGTAAGCTTTTTGATGTACGTATGTGTATCGCATTCAAATATATTCAATTCTGCACCTTTTGTCATTTTCGTTTTCACGCCTTGAGTTAGGTTAAGTTAGGTTCTTTTAATGAAGCCAACCATTGTTTGCAAGCCCACACTACTGCTAACAATTTCTTTTCAATTGTGCTATAATTTATTTCATGTTGGTTTAAGGTTCTTGTCCCTGGGACAAAATTGCACCAAGCGCAAAATCGATTAAGTCAGTGGTCAGTTCAAACTTTTTATTGAAATGTTAATACTTTATAACCATATCCGACGACAATATTGCCCTCATTTTGTTAAAAGCTTCTTTATAGTCGGAGTCATTTTCATTGATCTTCTCGTCCTTTTTGAGCCTCAATGTGATGGTTTTGCAATTTTAACATAATCTGGTACCCACTCATACCCAAGAATAATTGTAGTTTCTTAGTCGTACATTTTATTTTGTAGGGTCTGGTATAATGCCATTAGTAGTCACTATGTGACCAAGAAAATTTGTTTCTTTTTTCAAAAAATCGCATTTATTCAAAGAAACCTTTAAACTAGCGTTTTGCAATGTATAAAATATTTTAGCCAAATTATCCAAATGCTTTTGTAAAGAAGATCCAAATACCAATATATCGTCCGTATAAATGACGCATATTTCATTTATGTAATGTTGGCTGGACCATTCTTCAACCCAAATGGCATATGTACGTCTAAATTCGCAATGACCGTCAGTAGTTGAAAATGCAGTTTTTATTTGGTCGTTTTCATCGACCACAATTTAGTAGAATTTTTAAAATCTAGTAAAGATAAATAATTTGCTCTTCTTTATCCAGAACATCGTCAATGATTTGTACTGGATATTTGTCTTTTTCTGTTCCAGCGTTTAAATTTCTGCAATCTATCCTTTTTCGGGACAACCAAAATAGTAGTGTTATAGGGCGAATAACTTGGTACAATAATGTCTTGTTCCAACATTTCATTCATTTGTTTTCTAACTTCATCTCTGTGCACCTCAGGTCTTTCGTTATTTGTATAAACAGGTCTGTCACTATTTGTTGGAATTGTATGTTTAACTTCACTTGTAAAGGTCAAGTTATTTCCTTTTTTATAAAATACGTTTTAAAACTTGTTTAACTGATTTTTAACTTTAAGTTTTTCTTTTCTGTTCAAATGTTCTTCTGTTCCTAATTCATTCAGGCAATGTAATTTGGCTAGCTTTTCTAATTCTTGTCTTTCTTTTCGATTCTTGAATGGATGTTTGCTTTCATCTTGACCGTCGAAATACAAGAGTATCTCTTGATTATATAATTATTATAATTTGGTTTTTATAATTAATGGACGCATTATTAATTTTTAACAATCTTGATCCAAATATTCCATCAAATATTGGATGAAAACTAATGACCTTAAAAATTTCATCCTTTACAAGGCAAATATGTCAAGAGTTTTTAAGATCTTTATCTTCTTCATTAATCACTAGAAAACCCGAAGGTGTTTCGATTTGCTGAGGTTGTTTTACCTTTTAATCAAATTTTGGGGACAATGGTTTTGTTCAATAATATTATCCGTAAATCCGGATTCTTGTGGTTCGGGGCTCTCCCCTAGAAAAATATAGGGTCATTTATATACGATAGCGTCTCTCCATGAGAAAATTAAAATTGTAAATTGAAAATTTTGATACGATTGGATATTCAGAAAGTGATTTTATTCATATTGTCCACTTATGTCTATAGTTTCCGGTTTGGGATACTCACATCGTCTAGGACCATTGCTCTGTCCGAAACTACTGTTTCCTTTGTGGTAATAGTTACTCTGTCTATGATAACTATTTTGATTGTTTTATCGTTTATGATTAATTTGGATTGACTAGGTTTTGGGATATGTGGATTAAGATATTTATTACAATTTTTACCTTCATTGTCATATTTTGGTATGTTATTACCAAAATTTTCTTTTATTTTAACTTTTTCAATAAGCTGCGCCTATCCCAGTTCGTGAGGGGCCACTTCTAATGAAGTTGGCATAAGGACACAAAGGTCTGTCCTTAGGTTAATTGGTAACTTGTTTACGAATACTTTTAGTACCACCTTATTATTATGTTCTATTTCGGACGAACTTCCGTCTAATCTGTGTCTTTGATTGAGCAGAGACAATTTTCCTTGAATAAAATTATAAAATTGCCCATATGTTGGGCATCTTATAATTCTTCGTAAAGAAATTCAGTGGAAGCCAAACCTCCATAATTTATTTTTAATAAATTTTTTTCTTTCCGTCCATCCAGACAGGTATGGATGCATTACCAAAATCAAAATCTTTTATTTTTCTCATTATAATTGATAAAAACATCCTCTTGGAAGTCACGTTGTATCCCCACATTGATGTTATCTCATCTATGCTTTCCAAAAAGGGATAAAGGTCTTCTTTCCTCCCATCAAAATTTTATCGGGTCAATATCCCTACTCATAATTTGTTGGTGATGTGGTTGTTGAAGTTGTTGTGCTTGTTGCTGCTGCCATTGTTGCAGATACTGTTGGTGCTGCCATTGCTGTAACTCCTGTTGGTGAGCTTGTTGTACCTTTTCTGTTGATTTTTTCCTGTTGCTGTCAAATATGTCCCTCATTTTCCTGGCTCTATAGTCCTAAATGTCGGCATTGTAAATTTTTTCTGTTCAGACAAAATTCCTTGTCTGGTACACAATTACTTCTTTTCTTAAAATATTCAATTTGTTGGCTTATTAAAAATTACTTTTCATAATTTGATTTCAACACCTCTAATTTACTTACGTCAAATCGCTACTCTAATATCCACTAAATTTATTTATTTAGCCGTCCTGGAACCATAGATTGGCGTTTGTCAGGCTTTGGTGATTTAAACGTTATCCATTTTCATAGGATAAACAATTTAGTTCTTTTTTATAGGATAAGCAATTTAGTCCTTTTTCATCAGATAACCAATTCAGTCCTCTTTCATATAACCTATTTTTCGCTGTATATTTTACCGACTGCGCCAATTTTAAGCTAATGTTCATATTCGAAAGAAAACTCTTTTTGTGTTGTTTTCACTATCGAGTTTATTAAGTAAAAGCTTAAAATTGTAGATTTACAAAAGCCGATTAGATGTGAATCGAAAACAGCATCGCCAAAGGAAGTCAGCAAGTACATCACTGCATCGTAAATCTGCAATCGCAGCAACCTCACCATCAAATTCAGCACAAAAAACCACCTCGAAGCCAAATAGCCTTATTCTATCGGAACCATCCGAACTAAATGAATTTTCCGGCGGCCGGAGTGTATAAAATCGCGAACATAACCGGCGATTTTATACCTTTTTTAATCTATTGAGAATTTATTCTTGTTAGAATTATTTTTAATTATAGGAATATTTAGTATATCATTTATTTGTCTGCTGAATTGTACTTATCGATACCAGTGTATTTATCGAATAATTAAACTGCATTATTGTTAAGTACTGTTCATTGGAATGAAATTCTTGCATAATTAGCATAAACTTAAAATTACATTTCAACTTCCAAACGAAGCAAACTCACTTTTATACAACAAATTAAGAAGAAAAAAAAACGCAGTGATTTTTCAAAGTCATAAAAATATTTTTCGGAATGAAAATTTTAGATTTTAAGCATTAAAATTAATGCTTAAAATGTTGAAAATAAAATAAGCTATAAAGTATGAAAATCGGTGAGTTATTGCTGATTTTATTCAAAATTAAATACAGGTACCTAACTTTGACCAAAATTAGCGAAAAATGTTTTCTTGCAAAATTAGTGGAAAATTTGTGTCTTTTATTTTTTTTTATTTTTCAAAAACACTTACGAAACTATACTTGCGAGGGCTCTCGCCTCAGAAATGCGGAGATTGACCACTTAGTTGGGATGCCACTTTCCTCTTGCAGACTTATGGTCCTGCGGTACATGTTGGGCAGGGCACAGCTACGGTGGGATGATGAGCCAACGCGCTCTGTATTATGGCAAATCTGGACCCTGTATGGTCGTGCTCGCTCGGAGTCCATTTATTATGCTCGACTTAGGCTACGAATTCTTGTGGCTGTGATTACTGGGCACTGGGTGGCTGGTGCGCACGCTAGAAGATTGGATCTGCCGTTCAATGACTACTGTAGGGGTTGTCAGGATGAAGAAGAGGAGGAGACTGTCGAGCACTTCTTCTGCCAGTGTCCAAGTCTTTCAGACATTAGGACTGCTTTCCTTAGCAGTCCGTTTCTGAATGCCTTGTCGTATCTGGCTGATGTGAATATCAACAGGATCTCTTCTTTTGTACATGCGTCTGGTTGGTTCGGTTCGACCGGAACGCGGGCATATAAGTTGTTCATTTTCTGGATTACTGATGGGTATCACAGGGGGATCAATATTGGACCCAGGTGGGCTGGACGTGTCTGGCTACCCGTTGTAACTAACTAACTAGATTCTAATTAAAATATTTTTAACATTGCAAATTTAGTTGAAATATGAAACACGAAGAGATCTAACTAATGAAAGTGCAAAATTTTCAAAATTGGACCTAACAGTGCTTAAGATCGGAGAAAAACAGACAAATAAGTAACTTTTCTTCTAAAATTATTTTTTTTCCAAAACAAAATTTTTGTTAGCTAACATTTCGAGTTTGATGGAATTTGAAACGCAGTTAGATCTAACAGTAGTGTAATAGAGTATGTTTTTTCAAATTTGAACCTCGGAGAGGTAATTTAAAAAAAAATTAATGACACTGTTATTATAGAAAAACTTGCAAAATTTCACTTTAAAGTTTTTGATAAAAATTATTTTTTTATAACAAAATTGCCATGAATTTGTTTGTAGAAATTTTTGGAAATTTTAAAATTTTGCGTTTTTTGTGAAAATAATTTTAGAAGTGAAAAGTTTTGCAAAGGAAAATTTAAATTGTGACTTTTTTGGTGTAAAAAAATTTGGCCTGTATTTTATTGTTTTTTTCCTCCCAATTTTTTATTTTTTTGTTGTTTATATGTATATGTGTTGTTACACATATCATGGAAGTTGTTTATTTATTACACCAAGGATTTTGAAGATATTCCGCTGGAGAGAAAGACAGAAGAGCACAGAAAATCTGGAAATTTCAGAGAGAATTGTTTTTATACACCCATAAGGCTAAAACTGTTGGAAAGACCAGGATTATATCCCCAAGAATTCGTACACTCATTGTAGAGAATTACCAGTTTGTGAAAAATTTATTTTATTCATTGGGATTCCGTTGCTGTTAAATGGCCACGGAAGTTACGTCCATTGTAACCATCCCAACATCCAGTTTCCATGCTAAATTTTAAGTCATTTTTTTCCACGGATATCCTATTCTACTTCTTTTTCATGTTTTGTATAAATTTTTTTTGATTGTTTTTTAATTTAATTTATATGCCAATCCTATTAATTTTTATTCATTTTTTTAAAGCAATTTGTAAATGCATGTTTGTATTTTTTTTTTAATTTGAGTTTAAAATTTTGTTAAATAAAAGTTTTTTTGGACATTATATTATATATATTCGAGTGAATATTTAGGAATAACACAACTATAACAACAAGCAAAACTCAAGTTATCCAAGACAACAGGCTTGCAGTCTACGCTGGTGAGTTTTCTCTAATTTATATTTTTAATTTCTACTCAAATAAAATACACATAACACCATATACTCGTAAACGCAAATACATTTCGTACGATGTAATTTTTTTTACTGAGTTTATTTTAATTTCAAAACTTCATTCATGTAAATAATCTTATTTGTCCGTTAATAACATAGGCTTTATAGTGTTAAACAAATTTTAAAATTTTCTTTAAAATAAAATATTTAATTCTTGTAATGACATATACATACATGTGTGAATTAATATAAATTTTATTTATTTATTTTTTTTCAATTAACATTTCAACATAATTTTTTTTCTTTAAGTTACATTTCTGCTATTTAAGCAGTATGTATCTTTTAAAAATTATCATTAGTTCAGGTGTATTTAACATTCAAACTTATAACTTAAATTGCATATTTAACATTTTTCTTAGTATCTTGATGAAATAGATTTAAAAGAATAGGATGACATATTTTAATCAAAGACGGCAAGGTTGGTAGGGAAAAGAGATCAGAAAGGGTGAAAACATCTGAAATCCTTCCACTACGCGCCCTTACATTTTTTTTTAGTTTCTAAATGTTTCTTTTATTAATTTCGAATATAAGCTACCTAATTTTTATTTTAGTTAGTAAGAACCTTAGACTGTTCTTAAATGAGGCAAGACCCTTTCCGTTTTCCCTGAGTACGCCTAGTATGAGTAGGTAGCGCTGCTACTAGAGAGTTAGGACCCTTAGCGGTTAGGTTCGTTACAACTTCTTTTAAACTTAAATTTTTTTTCTTTTCAAAACTAACAGATAAAAAAATATTCAAACGAAACGCCGTCACTCACTTTTTTCATAACAGCGGCCCATTATTTTACGATTTATCGTTCGCTTGACTACGTTTCATGCTATAAACACTTTCAAGGCTACCGACCATCGACTAAAAGCTGACAAAAATAGAATACATGTGTGCATGTGAGAATAATTATTTTAGAAGCAACACGGCTACCGACTACTCGACTACCGTTGTAGCCCATAGCCAACTTAGGCTAAAATTTATTTTTCTTGGCGACACAAGTAGCTTAGTGCTGTCAATAAGATGTACGAAATAGGCTTTTTAAAAACGCAATACATGAAATATATACATTAAAAACGAGAAAATGATGTATGTGGCACCACTGAAAAAGAACAATCATATGTCTATTTCCTTACATTTATTTTGTAGCTGTAGTCGTTAAAATAATTAAGTAGCTAGTTAATTGGCTACTTTGCAGCTAGCGCTTTTGTAGTCGTGTAGTCCATGATCGGTATCCTTGAATGTTTTTATAGCATAAACGTAATGCGATTAAAAAAGTGGATTGAGATGTTTTAATTCAACAAATAAACCGCGAATATACGAAGAAACACTTATATGTAGAAATTTTACATTGAAAAATGTACTGTGGTACTGTGGAATTTTACAGTAAAAAAAATATAAAAACTGAAATACAGTTTATAAAATTTGTATTCGTACAACCTTATTAAATTATAATTGAATTTCGTTATTATTCTAAAACAATTACGATTAAAATTTCCTCTGTTATTAATTTAAAGAAATAATGCGTATCGTTTTTAAATCGCGTATAATAACTTTTTTGAATTATTTGCTTTATTAAAAAATAGTGTTTGATAATGTGTACGAATATTGCTTTTTCATACTGTAAATAAATTAATAAACAAACAAAAATAATATCTATAAACATAGTTTATACTTTTATGCAGTGGTGGCTACAAACTGAAACCTTTACAGCATCGATAGGCATATTAGGGCGCCAAGCGAATCTTCTCTTTTGTTTTCACAGGTACAGTCGCTCACATTTAAAGTCGGGCAACTTATTACAAAAACTTAAATTTTTAAAATTTTTAAAATTATATTTAATAAAGCACTAATTAGGCAATAAAAACAAACAAAAAACAAATTTCTGCATGTAACCAAAAATTTTATAAAACAAACCAAATTGAGAAACTCCAAATTTGAGCTCACGTTGAAAGTCGGGCTTACTCTTATATCTATTTATGAAATATAAATTATTTTTTTCTTGCATATCCTTTTTGATTTTTCAAAGCCTGCAGTCTCCTTGGGACGGATTCAACTAATTTTCTTCACAGATTAGGACTTATGTCTCTCCAATTTTTCTCAAATGTGTCTTTTAGTTGTTCATAATTGTTACATGAACGAGTTTGCATTCGACGTCCAAGCTTATCCTACAAATACTCAACAATATTTAGTCAGGACTTTGGAGAAGTCTTTTCAAAACGTTTGGGAAGTTGCACAACAGTTAATTTTTCACTATCAGTGATGTATGCTTTGGGTCATTGGCCTTATTAAATTTAAAGTTATCAACAATACCCAATATGCGTTTTCTTCCCTTTACATTATGTTTCAAAATTTGTATATAAATAGCTTTATCAATTGTACCTTCTATATCTCCGTAACAGGGCTTTTTCCGATAGAGCATCGCGAGCGAGCCGTAATCTGTGTAAATATTTATGTTTCCTCCACCGTATAGGTAATTCCTTAATTTCTGAAGCTCTCACACTCTAGCCAATAGCTCACGCTTATTCGTAGAATAGTTTTGTTCTGTTGCCGATAGAGTTCTCGATATCATTGTCACAGGCTTTCCATTTTGCGTCAATACCGCACCGATTGCTCTGGATGACGCGTCGGTAGTTGATTTAAACGGCTGATTAAAGTCTGGATGCAGCATCAAGATATCCTCTGATGCCAGTGCATCCTTTATCTTTTGAAATGCTGAAAGTGCTTCCTTATCAAAGCAGATTTTTGCATTGCGCAAGCTCCTAGATGAAACTTTGCCTTTTTCTCCTAAAAAATGCCTGGTAAGTGGTGTCGTATTCAGTGCGTAGTCCCGGATAAATCGACTATAATAATATGCTAGTCGCAGAGTAAGCAGCTCCAACAATCTTGTTCCTTATAATACCTATGGCCTGGTAATATGTAGAGCTACCCTCGTAAGGCTCATACAGTCTATTATTGCGGCTTAACGCCAAGACAAATACTCGCTTGCATCCTCATTAAATTCTGGGATGATTTCACTATATCCAGAGATTCTCCACATTTTATGTCCGCCATAATGGATATAGGCCTATACTTTTCAACACGCAAAGGATTCTCCAAAATAGCTAACCTTTCCTTTAAACCATTAACCGTACTCTGAAAACTCTTACTTGCTTGACTTACAGCATTGCTAAGCAACGCCTGTACTGTATTTAGGTCCATAATCCTGAAGTCCTTTTCCTCTGTCTTAATCTGAATTCCCTGTGGCCCCGAAATTAAAACGTCCAAGTTCATAGAGATTGTTATATTATTATAGTGCAATAATATAGTTAAAATATTTTAATAAAACTATTAAAGTTGTTACCATATAATTACTACAAAGCTAATATAATACTATAGTTATGACATAATAATTATAATAAAAATATAATAATAATAAGTACTAATATAATTATGAAAAGGCTGGTTCCATCGACTGCACTAAATTTTCACGTCTTACGGTCTTTAAACTTTTTGGCTTATTTTTTGCTTCTTTGGATGACAAATACTATATAGGCTATTCTGAATTTAGAATATTTCTTTTGGTGATATCTTTAAAATTACTTTCCCTTTTGTTGTTATTCAATTTCTGCTTTGACTCTTTTTCGTTGCATTTATTACCGCTTAGTCTACTTAAACTTATGATTTTAATATTTATTTTGTTTGTTTTCTTTTTAATTTCTTTCGCTTCTTATTTTATTTCATTTCTAGTTTGATCTTCTTCCATCTTAAATTCTTCTCAAAAGAAGATTGCTTCTTTGTGTTGTTTTTTGATGCTTTTTTGCTTGTCAAATTTTAAAGCTTTCTTTTTTGAACAATTTCAACTTTACTTCCTTGTTTTTTATTTGCATTAAATCTTTGTTTTGTTTGAGTTTCTCCTTCTTTTGTGTTGATATTATGTTATTTTTATTTTAATAGCTTATTTTCCTTGTTTTGACTACTTTTATTCGTTGATTTACTTTTCAGGTTCTCTTTGTGTTTCTTTAACTTAGTAGACTTCACTTTGTTTAATTTGTTTTAAATCTTTATTTTGAGGTTTGTTTTTATATTTTTTACTTTACATATTTTCATTTGTACTCTTTTGCTTCTTTTAATTACCCTGATCTACAGCAAGAAAAACTTTAAATAAAACTATATGGGATGCAATAATTTTGATGCGCTAATTTTTTATGCTGTGGCAAATTCTTCTCCAAAAATATGGTATTTATGTCAATATATTTCATCATAACATGAAAACGACTTGACCGATTTTGATGCAAGTACCAGCAAATGCTTAGGAACAAAATTACTATAATCACCTGAATAATTTTTTTTTTATTTTCAATAGTTTCGGAGTTATTCATAACTTAGTTGCAAAAAAGTTAGAAAAAGTTGGAGTATAAAGTTGTCTATCAAATAAATGCTATTTTATTAAAAGTCAACATAGAAAAGTTTTTCTTTCTCCCTGGTTCACGATAGACCAATGTAAACAAAATTTTTGCACACCAAATTAAAGTCATTAGAAATATGTTTTACCTGACATCCTTCTTTTTTTGTTTATCAAAATTTCAAGATACTACTCAGTTAAATATTGAAACTAAGTGGCCTACACCTCGGAAACTAGTCGTTGCTGATCCAAAGTTCTTTTTAATTTTATCTAAGAAGTACATACATAATTGCTTATCTATCATTAGCGTGAAAATGTTTGCTTGTTACCTAAGAATGCTTATTTAAGCTAATTTTTTAGTTTATTTGTTTATTAGTTTATAATTATTATCATAATTATGTTTACTCAGTTTGATCATAAGTCAATAATGCGTAAACCTCTAAAGTGATTTTGCTAAAATTTGGAGCACATATAGTTGCAGCTAACGAAAGTGGAATAGGATGCTTTTTTCAAAATTGCATCTCGTGGACGTTAAAACCGGAGAAAACAATAAAAATTAAATATTTTTCTTCTTCAAGCAAATTTCTTCGTTTACTAACATGCATCACCCACTGAAACGTGTTTTACGAAATTATATTTGTAAAAGGTGCGCACTGAGGGGTTAATATGAGGTGAAAAGAGAATATTTAGTTCCTACGAAACACGTAGTTATTACGGTACTTCTTGGAAACTGTAATATAAAGTGTTCAAATTTTCCACATGCTATTCTATTAGCAAGTTACACATTAAGTTAAAAAATTAACTTCACAGATGGAGTTGGTTTTGCACCTTTTGGTACCGTGGTACCAGAATTAAGACTCCGGTCAGGCCTCGTAGCAAAGAAACTACTACCAGTGTAAGTCACAGACGACTCCAGGCTGGTGGTCAGAATTCAGAAACAACCATAAGCAACCCCTAGATCACAAATGACCTGAAAACATCACCAGATCAGCCCGCAGCAGACCAAAATCAGAAACAAGCATCCCAAGCAACCACAAGATCACAAGTGACCCAACCCACCACCAGAGCAGCACACAGAAGACCAAAATCATCAATGCGCACCCACCACAACAAATCTCGAAAGAACCTTACTCCCTAACCATAGTATCCCTATTATTAAAAACGGCACGAGCAAACTCGCCGAGCCGTCGCAGGGTCACATCCGACCCCAACGCCCCACTGTCGTCCACGACATCTCCCCTCTGATGACGAGCAACAAATAATCCACCGTATATGGTCCGCACAGCACGTCTGCTAAGACCCCAATCGTTTCCAAGGATACGCCTGAGCACCCCCATTACATGCAAAATGCATCCCCTCGGTCATAGAAATCCCGTGGTACTTCACCTCCGTCGCATACCTCAACCTAACACCACCAGCCCAAACGAGCTGAGGTCTACTGGCCGACAACCTTCCCTTAAGCAGCATCACTACCGTCTTATCCATCACCACCTCGACACCGACCTCGTCCCTACTCGCATGCAATGCACACGGCTTGCTCACCCCTACTTTCCAGCTCAGCACGAGACCGACCTTCAACAAGAATGAGCAAGTCATCCGCATACGCGCACAACTTGAAAGTGTATCCATCATGAGGTTCCAAATGAAGGGACCACAGATGGAGCCCTGCGGACAACCACGAACTACATCATTCCCAACCGTGCCGCCAGCACCCACAACGCAGGCTCTCCTATCCTGAAAGAAACTAGCCCAGAGGCCCAACTCCCTACAGCCAAACTCCTCAGCACCCTATCCCACAACAGGTAATCAAAGACGCCCTTAAAATCCATAAATATGCTGAAGACATACTTCGCAGAACTCGAACTAACACTATGTTTGACATGAGTCCAAGCATCCTCAACACTCTTACCCTCCCTGAAACCAAATTGACAGTCACTAATCCCGTCGTCGTAAACTTCCTCCAGTCGAGATACCATAATACCCTCCAACACTTTTCCAAGTGCCGGTAAAAGACTGATGCCCGATAAGAGCGCAGATTACTCCGCACCTTATCAGGAGACTTCAGTAGGACTACCACACGGGCGACCTTCCACTCCCTGGGAAAATAACCTTCACCAACACACTTCTCTAGAACCGACTACAGGTATGCCGGAATGGCCTTCCAGATGCTTCTACACATCTCTCCAGTCATCCCACCCACACCCCGAGCCTTTTGACTCCTAACTCGAAAAATACTCGACTCAATCTCAGACCGCTCCAAGTCCTGAGAGTCCACCCTAACACCAGCAAGCGGGCCATCACCGAAGTCCACCGCCTCCAGAAAAAAATATCCAAGGGCTCCCTAGCACATTCCTTCCAAGATGGATAGCACCCTACCACCAACCTGGAGAGAAGACACTTCCACAGCCCTCCTACCTGAAAACACGGTAAACCCGACACCAGGCGTCGTCCCTTTTCTCCCTAACAAATCTCCTCCAATCAGTCTCCTTCACAGCCAAAATCCTGTCCTTGTACTCCCACAGCTTCCGCAGATACTCAGCCCTGTATTCAGCCAAGTCAGAAACACCAGCATGCCTACCCCTCCGAAGTCGACTTTGAAGATGTGGGACATGCCTCCACATTGTCGTCAGCTCATAAGTCCACTACCGCACCCTCTTGGGATTAGTGGCCTGGTACCGACTAGGCAAAGCATCATTAACGGTGCCCAGCCACCCGTATAGCCTGCCAATCTGCTCATCCTTAGCCAGCCGTGTAAACTCTTCAATACCCACTGATACCGCTGCTTCCTTGAAGCAGTCACGGCAATGACCACAATTTACAGCACAATTGCGCCATCCATTAACGACCCCCGGTTCAACCACACGATGTCCCTTCCAAGTGAAAACAATCCCAATGAGACTGTGGTCGCCCACGTCCCAGCCATCACACCTTCCATCGAAAATCGTAGACCACCAACGCCGCCCTATCCGCAATGCTGGCACCAATATAACTCTCCACTGTTCAGCACGCTCACATCGCGAGCGAGTAATCATTCCCCGAGCACAATTCCTCTCGAGTAAGTCGGATACCTGTGCGCATGCCCCGACATCTTACTATACCACAAGGATTAAACTGCACTTGAGTCTCAGGACCACAGGAGAGTTAACCTCACGCAACAACAGCGAATCCATATACTCCAAATACGGCCCCAAAGCCTTCCCTCTTCTTACAGTAGACAATACCCATCCGTACCTCGCCAAACCCATCCTGAACCTCTACACAAACTCCACCTCTGCTCCTGCTATTCAACGTAGAGGAAACACTAGCATCATTCACCAAAATCGCAGAGTCACCTTACAGATCAAGAAAAACCCTCGACCACACCACCAACAGTGTACGGCTCCTGCACAAGGGCAAACGAACTCCCCATATCACCAAGAGCCACACTAAGCTCGTTCATCACCTAACCATCCCAAACTAATGCCTCGTATTCACCCCATTCACCAACCTGGCATATGTCGGACATGACATAGATACCATCGATTGATCCGATGGCCTGCCGTTGAACTCGCAGTTGCGGCAATGCAACGAGTTCCAACAGCGCGAAGCCAAATACCCTATCTGCCAACACTTGTGGCAAACATCCTTCTTGTAACTGCACTGCTTCACCTTATGGTCGAAAGACAAGCACCGATGACATATCAAGACCGGGTCATACTCACGCAAATGGAAGCTAATACATTTGATATAACAGCGGTCATTCATCCGCAGGGTCGGTATAACCCTGTCAGTACCCTCAAGCACCACGTCAATAGGTCCTCGATCCGATTTCCACTGACCACCAATAATCCTCACGCTCCGGTCGAAAACCTTACGCGATATAACCCGTAAACCACTAACCTACCACTAAGTCTATCCCTAACCGACACTTCGAGGCCAAACACCCCAAACTTAGCATTCCCAGCCACCCGATTCCTCTCGGCCACCGAGGGTGTCCGAATTATAGGACCACCATCCTTCGTTGGCCACACCCCATGGATCCGATCGCCCAGAGTAGGACCAACCTCCTTCACCACCTTCTTCACAACCTCCTTCGACGTTCATTTGTTCTTCCCGCCCCACTTGACCACCACCGACCACGTGCCCACCGTCCTAATCGGCACGGTAGCAGGTCCAGCCACAGGATCAGCAGCAGGCGCGGCCACAGGCATAACCCCACTGGCGCAACCGCCAACCTAGCCACAGGGCCAACACCACGCCCAGAAACATGTCCAACAACAGGCCTCAATTATACCGTCTACAAATCTCTCGTGCCTAACTGCATACTCAAGAATCTTAAGCTGCAAAGCCGCATCAACCCCCTCCTCACACCATCAGTTATCCTTCCCACTAACGAAAACTAACCTCCACTAACCAATCCACCATTACACTTACCTCTGAAATCAGTGACGCAGCCATCCATCTCCGCCTCATCGTCAGCATCTTCCTTCTTCTTGCCTTTCTGTCTCTTAGCCGCCTTCCTCGCCTTCTTTACTCTAGAAGTGTTTTCGCATCACTCACTGAAGCGGACTTCGGCTTGGACCGCTTCTGCACCTCCATGACAGGTATAATAGACTCCACTACCTCCTCATCATCACCAATATTATCATCCATCCGATCATCCCTCGCGGCTGGCGTTGGCGGTGGCCGTCATTGCGCCAACGATGAACGACGCCCATTCACTCCATCTTTGGCCTTTCTGGCCCTTTCGCAAGGCAGCATGACGCCAACAATAGTACCACGTGCACAAGCACCAACAATTTCCACAGGGGTGGAAGTTTAACTCTCTCCAACTCTCTCTCCCTCTCTCGCTCTAATATTATTATAATAATATTAGTATTAATAAAAGAAACACGTCAACAGCACACAAAGGAAAAACCCTTGTGAAATAATTTTCCACCTGTTTATGTACCCGTCAGCTTATATCAACAGCAATACACAAGAAAACAACAATTCAGCTTCTCAACAGCATACAAAGGAAAAACCCTTGTAAAAACAATTATCCACGTGTTTATGTGTGCAAACAGCTTCATCAACAGCAATACATAAGAAAACAACCATTATGTATTTTTATTTCAGCCAGCAAAGGTAAAAACCCACACACTCGTTTCAACAATTTCACTCGTATTGAAAAATACGCGCAAAACAAATAAATTCTTCTATAAACACAATCGTTCGCTTCAACAGCTCGATAAAGACAGATAGGTGGCAAAAAAAAACCGATTAGATGACGAGTAAAGGGAATATATCTCCCATTTATAATATACATGGATGTACATTTCCGGGCAACGCCGGATGGGTAAAGCTAGTATAGCAATAAACACTTTTTTCCCATGCTCTGAACTTTGTACAAATCACAGTACTTAACTAAAAAAAACACTTTTTAGTTACGACACTATTGTATTAAATGAGCCATCACCGGTTATTTTCACTCGAACAACCTGTTTTTTTTAATGTATATAATTTTTATACATTTTTAATATTTTTATTGCACATACATATGTAAGTCCTCATATTTGGATTGTGTTGCTAAGTGTTATATAGAAAATTTTATTTGTATACATACATAAGTACATACATAGATGTCAACCTTGAACTGCATTAAAAATTTCAAAATCATTGTAGATCGAATCATTACTTGAGCAACAGCAACGTTTCCTTATATTCCGTAAATAAGAAAATAATCTTTATGTACGGAATTTAACAGCTACAGGAGAAGAAGTTTTGCAAATAGAAATATGTGTAAGTTAAAATTACTTTTATTTAACTTTTATAAAAAAAATTTTTTTCTTGTATTTATTAATAATCACTTTATTGCTTGAAAGTAAATTCAGATTAAAGATGCCTTCCTATATTCTGGCTGTGTCATCTTTTATAGTAAAAAGCTAAGAGTTCGTATAATCCTATACTTGGATTTCTGCATACATCCTATTCACCTATAGGGTCTGGATATACGTCAAAATTTTAAATTTTAAATGGATAACCTTTCCTCATTTTGTCTTCCCAGTTTAAAATTCTTTTTTTTAATTTTCCTTTGCTTTCCTATATTGTTTCTATGGGTACTTTATTTTTAGTAGGTCTTACGCCTATGGCATATTGTTCGACTTTCGTTAAAATTACTTGAATCTATGCTTCATTTTGGAATCGTATGCCTATGACATATTACTCGATTTTTTATAATTTATAATATCTGACATATTTATTTTCTTAAGACTTTTTATTCTTTTTTCATAATATCAGTTATATCTAATATTTATTTTTTTTTCCTCTATTTAATAATATGATTAAACCTAATTCCTCATATGAGACTTATGCTTTACTCGTCCTAATCCAGTCAGTATTGTGTCATTTCTGTCGTATTCTACTGTATCTTCTTTATATCTAAGCGTAAGTTTATTTTTTATTCTGTTGTTATGTTATATAAACGAATTAGTGCTCTTTTCTTGTTATGAAATTCTAAGTCTTTATTTTGCTTTCCTAAAAGTTAATTTTTTACCCTTTTAAAAACGTGTATTTATGAGTTCGTAGATTGTAGTTAAAATAAAATAAATCTTGTGTCTAGTTTTTAATTAATATCCTTTATTTATAGAGTTTTGTGCACCACTGCTTGTAACCTTTTCACAAGCAAAAATTTTCTATTTTTAATTACTCCGCCTGTTTGTAAACAGCAACAATTACTCGATAAAGCTTTATACCTAAAGATATTCAAAACCGACTGTTGTTACAACTTAGGTTCGATCACAACCTTTACAACCAGAGGTTATCCACACTTAACTCTCTTTACTGAGTTAGTTCCAGCTAAACTGGTTTTTTACTTCTCGAGTTTACTCCTTATAAACTCTCTTCACACAGAGTACAAACCAACAACACGTTCGCTGAGTTGCATCAAATAAACTGTACTCGCTGAGTATACTACAAATAAACTGATTGTTGTTCGCACTGATGTGCTTTTTATACGGCTGAGTAAACAACACGTCGAAAGCTCTCGAACCTCTCTATGTTTCAGGTAAATTCCGTTTTTTTTCTTTTACTTTTTATTTAGTTCTTATGTAGCCATCTGAATGTAAACATCTACTTCTTTCAGCTCCTAGTATTTGTTGTGGCTTGTTATTGCCTGTTACTTGTTTTCTTTGCTGTTAGTTTTTGCTACTGCCGCTCTATTTTTATTTACTTTATTTCTGCTATAATGTTTGTTGTTGCCGATTTGGTTATTTGTACACATCACGTATGGTTGTTCTTGCAGCTTTTGTTTATTTACTTTGACAATGTAATAAACACAGGGGTGCCCAACCTGAGTTTTGTAACAATATTGTCCTGTCGGTCATTTTCAATTTGCTCTGGGTCGTAGCTTACGGTTCGTCCAAAAAAGGCTTCTACTGGTTTCCTTCTTCTTGTCGAATGAATTGAATAATTATATTTATAGAGTGATCTAAGGACTAAATACTCAAAATTTCTATGTTATTTCTCAGGGTAGAGTGAAATCTCTCGATTTGTCCGTTTATGGTTCTCGTGTATGGTGGTGTCATAAACATCTCTATCCAATATATGATTTCGAGGATAAATATTACAGGGGCTGAGCTAAGGGACTTTTCGATATCTCCTACGATTTTCTTCGGAACACCAAATGATATGAGTAGCTCTTGGAGAGGTAGTTTTACATCTTCAGTCGTCCTTGATTTCACTATTTTTGCTTGCTCGTACTTTGAAAATTTATCTATGGCGGTCAAAACGACTTTATCATTAGTGTGGTATAGGTCAATATGCACGATGTGTCCATGATTGTCAGGGATAGGTGTAGGCTTTAAAATTGGAAAAGAAGGATGTCTGTCAAACTTTACACTGTTTAATGATTATTTTGATCTCTTCGCTCATGTGAGAAAAGTAAAATTTTTTCAATAATTGTATCTTGTCTTCAGCTGAATTCCTATATGCTCTATATTATTTTATAATTTGCGTTTCCTGATACGATTCTCGGGTAAGGTGTTTTACTTTTTTTCTGGTATAACGTGCTCTATATTGATAAAAGTGTTGTGGATATAAATTTTGTAATTTACTCAAAATATAATCGTCCGTGAAGATAACGTTCGTTACAGAGGGGTTTAGATAACGCTTGAGAAAATTTTTTAAATTATCTTCGTTGAAGTTTTGTTCACCTATGTTATGTCTATAGTATGTGGGAAAAATAGTGCTAAGCTGGTAAGAGGATAGTTCATCCACTGAAAGAAATAATTGTTTTTTAAAAACGTTAATCGGAGCATCTGTATAAAGGATAAGATTTTGGGAAGAACTCTCGTCACTGTGTAGCGTTGCTGTTAAAGAATTGATCTGCTCATTTTCCTGAATTCTAGACAATGTTTAAGCTTCCTGGTTTGTATTTTAGTACGTAATTATACTCCTCTAAAATCGCTTTTCATCTCTTAAGTTTGCCTTTATTGTTCTTTCTACTAAGAGCATACGAGTATGTCAGCATTTTGTGATCCGTAAACATTTTTACGGCAACAGGGCTACAGAGGCAACTACGTAATATTTTAAATGCCTTTTTTCCTCAGTGGCCTAGTTCTCTTTCACTTTCGAGAGAGTTCGCGATATAAATATTATTGGCCTACCATCTTGTTCTAAAACTGCGCCTATGGCATAATAAGAGGTATCAGTTGTAAGACTGAAATCCTTACTAAAGTCAAGGTATTGTAGCATTACTTCATTCGAGGCAAGAGTAGTATTTATCTTATTAAAAGCTTCTTTCGTCTGTAGAATCCAGACATTCCCAAAAATGATCTCAGTTCTTTAAGGGTTTTTGTACATGGTTTGCCTTTATCCCATTTGATTTTACAACGAATCCCAAGAATTCAACTTCATCTGCAAATATTTGCACTTTTCCAGCTGAATCTTCATATTCACCTGCTCCAAAGTGTTAAAAGTTGTGGCAAAATTTTCAATGTGTTCCTGCTTTGTTTGGCTAAAAATAATGTGCACAAAACAAATTTTACCAATATGCATTCTTAAGATGTCATCCAGTGCTCGCTGGAATATTGAGGGAGCAATCTTAAGGCCAAACTGAATGAGGGTAAACTCGTACTCGCCATTATTGACGGAAACTGTCGTTTCTTCAATGTCCTCTTCTTTTAAAGGGATTTGGTGAAATCCACTTTTAAGTCTATAACAGAAAAAATTTGGTTCGTCCCAGTTACGAAAGTACCTAATTAATTTTGAGGATTGGATAACGGTCAGCAATGGTAACTGAGTTTAGTTTTCTGTAATATATAACCAATCTATATTGTTTGTTCCCTTCAGAATCCGGTTTCTTGTTCACAATCCGAACAGGAGAATTGTAAGGAGAACGCGACGGTCGGAGAGTTGTCCTGTTTGCTAATTACTTCTGCTACTAAGGGTCCCACGTTGCACACTCTTTTGTGAGGTGGTGTCTCCACCTCTTAGGATTATCACCCTGTTGGTCTCCTCACGTCTCGTTTCCGCCTTTGTTATCACTTCTTTAGGGGCTTTGCATTTTCTTGTCCAAGGACAAATCGGCTTCTTTCACTCATTAACACCGCACTTCTTTAGGACTTCTTGTGTTATTTTTCTGAGATGAATCGTCGTTTACCACTTATTAACACTGCACTTTTTTAGGGCTTTTTTGTTATTTTGTATTTCCAAAGGACAATTTATTTGACACTGAAGGATTACGATTAGAGCGCAACTTTTTCGTTAGTCGCCAGTTAAAATTACATTTGTTTAAATTTTACAAAAAACTATTTTTTCCTTTATTTATTAATAACCACTTTATTCAGGGTTGTTATGGAATCTGATTGCAGTCAGAATCAGAATTGAAATAGACAAAAGTTAATATTGGTGTCACAGAAACAGATGTTATCGGTTTTATGTTCGAATCAGAATTGTTGCCAGAATTTCGTGTCACAGAAACTGTTTTTTATCGATTTTTTATCAGAAATATTCTGATAAGCTGACAGGCGCCAGATTTGTATTTTATTTGTTTTGTTTTATGTGTTTAAATGTTAGTTAAATTAAATTTTATAAAAATAAAAGACAAAGATGTTCTTATTTTTTCTATCACACAAATAGGGGAAAGCATAGCAATAGCGCGCAAAATAACTTATTCATTAAATTTATGGAAGAAAACAAAGATATAGCAAGCGGGTACACTAAACGTGATAAAGTGCTAGTTGAGTCCTTTTGGCAGGAGTTAACACAATCTTTTAACAGCGTTGGACCGCCAAGTAAGGATGTAAACGGATAGGAAAAAGGTACTGCATTATTTAAATTGTTTACTCTTTCAAAATTTATGATGCTATTTATATTTATGCACTAAGATTTGGACGGAATGGAAAAGCGAAATATAGAAAAAGTTAGCCCATAATAAATACGAATCTCGCGTCACTGGAGGAGGACGATTTACCGAATTTCAACTGACGCCAACAGAAGAAGCTATAGTGAGAATGTGTGGGATGAAAAGAAATATTGCAGGAATTGAACTGGGTACAGATAATGAAGTAGAACATATTTTAAATGAATTAACTTCCGATTCTGCCACAACATAAAATACAACTACTACATCAACTAACAAGAGCAAATTAGATGCGCCAATACGCAGTACCCCAAAAAGATCAAAACCGCAATCCACAGCAGTGTATTTTGAAAAAATTTTGGATGAAGTCAGCGAAAAAAGGAATGAATTGAACGAGAAAATTGATCAGTTCATATCTGTGCAAAAAGAAAATGTAAGCTCTCTCAGACGCATATATCGTGGAATAGAAAAAAGCAATGACATTGTGGCCAACTCTTTAAAAGGCTTAAAACATGAGTTCGTAAACTTCAGTTCTAGATTGTTAAAAATATTAGTGGAGAAAAATCATATAAAAAGCAGCAATTGGAACTTGATTTATTAAAATTCAACGCACAAGCCAAAAGCTTTGAATGATCTCAAAAATTAAATGCTTAGGTACCTTATATTTCTAAAACTACCTTTAGTACAAAAACAACAATGTAAATTTAATTAAATTATAATTTAATTATAATTCATAAAATAAAGAAAAGAATAAAATTTTATAAAATATTTATATTAAAATAATTTTATAAAGTGTTTGCAATTTCATCTCTTATTCGTTGCCCTTCGTTGTGGAGTGAAACTGTGTACGGCAATAATCCATTGTCCTCTAAATGCTCTTCCGGTTCAAAATCAATTTCTTTCAATTCATAAGAAATTTTGAAACTCCTACAAATATTCTGTAATGCGGCACAAACATTTGTTATCTGCACAACTTTTTGCGGACTGTAATGTAGTGTACACATCAAGCAGCGAAAACGACTTTTTAGTACCCCTATTGTCCCCTCTACAATATTACGAGCTGAAGCATGCGCTACATTAAATTTATATTCTCTTGTGTTATATGCTGCGTTTTATACGGAGTTAGTAAAAAAGGCTCTATTGGATACCCGCAATCTCCTAATAATCTTGAAGTTCGATCAGCACATTTATATTCTGTTAGAAAATGCTGGCGGGCCTTATTTATGTTCCACACGAAAGCATCGTGACTTGAACCGGGATATCGTGCAGTTATGGCTCGAATCAATATTTGTGATAGCGACATATTCCAATAAAAAATATATTAAAAAATATGTTTGGCAAATACTAGTTTTTACCTACAATAATGGCTTTCATACTAAAGTATCCTTTTCTATTGAAAAATAAATGTTCGTCGACTGCAGGCTTTATTATTTTGATATGAGTGCCGTCGATGTCTAGGTGAACGAAACTAATATTTCCTATTGCCTTTTGATAAGATCCTTCGGCCAAAAAACGCAATGTTGTTGCAAACTGAATAACGCAAGGAATATTTGAAGGAGGCAGGTGAGTTTCAATGATGTTCAACAACATTCAAAAAGCTTCTTTATTCAGACGAAATTGTCCAATAAATCTTTAAAGTTTGGAAATGTTAATACCTTTATCATTGCGGTTTTTATTGTAATGTCTATTTGCATGTGCCGAAAATTGGTTTGTTACACTCTATAATTTGGTTTAAATTTGTAATATTGCATTCGCTTTTGCAATATTAACTTATACTTGTAAATAAAAATATTAGTAAAGTTCTTGTTAAAAAGAACGAATTGAAAATAAGAAAAATACAATTGCAATTACAACCAGAAAAAAATTAGATAATTAGAAAAATCACAATTACAATTACTACTAGGATTTGTTGAAAATATATAATTATATGTATACTTTTTTAAAAGATGTATACTTTTTACACTTGGCGAAATATTAGCACTTTGTGTTGTCCAAGACATAGTCTATTAAGGCTTTTGAAAAACTGAAATCTGTTCTAGCATACTTACTTGTAACAATATGCCGGCGGTATCAACTGTATGGGATTTTATTTGATAAGGCATCAAGAATTAAAAAATAAAAATAAAATAAAAAAGAGCCAGTTATTCGTTTGTTTTTTTTTTTTAAATTGGTTTTTGAAAGAAACCCTATTTGGGATGTAGCATAAACCTACGGTCACATTTATCAAATATTTGACGAAAAATAAACGTAACCACAATTTTATAAAAACATTTCATGTAAAAATTTCCTTTTATGTCAGCCTTTCTTAAAAAATTATTTAAAAACAAAAAGTAGTACAAAAAATATTTAGATTTTTAAATTACATAATTATTAATATTAAAAGAACAAATATTTCTACAAAATAGTAGTCACGTTTTTTCGTCAAATATTTGGCAAATGTAGCTGTGTACCAGTAGTCGGCTGCTTAAGAGTGCGTTCGGACCTGTCTAATATTTTAAATAAAAACATCAATTATTTTTTTGTCGTTGTCTGAACACAATATATTTCTAATGGGCAAACAACAAAATGGTTGGTTTTGACAAAACAAAATTATTTGTCTGCAATCAAATATTTGCCTAATGTGAACAATGAAGGGAAAATATTTTCGCTCTTTTTGGGTAAAAAATTATTTTATCTGACAAAACAAAAGAGGAAACAAAGTTAAATAACAGCTGTTTCAAGCAGTGCTGTCAGCAAATCAAACTTAACCACTAAAATAAAAATTAAACGCCAGATAGGTAGATAAATGCATAATCTGATATATCTTAGTAAATTTTTGACATATTTTTCGGCCCCAAATTCGACCCCAAATTAGTCACTGTTTTTACTAAATATAATTTTGTTTTACCTTATTTGAATGAAATTTGCGTGAAACAAGCAAAATATTGTTTTGTGGTCACACTACACACTAAATGTGACCATTTTTGTAAAGTCAAATAGCTTCAAATAGAAATAGGGGAAAACATGTTTCCCTACGGTCACACTTAAGAAGTATTTGACACAAAATTATTTTACCATTGCCAAAGAAATAATTTAATAAATATTATAAGAGTTGAATGAAGCTGTAATATTTTTTGTATTGTGTTGTGGAGTTTATTAAAATTTATTAAATATTACTTCTATTTTATTTTAATTTTTCAGTTTTTTAAATCACTAATATAAATTTTTAAGCACCTTTAATTATAAATTTATTTTAAATTGTTTATGTTTTGTTGATATTTTTTGAGTGTAGCCAATCTCTATATTTGAAAATCGCTAAAATGTTGTAAATGTATTAAAAGGGAAGTCAAGTCCAATATTTTGTTAAAGTCCAAAATAAATCCATTTCCTGGAATAAACAATGAAATTTAAGATTCGTAATCCATATTTATTTAAAAAACTAACAACTTGCGTTTATAGTTCGAATTAGTAAAAGTAACTTTAGCTAAAAATTTTTTAAAGTCACCTTTAAATACTTTTCGTTATTACAACCTACTTGTAAAATAAAAGAAACTTTTTTAAATAACGGCAATTTCAGAGCAAATACCAAATACGTTTTGGTGAGAAGAAAAGTAAAAGGTAATTAAACGTATGCAAAAAGATGAGGTACAAAATCCTATAAATATCAAACTCTCTCAGTACAGGACTAAGATTGAAATGGATGAATACTTTCGCAAAAATAACAGACAGTTAGTGAAGAAAGTGGCGTATGCTTAGTACAATATGGAAAGAATTTATGAAGTATGTACTTGCCTCCTGGTGTATGTATGTATTGTATGTAATGTAATGCAATTTAATATTTATTTGATAATTAAATAAACACATTTAAATAAATTTATTCGTTTTACTACATATGTATGTATATCTGTGGTCACATGTAAGAGTAGCTTAAGTCGATATAACCATATATTGAGTTATTGCGCTAAAAGCTTTATAGAAGTCAAGGCGCTTAAATGTATTTAATCTATATTTTCATTTTTGCCAATTTTATGAGCGTTTACTTTTTAGCTTAAGTTTGTTAAACAATAGTGATTTTATCAAAACATCCTATGTGCGTGTAGTATTTTTTTTTATATATTTTTGTATTTCAATTTTTCATGCTACATAGCTTAAACATAATAATTTTTTTAAAATTTTTTTTTTAAATTTCAAGAAAATGTCTAATGTTTGCTTATAATTATAAAATACATAGGTATCATCTCAATACCTTAGTAAAGTGCAAAACTCAAAAAATATCAAAAAATCGCTTAAGTTATAAAAGGTGTAGAATACTTTCTGTTAAACCAATAAAAAATAAAAGATATACATTAACAAATTATTTGTTAACTTAAAATAATATACCACTTCTCTTTTTTTCGTAATTTGTTGGCCAAGTTGTGCTAGTAGACAACACAGCCTAGTACAGCTTTTAACCCAAAAATGAGGAAAATATTTGACACTGCGTGGTCTCATTTAAAGCATTTTTGTTTGACATAAAATAATTTTATTTTCACAAAATCAGCTGTTTTTTTGGTTTTCTGCTCAAAATAATTTTGTGATCACACTACGGCAAAAATATTTTACGTTTTTCGTCAAATATTTGCCAGTGTGACCGTAGCTTATGAAAGTTCAACAAAAACTTTTCAAAGTGCTTTATAAGTTCAGAGATATGCAAGCAGAGATTGAGTTTTTAAGAAGATATTATTTACGGATGAAAGCAAGTGTAACTTGTTCGGAAATGATGGATGTGCGAAGGTTTGGCGTAAAAATAACAGAGCACTTGAGCCAACATAAAATTAATTTTATAAAAACGATTTTAAAATACAACTATTTATAATTTCTTAAACAATTTTCTTCCTCCAGAATAATCATATATTTTTTTAAATTTTGAGAAAATAAATTTATGTAGATATTTTGACACTTTAATCAAATAATTATTTGATTCAAATATTTATAACAGTCGCAAGGTAAACATGTTGCCAGTTATTTTATTACACACTATTTGCCTGCTGTTTCAACAAAAATAAATTATCAAATATTTGAACATAAAACAAAACAGTTTTCTGTTTGACACAATTTGAAGTAAATATAAAAGCAGACTATTTAATTAAATATTTTCCAGGTCTGAACGTATCTTTAAACTTTTGCTTTTTTCAAACGTGGTTGTGTCAAACATCTCAATAAATATACTTATCAGCGCGTGTCTTTAAACGTCGTAATAGTATTTTCTTCGTAAAAATAAATAGGTTCTGCAGATTGGGAGTAAGGGGAATAAAAAGGTAATTTAAAATTATTATAACAAAGTAAATATCATTGCATTGCTTAATAGAGGCTTATACAAACTTTATAAACAAAGATTTCCGCGCGCTGGTGCAGTGCCGCAGTATATTCTTTTGACGTCTAAAATATAGAGAATCTTTGTTTTTTGTTGTATAGCTTTATTTTCTCTTCTTCTCAATCGGATGTAGCCAGCATAAATCAATACTGCACGGGCTAGAGGGTTCAGTTTCACCTCTAGCTTCTTCAAATACGTCTTAACATACCTCGCGACTTTCTCTCTAACCATTGCCACGTTCAGTTCTTTATGGATGTTCGAATTTCTTATAAACCATTAAGCTTATGTTATCAGTCATAAAATTTTATTTTGGCACTTTTAAATTCGTTCAATTATTGAGGCTGTTTATCACAATATAAAGAAGGAGCCTACAGTCCAAGCTAAGCACCGGGTTTCTATTAATTAGCCAATTTATTTTCACTTGAACCAACTTATCTATGTGGCTTTTTCATGTCATTATCAGTGAGTGATAATTTGGTTGTTTATTTTAATAACGAGGTAGGACTCCATGCGAAAAGTGAATGTAAGTTAGTTAATTACAAAGGGTAGCCGGGCATGATTAAGCGTAGGGTAATGAAACGGATTATACTGTAAAAGCATATTTTTCTGCAAAAAGAGTAAATATCTAACACCGTTACTAACTTAACATAAATGTAGATTTTTAAGTTTTTGAGATTAAATTGTAGAATAAGAGGTGTTCTTCTTCTTTTATAAACACTAGGGATATCGATTATTCGACTTTTTTCAAAAACCGGTTTTTGAATAATTCGAAAAGTATCACTTTTTAAAAAACCGGTTTTCGGTTAATAATAATTCAAATAACCGGTTAGACGGTTCTTTTATTTAAATAAAATTGTTCCTAATTCTTGAAGCACAGAGCTGGACCACGTCGTTTTAAAAATAAGCAGAAGCTGATGGAGTGCTGAAAATTAAAGTGTCAATCAATACTAACAATAATTCTAACAAATCTCATATGTCAAAACGGTGTGCGGAGGCAATAAAAACCAAAGTTTATTATACAAGTACTGAAAAATGCTTAAAATTGGAACAGCTACTGAAGGAGCTAATATCGTTTTTTTTTTTTTTTTTTTTGTATTACTTGGTAGAGAATGATATTAAAGGTTTGTTATTATAGTTATAATTTAGGTGCCTAAGATTACAAAAATTAAATGGCTTACTATGAATAAATCTAATAGTAATATACGAGTCCTTAACTGCCTCTACAAGAAAATTTGCTTAGATTTCGAGCAACCAATCCAACCAAGAAGTCGACGGTTCAATCCCAGGCCACACCATCTGACAATTTTCAACAGCTATATCAACTCACAACATTACGGGCGACTGGTTATGCATACTTACGCTGTGAAAAACTTCACTAATATATGTGCGTTCGGGCCCGGCGCTTGTGGGTTTGTGGGCTTTCAATAATAGTAGTTGATCATTCTCCATATATAAAAATCAAGATTCATTTACAGAAGATATGAAAAGGTTATTTTTGCTCAAGAGTGCATATCTTTTTCAATCTATCTTGATTTCACGTTCTTTGTGAGACGACCAAGGTTGTCATATATACAAAAATAATTAAATTTATACAAATACGAGTAGTTAAACGTTGAGTATATTTTCAATAAAAAAATATACAAACGTATATAAATTATACTTATATAAATTAACCGGTTATTCGTGTTAAATTTACCGGTTTATTCGATATCCGAAAAATGAAGATTTTGATAAAACCGTATTCGACAAAACCAAAAAAACTGGTTAAAACCGGTCGAATAATAAACGTCCGATCTCCCTAATAAACACCAATCAAACTCGAAAAGTTTATTTTGAAACTATATAAAATTACAAACATTTGGAAATAAGATGTTGAATTTGGACTTCTTAAATAACGAATAATTTTATTATACGAAAATAAATAGGAATTTCACCTTATATTATGTATTTCACGTATAAACTTTTATGCATCGTAGAATAATTATGCAAAAATAGGATAAAATGCAACAGTTGTCACTGAACCAGAATAATACAATATTTGTAGTACATACACAGCAACAATTTGGAAATTAATGTTTGTAGTTGTATTGTTGCAAGCGAATGATGAAGAATTTTACATAACAGGTGTAATAACTTAATTGCTCTCACATAATGTTCAAGTTAACAGAAGTACTGCTTTCATTGTTGTTGTTTCTATTATGCTGCGCACTTATATATACGCTGCTGTGTCAAGGACTTTTTAAACCTCAAGAATTCCATTAAACCATCAGAATACTTGACTGCCTGTCAAGCAGCGAGTCAGCAACAGCATCACGAACACCATATCAATCTTAATGATAGCACACATGGTGGTTGTCGGTTCTTTAGTCAGAACAAAAAGTTGAAAATGAAATAATAGAAAGAATTTTTATAACGATTCTTCTTTATGAAGTGGTTAATCGTATTAATTTTATAATAGATTTTGGCTACAAAATTTTCATCTGTTTGTCTAAGTAAATGTAAGTCTTTAAACTTTTAATACTTTTTTTTAGAAATATAAATTATACCAGAGTAACCCCCCCGCGTTGCTGGAAACCTGCCTGTACTTGCCCTTTAACTGATGTGGACAGATAACGAAGTTTTAACGGTTCCGTTTTACACACGTGTAAAATTCCATATTTTCTTAAAACTGATGGCTGGAATTGGCGGTCAATTCCATTATTTAGAAACTTCAACTCTAAACATTCTTAAGATATACAAATATCAATATCAACTTTGTATGTAGGTACCATGCCCACTTATCCAATTCCGCCCACTTTTTAACTGGTGAGGGTAAAGATCTGTTTTTAAAATATTGTTGTAAAACTAAATTGATCTCTAACGACCATGGTGAAATAATTACAATGTGGTGTTCATGGTAAAAATACATAAGGTGGTGGCGCTGTACAACAATATAAAAACATCAGCTCATTTTTTGAATCGTTTATGTCAAAAAGAGCCCGTGGTGAAATAAAGCAGCTGTCAAAAGTAAAAATAATATAAATAAACGAGAAACACACAAAAAACAGAAGTAAAAGATTAAATTTTAGTTTTTATTTAAAAAAAAAGATAAATAATAATAAAAAATGATAATGACTTAATTCTTAAAAATATGTATGCACAAATGCACCAATCGTTGGTATTTTGTTTAGCAGCAGAAAATTAGAAGAAAAGTTTGGAATTATTTATTTCTTAACATTCTGTAAAAAAACACACATATTCACAAATTTTCACAAAAATTGTAAAAGTTTACAAAATTTATGTATATGTTTTTAATAAGAAAACATAAATATAAACAAAAACTTGAATAAAAACAAAACTGTTTGCAGCTATGGAATAACTAAAAAAAAAAAAAAACAGCTGGTTGTTCAACACCACCTTGTAAGTAATTTCACCATGGTGGTGTTTATGAAACTGCCGGTTTTTTTTTTGTCATATCCGACCTGTCAACTTTTTTGTTTTTCTATATTTTTTGATTAAATTTATGTTTTCTTAATAAAAACAGATACAAAACTTTTCTGCAAATTTTGTAAAGATTTGTAAATTAATATATTTTTCTAATTAATTTTTCTGTTTTTAAATAATAAATATATAGAAAATAAATAATTACACAAACTTTTCCTCGAATCTGCTGCCGCAAAAAATACCTACAATTGGCGCACTGATACATTATTTAAAAAAAGCATCTCCAAATTGGAGCGTTTGTATCTTTTGATGTTGTTACAGGTCATCTTCAATATTTGAAATATTTATTATTATTATTTACAATTTTTTTTAAATTAAAATTTAATTTTTTATTTGTGTTTTTCTTCTCGTTTATTTATATTTTTTCACTTTTGACAGCTGCTTTTTTACTTCACCACGGCCACTTTTTGACATTTCAGACCTAAAAATGCCCTGTTAATTTTTGAATTGTTGTAGGCTGACACCACTGGAATTTCACCACTAATCGATAACAGTGTTGCCCATATACGGTTGGTTTGTGACGTTGCAACTAAAGCGTTACGATAAGTCACGTCTAAATGAACTTTTAGTTGACTATTATCAAGCGCCACAAATAAAATAACAATATTTTATTAGTTAAGGATGACAATTATGCAAATATAATTTTCTTGGTCGTTATAGATTTGATCTCTGAATTGGATAATGAAAACAATAACCATTTTGAAAAATTTTGAGTTGTTACTGTCCATTTAGTGTGGATATTTACATAAATAAAATAATAAATAAAATAATAAAATTTGGTGACAACAAAAATTTAACTCTGTGTAGAATATGTCTATCAATAATAAAAGCCATCGAATCAACAACATAACAATGATGATATGCAGACACACGATGTGAGCTTAAGCGAAGATAGTAGTACTGATAATGAAAGCGATTGGCTAAGTGTATATGTAAAATCTCGTAAAAAACAGAGTTCAAAATATTGTTTCTGTGCAAAACGTCTTAATTTTGAAGATGGTCCATCTACGTCAAACCGGTATGCTGCCCTTGCTACTGATGATAAATAAAAAACTCTGGTGATATCAATATTAATTAACAATCCACCCCAAAACATCACCAATTTTCATATTCATTGTTAACGACATTTCTTAAATGGTTAATGAGTTAAGTTATTTCTGGGACTGAATTTAAGTCTTTAAGAGACGGAGAGGTATGATTAAGTCTTAAGTCCATTGAATCATTTAGAAAATTAGTTAAGTATCTTGATAGTAGTGATATCAAATATCATATATCTATATAATTAATAGGCTAACACTTTTTTGTATTCCTTTTACGTCAGTTCTACTAAACAGATTGGAAAGATATATATTTTCTTACTAATGTGCACAATACTAACTTTATTTGAATCGTATCAGTACTTTGAAAGTAATATGACAATAAAATTCTTACTAACACATACATTACACATTTTTTGCCTTATATATAAAAATGAATGTGTGTTTGTATGTTTATTTGTGGGTTTATTTATGCGTTATGGCCAGCTAAACGGCTGAACCGATTTTCTTCAAATTTTTACAGTATCTCCCTGTATGTCTAGAAGGATCTATAGGCTACATAAATTTCAAAAATTCCAACTAAGCAGTGCCCCGCCCATAAAAAGTATATATTTATTTGTCTATATCTTCAAGATAATAACAGCAAGATTCTCTAAATTTTGTCAAAATAGATTCACAGTCAATGCAAATCATCAGTCAAGAAAGCGAAATTAGACAAGTGGGCGTGTTACCTTCCATACAAACTAACTAATGATTTCTTGAGTACTTCTGAATGCAGCTGATTAGTTTGTAAGTGTCCAACGGTTTTCGTGCTGAATTTGTGGGCATATTCGTGGTTTTAGTTACACTTTGAAAATATTTTTTCCATTTAATTATTATTAAAGGTACGTTCAGACCTGGAAAATATTTATTTTTATATTTACTTTAAATTGTGTCAAACACAACATCATTTTGTTTTATATTCAAACTGTGCTCAAATATTAGATAATTTTTGTTTGTTTAAACAGCAGTCAAATAGGGTGAAATAAAATAACTGAAAACAAGCGTTCAGACTGAAATAAATATTTGAATCAGATAATTATTTGATTAAAGTTTTAAAATATTTAAATTTATTTTCTCAAAAATGTATTTAAAAATATTTATTCAGGAGAAAGAAAATTGTTTAGTGAACACGAGTGTTTACACATAAAAAACTTTTATTAAAAATAATAAATAGTTATATTTAAAATTCGCTAAAATTAATATTTTGTTGTATTAGCATCTATTACTGCTTGCAGTTGACCTGTCATTCGACAAACTTTGTATTCTTTGCTCTTAGAATATCTAACTCTGGCCTAGAACCAACTTGACAACTGATATTCGCAGAATTCATTCTAAAAGCTTTTTGTAATTGTATCGATTGATAATACTACCGATCTATAATATCGGCCAACCCCAGATGCTGCTATGGCGCGCCATATTCTGTGTTATTTTTACGCCAAACTTTCACACATCATTTCCCGTCATTTCTCAACAAGTTACACTTGCTTTCATCCGTAAATAATATCTTCTTCAAAAAATCATTCTATGCTTGCAAATTATATTTTTTTCGTAAATAAAGTTCTTAAAAATATATAAAAGTGAGTATCTATGCACTGCGAATTAATTTAAATATACATATATATACCACTTTAAATATAAAAATATTTACTAAGATATATGAGATTTTACATTTATCTCAATATCGGGCATTTTTTTATTTTATGTTACTTGTTCTGTTTCATGTGCTGACAACACCGCCTGAAACAGCTTTGCTTCCTCTTACAAAAATTTTGTAAGATCAAAAAATTATTTATTTACCTATACAAAGGGAACATATTTTTTCTGCAGTGTTAAGATTATGTTCACACGAGGCAAATATTTGATTGCAGGCAAATAACTTTATTTTCTCAAAACCAGATCTTTTTCTGTTTGCCCCTTAGAAATATTTTGTGTTCAGACTACGGTAAAAAAATAATTGATGTTTTTTATTAAATATTTGACAGGTCTGAACGTACCTTAAGTTCTATAAATTATATATATTTTTTGTAAATGAGTAGATTGCGTCGGTTCTATACAACTGATGGTGAAATTGTACAGGTTTTGAATGTGTTGAAATTAGGCATTGAGTATCGGAGTATTTTGGATAATTTTGCAGATTTAGTGATCAGATATGAAAAAAAAAATCTAAGATATTCTGTAGACCTAAAAACCTTCAACGAGTAAACATTCAAAGACTGATGTGTCAATGCCAAAATATATTCGTAAACCTAAATCTCCCTAGAATTTTTCAGGGAAAAATCCAATCAAAATAACGGTTTTCCGCCTTATACTGACTCTGATTACATATACGGGAAGATTTTAATCCCAAATATAAGCCTTTATGAGGAGGACCCTGTCGCCTGTTTTTTGATTTAATGGATTTCGATACACAAATATGTCCACATATACATATTGTTCTGTTTAAACTTTTTAAAATGTTTGAGTTCGTTTAAATTGCGTTAAAACAAAAACATCGCTTTATTTTGTTGTTTTACATTTTAAATTTATTCCACTATAACTTTTATAGTGTTTGTCTTATGCCAACACCTAATATTCGTTTATACAACACTTTTATTTCAGCTTTGACACAACTTTATTTATTGACAGCTAAAGGATAACTAAACTCCGTAGGCGAAGCAGTCTCCTTATATATTTAATTTTATTTCAGCTTTAACACAACTTTATTTATTGACAGCTAAAGGATAACTAAACTCCGTAGGTGAAGCAGTCTCCTTATATATTTAATTGCCTACAGTTGTTACCCAAATATGATTTAATTGGCAGTGCTGCCAGATACACAAATAAGTATCGCATTGATAGAGTGACACAAAATATACCAAAATCATACAATTTAGGCGTTTTTATTCTCGTAACAATATGTAATATTTTTTAAAACATTTGGAATTTCGCACGCAGTTGTCTACACAGTTAATAGACGGCTTTTGTAGTCGAAAAGTTAGTAATACCTCGACACCACTAGATTCTTTTAAAAATCAAAACAGGGAGCAGTATCAAATCGAAGGAAGAGTCAAAAGCGGCCGAAGTTGATGGTTGTCCCGGATTAACCCATGATTTTTTTTGTTTAGTGCTTGATCACCATATGCCTCTATGCGACTCTACAGCGCTTTTTTTCAATTGAAAACGAAAAATTTATGCTTTCCACAAATCATGATTTTCTGGTACAAAATTCTCAAGCTTTAACAAGATGAAAAAATATTATGTTGTTCACTGATTTGATACTGAATATGTTTGGCAGATGTCATTGCCAACACTAAAAAAAATTGAGGCTCGTTCACAATAAATGTTCCCTATGGAGGCATTTGTATCTTGACGCTCACTTCATACCGGTACTCCTGGTAAATTCTCCTTTATTTTTACCATTACCGACGAATGAGACGTATATGTCCCATCATATTTTCAGACCTATGGAGAGTAGTGTTAAACCGATTCAATATATGTTGGTTCACTGATTTACACTAGGTAACTAGAACGCTAGATATTATAAAACTATAATTGCGAAAAAATAAATACAAATTGATGCCCTTAAGCCTAATTTAAACAAAAAAAAGCTTTGTGTTAACTCGAATACTAAAGGATGTATTTTTTCTTTATCGAATAATACTGATTTGTTCAAAAACCATCAGGAAATGTGTATGTAATGACGAAAAAATCGAATAGGACACATGTGTCCCGTTCGTCGTTAAATGGTCAATGATGTCGAAGATGACAAAATTAAGCATTTCGATCTTAATGATTAAAAATCGTGTTAAGATCTCAGAGATTTTTATATATAGTTTTTAGTTTCTGAAACGCATCTAACTAGCAAGTCTCTCCTTCGCATAAGAAGTTTTGTTATAATTACTGTTAAACAACTCAATGACAGAGTTCTTGCAGGTTCTGCTGTTTTGATTAAATCTACTTTTAAGTATAAAGTTTTAGAGCCGAAAACAGAATTATTTTTGCAGACAGCTGGAGTTAAAATAACCTCTAATAATTAATATATTTTGTGTACTTTCCATCTAAGTACATATATGATCCATATCAAAACTCTTTTATTGAGCTTGGCAACAAAATTATTGTTGGTGTGGACTATAATGCCAAACATTTCTAGTGGAACTTGCTTTACAAGAATTTTTACAGCTTGTCAAGAATCAAGAAAAATATATTTTATCAAGATTTTCCTTACACAAAGTTTAATAAAGAGCTATTAAACAATTTAGTGAACTAATAACGTAAAGTGTTTTAAGTGCATTCGTTTACTTTACTTTACTTTAATGAAATTTTTATAGATGTTCCAAAAAGCTCGTTTACAAATTTGACTATAAATTTATATATGGAACAAGCATTATTAAGCCAAACATGTCCTGTTTTGAGCGATAACTTTTGTATAGGCTTTATAGCCTGTATATCCATCATAGATGTGTGTGGTCTGGAGTTATCATAATGGAACACAAACCCTTTTCTGTTGATCATTTCTGGCATTTTTAATTGAATTGCCTTTTTTAATTTCGTTAATTGTTGACAGAATCGAATCGATCGTTTGACCAGGTTGTAGAAGCTCATTATGACCATTTTCCTTCCAATCCCACCATATACCAGCTTTACCTTTCTTTGTTTCAATCCTAAGTTTGACACTGTCTATAAAGCTTCGCCTTGTTTCGTTCATAATCTTTTTCGTACATTATTGTCATACGGATGAACTTTTCATTCATTCGGACCTATCAAATTAGCTATAGTGTTGCCTGATGCATTTAATATGTATAACCAGAAATATTACACTGACAATTTATAATTTAATTTTTCTTATACGCAACAGTTTTTACTGTCAATATTAAAAAAAAATTGGATTTTTTTCTATAAATGTCATAAATGTATTGTTAGAACTCGATACAAATCTCTGCCCATGGGAATACATGCATATTGGAAAAATAATACAAACAGAATCCCAGACCTGTTGGATTTTTGTTTTTATAAAAGAATATCGAAAGCCTCTTAATACTGAATCCAACGATTACACTAATTTGTTCAAACACAGAACTGAAACTAAATTGGATCTACGCATTTAAATTAAAACTGGACTCGAATTGACTCTGCTTGAAATCTCTTGGTTGATTTTGCCTAAATAATTGCTGTTATTTATTAACATTTAAGTCTTTTATATACAGAAGTACTAATTTTGCCTGCAATTAAATTTTTCTTTTCCATACAAAGAAGATGTGCTCTATTTTTATCTTATAAATTGAAATATGTATGCAGAGTTGTTAATTAAGAAAACACATTTACATATGTATGTACTCTTATTTATTAGTAGGGCGTAAAAATTAGAATATTCAAGTTCGGGATTAATTGAATAATTAATCACAAGCTTTAATACCATCTTATGCATTTCGTTATTATAAATAATACTACGGATCTAAGAAGAGAGTTAACAGAAACAGACGTAAAAACATTTTCAAACTTTGGGATGTTAATTAAAGCCTCTTAAGATATTGTTGGTTGGCATTATTTGAAATAACAAACACAAATTTAATTACATATGTATGTACATACTCGTACTTACATACATAAATATAACAAAGTAGTTCTACGCCTTTTAGAACTTTAGATTGTGTCAAGTAAATGTTTCAGATAGAATTAGTTAAAATATACAATTATAGTGCAAATTTATTACTACTAAAATAAAATTTACAGTACAATTTGCAGTACTAAAATTAAATTTTTACTTTTCTTTGTTTAATATCATCTACCTATTCTACATACATTACTTGATATATACAATGTATTATACTTATAAAAACCTTTATTTTTTTATATATGACAAGCACCCAGGGGATGGCTCCTACTCAAGCAGTGCAATGTACTGGTACTAGGAAAATAGGTTATTGGAAGGAGGACAGAGGGAGTGGTGTTTATGGACGTTAGATTTAAATTTACTCATGTCGTAAGTGGCAGGAAATACTTTCGCTGGAAGATTGATCCACAACCGAACAGTGGGACCAAAGAACGAATTCTCCCTATAATGCGTTGTGCGATTTACTGGACAATAAACTACAAAGGGATGCGCTCTACGAGAAATACGAGTACTACGTAAAAATATATGATTTTTAGGAATTAATTCCTTAATTTCGTTAGAACACATTCCGTTATAGTACCGATAGAACAATGAAACACACGCCACATTGCGACGGTGCCCTAATGAATCGATAGAGTTGGCTACCCTACCGTCATTGATGAGCATCTTCGCCCTCTCCTGTGCGCGGTCGAGAAGCTCCAAAATAGACTTTGAAGCACCGGCCCATACATGAGAGTTGTATTCCATTTTGGGTCGGATATAGGTCTTGTCTCAAAAAACCAAGGCACTTGAATGCTTCTTTCGACACTTGAAATATGCGATCATTCCAACGAACGTCGCAGCGAATTCTCATGCCCAGAACATCAAGAGTATCTGATTCCTCAATATCCACATTACCCATTGACACAGATGACAGCACACCACCACGCCTGTGTGTTAAAAAACAACATTAAGTCTTACGTGGATTAAAATCGACCCTGTACGTACGACCCCACTCGGGGACCTTCACCAGGTCACTTGTGAGTGTGACGCTCATATTCATCCTTCTTACCCCAACCTCCAAAAGGCTCTTTCCACGATCAAAATAATATGACTGACAAATGTTGCTGTCATCCGCAAAAGAGTAGATAGGATTAGAAGTGAGAAGAAGAAAGTCGTTAAGATATATTAGAAAAAGAATAGGAGAAAGAACAGAGCTTTGCGGTACCCCTGAGTTTACCCTGAACTCGTCGGATGAGACCCCATCTATAACCACTCTTATAGAGCGATCTCTGACCAAAAGCATTAAGTTTAGAAATGAGAGCATCGTGCCAAACTCTATCAAACGCCTTTGAGATATCCAGAGCCACAACTTGTTCCACTTCTCCGAGAGCAAAGCCAACAGGTCACCAGTAGAACGGCCCTTTCGGAAACCGTACTGACGATCGCTAAGTAAATCGTTGGACTCCGGATACCCCACAAGGTGATGATTAATCATTCTCTCCATAACCTTGGAGAGTGCGAAACAAACTGCTATTGGACGGTAGTTCTCAGAGTTACTAGCCTCGCCCTTTTTGGGGATTGGCGTTACATTAGCAACCTTCCAGCAAGATGGAAAAATACCGGCGCAATATGACGCACTGAAAAGGTGAGCGAATGAACCCGCAAGCGTCGAAGAGCACTGCTTCAGGACCAGTGCTGGTATGCCATCGGGTCCAGAAGAGTTGTTAACGTTGAGATTTGCAAGGACCCTTTTTACAGCACGTGCTCGAAAAAATATACTAGGCACAGTTACTGATACTCTTTCAAGTTCGGGCAGTGGTTGACGCTCTCCGGCAAGTGAAAATTACTTGCAAACATTTCGACCAAAAGGTTTGCCTTTTCAACCGGGTTCGTGAATGTGAGGTCATTCTTTAAGGGAGCAGGTACCGTACTAGCGTTGTTCCTCGGCCTTTTAACGAATGACCAAAAGTTTTTACTTCCCCGCGGAAAAGTAAGAACTTTAGTACGAAGGCGCTGCTCGTATAAAGCCTTTTCGCTTCTAAGTACTGCGGCACATGAAGATCTCGCCTATTTGCGAAGCAAATCAGTATGGGCACATTTGTTATTGCGCCAATTCCTGAACGCTTCCTCTCTGGATCTGACTGCCAATTTACACGTCAGATTAAACCAAGATTTGTTTCTAGGTTTAATCGAAAGCTTTCTGGTTGGGATGAAAATATCCATCCCTAGCCTTATTATATTCACCACCATTTCTGCCCTGGCATCGACGTTTGAGTCAAAGAAACAAAGTTTCCAATCAAAATGCCCAAAAAAATCGTTGAGCTCAGCCCAACGAGCATCCTCGTAGTCAAAAATAGAGCGTTTCGTAGCCATGGGTGCAACCTCGCGAAGAGCGGTGGACGAGAATGAGGCAGAAACTGTGCAATGGTCCGAATTTCCGAGAGGTGAAAGAACCTCAACTACATACTTTTCAGGGTGTGTAGTGAGGAAAAGGTCGAGGGTATTGTTCTGGTGCCCATCTACACACGATATATGTGTAGGTTCATTCACTAATTACGCAAGGTGATTGTGCGCGGCAAATAACTCAACGTATTGGCTCAACAAATTATGAACATTGAAATCACCAGCAACAACAATTTCACTGTTTGGATAATTCGAAAGGATACTCGATATTGAGTCGGAAAGAGAGTCGAAGCCAGATATGGTAACCTATCTTCCCGCGTTTGGGCTTCTATAAAAAACCCGAAGTGCAAAAGATGTGCCCTGATTCTGTACTTAACCCATAGACAGTTAAATTCCGCATCATATATGCCAAGAGATTGCTGGCATTGGTACACAATTTCATTGCGAATGTATAGCAAGACCCCTATGAAAATTAAAAAAGGACAGAAGGTAATACCCAGGGAAAGGAAAATCCTGTGGATCAGCATTTTCAGAAACCTGGGTCCACATAAGGCGAAAACATCCGGCCTATGGAGACAAATGTGCGCATACACGGAGAAAAAGTTCGCCCGTAGCCCACGCACATTGCAGAAATCAATCAGAAAGCGTTCTGCCATTAAGTAAATTCAACCAAATAAAAGAAATAATATAAATTAACCACGAGTAAACAAAAATAAAACAACCCCCCTCTGGATGCGTACGACAAGTAAATGTGTTACTGCTGGTTGATTATTCAGCAGCCAGTGTTATACCTTCACTACTGAATAATCCAACTGCAACCCCTCCAAGTGGTTCGCACCCAAAGGTTTGGAAAGGAATAATGAGGGGAATGGAAAGCACTATTTGCGATGGTAGGGCACATAATTAAATTCTCCCCTATGGATCAAACAGTCCTTCATTTTGCCGATGTTTAATCTTGCCCGTATTCGAATTGGTTATTGTCAAGTGTGTGTTTATTGTTTTATGTTAGTGTTTTGTTGTTTGTTTCATTTCAATAATTTGTTTTGTTATTAATATTTTGCTGTTTTCGTTCTTATTGATGATGTTGTACTTTCTTGTTTTATTTATTTATTTAAATATTATTATTGTATGTTCCGTTAGGATTGTTGGTCATTTTTGTCTATGTTCCACAATTCCCTTTTGAGAAATTGTTTCGTTGAGTTTTTGTTGGTTGATAATTTTATGTTGTTCTTATAAAAATATATTTTTCTTTTTATTTTTTTAATTTTTTATTATTAATTAACGTTTCGTCAAGAGTTGCGACTTTTATTATACGTATGTATAGCGTGTTTCTTATAGAGATATAGAACTTTAAGTTGATATTGCTTTTCAAGATGGCAACCGATTTAACAGCTGTCAAGTGATTTATTCTCAGTTTGGTTTGGCAATTCATCACACCTGAACAACGCTTGCAAATAGTGCCACAATAGATTAATTGAAAGACACGTTTGGTGACCGCCTAATTTCACGTTTTGGACCTGTGAATCGGCCTCCATGATCTTGTGATTTAACACCGCTAGACTACTTTCTGTGGGGCTATGTAAAGTCATTGGTTTTTGCGGTAAAGCTATAAACGCTTGACCATTTGGAAGACAACATTCGCCGTGTTATTGCCGATATATGGCCACAAATGTTGGAAAAAGTCATCCAAAATTGGACGTCTAGCCGTGGCGGTCATATGCCAGAAATCATATTTAAAATGTAATGCCACAAGATTATCTTTCGGATAAATAAAAATCATGTCAATCGAATAATCCATCGTTGTTTTATTGCAACTTAAAGTTCTATACCTCTATAAAAAACACCCTTCATATACATACATATTCTGTTATTGGTTTTTTATGTTCACTTTTGTGTACTTTTATTGTTTATCATTCTTATATTTTATTTTGTAATATTGCACTGTTTAGATTTATTGACACAGAAACAACATGGACGGACAAGCGAAACACGTATTGACGGCACCGTCGACAGATATGAACATTTTCACACAGCCTTTCGAAGAGACCACAAATAATACGACCAAAATAATCACCAGAATTAAAAAAATAAGTAATTCACAACAGGCATATAGCATTCATCATTCCAAGCTTTACCATGTCCATAATCTTCCGATTGCATGAGTATTGTCACCGACGGACAAACTGATAGTGTATATATAAACGCTTAATTTACGTAATAAAGTAATTAAATTAATGTTTATGTATGTACGTGTTAAATACATATCAATATATTTTCTTAGTTTATGTTTTTAAATAAATTAAACTACAGTTTTAGTGTTTTTTATATGATTAAAGAATAACTGTTTTTTTTGCCAAATTTTTTTTTTTTTCAAATTGAAACATTTTTTAAAAATAAATAAACACTAGAGGCGCATGGCTGAATTACAAAACGTCAAAATACATTGTAGAGATGCGGACAGGGCACACTAAAGAAGATACATATTTGCGAATCTACACATGTATATTTTTTATTTATGCATGTTTTCAGTTTCCAGCTGTCAAAGTTTGTTTACTTTTTTTCTTTTGTTTACATTTTTACATCCGCCATTTTTAAAGTTTAAACCAGTATCAGTACATTTATAAAACAATAGTGCGTATCTATGTAATCAAAAACTATGTTAAATATGCAAAGACAAATGAAACTTATTCTAGTTAGAACTGTTTAAACAAATTTCTTAAATTAATTATCGCAATTGTTGCAAAAAGATACCGTTATTTTCATTTCTACAAAAAAAAAAAAATATTAACAATATCATGCATATGTACTTTTATAAACAAGATATATATGTTTCTAGCTTTTTGTCCTTTGTATATATTTTTCGTTTATTTTACTCTTTTCATCAATTCAAAAACATTTAATCTAAAAAACGTTTGAATGTGTTACAAAAATTGCACATTTTCTCAAAATTGTTAAATGCACTTCGACTTCAAAAATTTTAAAATTTTTTAAACTTCCAGTTTTTCGAACAGATTAAATTTCTGATGAATACGGCCGCTGTAGTATGGTGGGTAAGACACCCGACTACCAACCAGAAGTACTTCGGCTCAATACCAGGAGAGACCATTTGATAAAGAAAAAGAAAAGAAAAAGTTTTTTCAGCAGCGGTGTCTCCTCATAATAGTAGCTAATTTTATTTTCAATAAAAATATTGTTGTGAATATTCTCATTGGTGAGTATATACGTATGTTTGTTTAGCATATATACATATACATGTATATATATGTATATATATGTATATATATGTATATATATGTATATATATGTATATATATGTATATATATGTATATATATGTATATATATGTATATATATGTATATATATGTATATATATGTATATATATGTATATATATCAATATCACATCAATATTTTTAATTTAAAATATCTTGGCTATATAAGGGAAATCATTAAATGAAATATTAAAACCTAATTTGAAAATAATCAGCTTTTGGAATTTATTAACTTTTATTTCAAAACACTCTTCGGTATAAGATCCTAAACTCATTATTACCTTTATTTGCTACCTCTATTCAAAAAATTTTAAAGTACATACTGATAAAACAAAACGTCTGGCAGCACTATGCTTTATCAGCTGTCGTTGGCACATTCGAAAAATTTTGAAAATATACAAAATCAAATTGACTGCCCTTGTTATTGTTTAAATTGTTGTAGATCTCTTGTAATCTTGAGCAGACATAAGGCTTCTTAGAATTGATTGAAAAATTTTGCGATACTTCCGGCTCTATGGAGTTCAATATTTCTAATAGTCACTTTAAGCCAACGTTGACAACCCACTAGGTAACACAATTAAACTACTCTGATTTTATTGGGTATTATATATAAAAAAATCCTTGTGGAATTTTAAGTTCTTTTGTATAATCAGTAAAACCAATTTAATTTACAAGTTTTCACGGTATATTTACAAAACAGTAACTTTACTTTTAATGAATTCTTTAGCTCAAAAAACTGTTTTTTATTTTTTTTTAATTAATTAACGAGTAAATTAGAATATTGTCGTTTGGGAAAAGCATCTCACCTTTTGAGACAATCCAATTTTGAAGCCAAGTTTCGATTTCTTCGAAAGAGGTGAAGTGGTAAGTCGCCAAATCATGTTGTAGCCGCCGAAACAGCAAATAGTAAGAAGAAGCAATGCACAGAGAATAGGGCGGATGAGTTAAGATATCGCATTTGATGGTTTTCAAATTTTTACGCGACGTGAAGCCTAGTGTTGTTACCAAGTTTGTCTTTATATTCCGGCCATTTATCTCATAATTCAAGGTACAAACAAAATAATTGCAGTGTGTACAGCAATTTTAGCAGCTCGTAGTATATAACGCCCCCTTGGTCCTACCAAGAGTGCAAAATAATATAACATAATAAATAATAAGACATTTGTACTAACCCAATAAAACCCAATGAAAACATTGGCTGGGTTAAAAAAAAAACAACTTTTTGCCAACCCTGCTTTAAGCTGTCGACTCTTTTTAATAAACTCCCTTAGCCAATTCATCCAAAAAATGTTCAATTACATAAATTTCTGGGTTCACCGCTGGTATTTTTTAAAGTTTGGAATAGTTACAGATCAGCTGAAACTTTTTGACACCAGACGTGTGTTTGAGACCATTATCTTGATAGAATTCGCTGTTGTTGACTATAGCCAATTTCCCTGCACTTTTCTTTACATATTTTTCTCGAATATTGAGACAAGCAATTGTGACCAACAACAACATTTTTTTCAACTACGAAGTAACATGAAGCTCACTTATTTCGTACGCAATTTTAAGCAGCAGTAGGGACATAAATACTGTTAGAACATAGAATACATATAGTCTTTTATTATATGGCTAATAAATGCTAACCGCATGAAGTGGAATGTGAATCGTATCGTTGTTATAGTGCTTTTTAATCACAGAACACACGATGAAAGCTTGCTTACATAAATTTTTTTTAATTCTCTTTTAAACTTGCATTCGCGTCTATACTACGATACTTATTTTAATTAATTTTAAGATTTTCAAGCAACATTGTTGTTGTGTGACATTACGAATTTTATAACAAAAGACAATTTCAGAGTACACGAAAGAGTGTACGTCATTACATTTGTTTCTGCCCTTTCATCAACAAACTTAGACTTTCTGATGAAAAATTGTACCCCACTTTTAGTTTTTTATAGAACTTATAATTCAATAAATAAATATTATTATTAAATATTGTTCTAAAAATATTCATTATTTTTATAAATGTAAAAATATTTATATCCCTACTGAATATTATTTGTTGTGTTGTTGGAGAAAACACATGGTTTTTGCTTACAAATGTAAAACCATTTCGAAATATTGCTAAATGACTACATTGGTTGCATGTCAGTCAATATTTTCGTACGAAAAAAGAAATGTTGTACAACATCTTTCACAAATTTAGACAGAGCACTAGGCTTATCAAGGTTTTACTGTATGTAAATAAAATAAATAAAAATTTTGTTTGTTCATTTTGATTCTGAAATTTATGTTTTTGGAAACGGGTAAAATTAGTGACCTTTCTTCTAAAAAAAGTGAATTTTTTATTTAAAATAAGCTTTTTGGTTGCTAACGTTCATCATTCATGCGTTCATATGTATGGTGCATAAAACTATTATTTTTTAATTTTCCATATCTGCCTTCTAGCGACGTGTTCAAATTAGTAGTACCAAGTAATATCTCACAATCTTGAGTTGCTCCGTATTGCAGCAAAAACACATCTTGCACAATGAAAAAAAATTACGTCTTATGTCTGATTTCTGAAGAAAATTTTTACATTTATAAATGTAATTTAGAGCTAAAAACAAAATGAGATGTGGCAGCAAATATTTTTGACAGACAGTTAATTTTTTTATTACAGTGTTATATTAAGTATTATAATAATGTTATATCCGTTTGATTTAAGACCTCCTTGTTAAATTCGAATGAACTTGATATCGAAAATAAATAATAAATAAAATATATTTTATTCGGTTCTCTTATTCAGAATATACCGACCTCTTTAACTCAATCGGATTGCCTCACTTTTGCACCAGCCAAAAAATACCGAATTAACTATGCATTTGTATACAAATTTTTCAATTTAACATTAATAATTTAGAAAACATAAAAATTGTGTGCGTGCTAAAGTGAAAAATAAAATTTAAAAAGTTAAATGAAGCCCTTATCTATCGATTTAAAAGATGCAGTTCCAGAAAAGGCTGGTTGTTTAACTCGGAAAATCACAAATTTTTTAAACTCGGACAGCGGTCAGTGGCTAGAATAATTGCAAATAAAAAAAAAATCCATTCCAAATAAACCTTTTCAAACAAAAAATTGAAGTTCGAAAACAAACTAAATAGCAAAATAAATAGCACGAAAGAGGCAGCTTCTGCCTGTTCTGTCGATGTTATCAGATGAACTGTCCAGAAGGCTCTTAAGCGTGTTGGATACAAAACTCAAGACTCAGCAAAACACAAAACTCTGTGTCAAAAAGGTGTAGAACGCACTCTGTTTGTCAATACTTTTTAAAGCTGTTACATATGTTGTTTAATAAGATTGATACCAAAATGTTAAGTTGTAGTTTTTTTTTTTTTTTTTTGTAAAAGGCAGTTAGAATAAAAAGAACACAAAATTTAGAGTATCTCAAAACTTAATTTTTTTGACTAAAGCTGTTCTTCCATATCGACACATTGACACATATACATATAATCATGTCAAAAATAATAGGGACACATTACGGTTTTCGTTAAAAGCTTAAGAGAAAAATGAGAAACGGTACAAAATTTGTTTGTCAAATAACGGTTCTTTACGTAGCCGAAATTTAAGCAGACAATTTATAAGATCTTTTTGATAAATATTTGAATATAAAAACGTAGTTGGAATTTTAACTCATTTGATATTGGTGTCCCTATTATTTTCCACACGATGATATATATAAAATTATTACTAAATTTGTCTAGAAATAACATATTACTTTCCATTTTCATTTCCTTATAAAAAATTTAATTTATTGATATAAAAAAGTACAGTGCGATGTGTGTACTGATATTAATGTCGAGTGTTTAATTAACTAATACGCATGAATTACCCATTCCATTTAAACCCAAAATCATTTTTCTTTTTGAGCTACAAAAGTAAAACATAAAAGGGAAAGTAAAGCGAAAAAAAAAACAAATGTTGGAACAACAGCCAAGAATAAGGGAAAAACTAAGTACTAATACCCTTATTCTCCCTCTATAAATGAATTTAAATAAGTGAGCAGTTCCATCGCTTACAATACTCGTAACTTCATGCATATGTTGTTTCGTGTTTTGCTTTGAAATTTGGTCTTCTATATAAATATTAATTTATTAAAGATAAATAAGTGGTTGATTTTATTTTATTAGTGGAATTAAAGTTCTATGCCCACACAGATATACCATTTTTTATATTGCACTTATAAGCTGTTATGGCATTAGAATCTACAAAAATCTGCTTATGGAGCGTAAAAATTTATACGACTCACAAAGATTTCTACAAACGTTGAGATAATAAAAAAACCAATTCATATGTTCATATAAACACTTTTGCCCTACAATAACTCTCATCCACTATTGCTAAAATATAATATAAACAGTTATAAAACAAATTTCTTTAAGCTGGGATTATCTCATTCAACTGGAAAATATGTTGAATGAACTTGATGTTTACTTAACTGTCAATTCATACAATTCTTCAACATGTAGCTTAGTGTTGCCAGAATTAAAATTTTATATATTTTGAAAGATTTTTTAACCAAAATAAGACGTAAAGATCTTTTTCCACAAAATAAGATTCTTTTAAGAATTATTTTCATTACACGACTTGTTGAAATTTATTAAATATAGGTATTAGCTCACATGCATATGTCATTTATTCTTCCAAGATTTTTGAAATAATAACGTATTACGGAGAATTACCATTCATAAATTTAAGATGCATTCATAAACTTAAAAATGGGGCCTGCCTTTTTATTACAAAAAAGATCTCTTAGAAAACAACTTTAGTTTCGTGCTTTTTGTCGAATATTTTCAAAATTTAATCCTAACAAAACCAAATACAGGAACAGTTTCGACAACACGACATTGGAGGGTATTATATATATTTAAGATTATTTGTTAGTAAGCAAATGTTCATGCTATAGTTTAAAAATAGACTATAATATTTTGAAAAATCTAAAACCATCACAGTATTATAATGAACTATGTATGAACATATTTTAATGAGTTATAGAATTTCGAATTCTTATATAATGCCATAATTTCAGTCTTGGCTTAAGGCCAGAATAATATATGTATGTATGTACATTTGATCTCAATGTTGTACAAATACCATTTTATTTATTATTAATTTAATTACTAAGAGGTCGTTTTTAATAAGTGATAGAATTTTAATAATAATTTTAATAATTTTGGCTTAAAACCAAATAAATATACATATGTATGTATGTATGTATATTTGATCCATGGTGAAATTAGATAAGGTGAAGTTGTCTGTACAGCAACTAATTTTTGTACAAACACAAGAGGCAAAATTTTTTGTATACTGTATTGCAAATGTCAAAAGTTTTCAATAAAAAAGAAAAACATAATCAAAAGTTGTACACAGTTAATACTTGTAAATTAGAAATATTTTATATGGTGAAAATTTTAATTTTTAAATATTTCGTTTTCTGGACTTTTTCAATTATAAACATAAATATTTAGACATATTTATAAATATATTATCTCTTATTGCATTTTGAAACAGTTTTTTGCAATAAAATATAGTTTAACGATATCATTGGCTTGTTTTGAGGTGTAAGAAAAACTTTTGACAGCATATGAACACAAAAAGAAACAATAAGCCAGGCAAACAACTTCACCTTATATAATTTCATCATGATTGTTCAAATATTGTATATATTGTACAAATATTAATTTAATTATTAAAAAATTGTTTGAATTAAACTTTTTTGTTTTAGTGTTATTGTTTTTGTTAATTTTTATGTACTTATGTATAAATTGTTATTATTATTATTTTTTGGTTAATAAATACATTTTTATTTTTAAATTAAGATTTTTTTCTCGAAAATTTCTGGCAACACTGACGTAGCTTCTACTATTAAATAAATAAAATAAGGGAAATTTTACAAAAGGATAATATCATTGGTATAGTTTATATTATCGAACAGAATATATTATACATTATATTAAACTTAAGTTTTTCAGAAAATTAAAAGTTCCCGTAAATTTTTTAATTACCTTTTATGGTTAAAAAATTTAGAAACTGCCTTTAATGTTATCGTATGTAAAAGACGTCACATAGTGTTTAGCAATAAAAATTTGGATAAACGTACAAGAAGTAACTCTATATTTAAATGAAAACGTTCATGGAATACGAGTCTCAAAAGATTGTGGTACAGCCATTTGAATGAAATTATTTTCTATTACTAACCGGAAGGATTGTACTTTCAAATAAAAAAAGAAATTTGAGAAAATGTTCAGTAGTTTTTTTTAGCATTTTCAAAAAAAATTATTTGGTGGACCCTTTATATTGACTTGACTACCATATTTGGGGCGAATAATTTGCCACGCCCATAAAAATAAATTTGGGTCCGATGGAAAAAACGGATTTGAATTCAGCGCATTAAAATCATTATATTCCATATAGTTATATTAAAAGGCTTTGTTTGCTGTAGACCGATATTATTAATAAAAGTTCACTTAAACTTATAACGTAGTGTCAGGTAAAAAACCTCCAAAAAAAGTAAAAGAATTGTGCAATGTTCACTAAATTAAGTGAACTTAAAAGGAAATTTATAAATAAAAGTTTTTACAAAATTAAAGAACATTATTTAATTATTTAATTATTAAAATTAAATATTTATATTTAAATTCACAAAATTTTTTATTAATATACATATATAGTAAAAATTATATATATAAAAATATTAAAAGTAGAGTAAAAACAAAAAATTAAAAATTTATAAAAAATTAATTAATTATTAGAAATATAAAATTAAAAATATATACATATATATACAATATATATATACAATATATATATACAATATATATATATATATATATATATATATATATATATATATATATTATATATATATATATATATATATATATATATATATATATATATTTATATATATATATATACATTCTGTACATTTGTCAAAATATGGGAGTTTTTATCAATTTCATCCTTAACTTCCTGTACATCAAATTTTAAAGAAGAATCTAAACCAAAAAGTTTTCAAAAGTTAAATCTTAAATAAAGTTTCTGTGAAAGTCCAGGTGAAATATATATTGTTATTGGTTTTTAAATTCCTTTAAATGTTATTGTTGTTAGAATTTTGATCGAACAGCTTCCCATAAACGACTTAGCTATTTTTCGTGACTACTTATAGACCCCATATGGTGGTCTGAGACTGGTATATTGGCAATATATGTCTCAAATTCCACCAACCGGTCGGCGTTACGAATAAAAGTAGTCATTTCTATTTTCGATCGTAAGTTGTATGGGGAAATACTGATAGTAAAAATAAAAAACCGAGAAAATGGAGAGTAAGTATCAAATAATAAGGATTCTCAAATCAAATTCAATTGCGAAATATTCGATACTAAAAAGAAACAAAATATCGCGATATATTTATATTCCAAAATAAATAAAAAAAATTAAATGGGGTTAAAATTTAAATATATATATTTTGGGTTAATATTATAATAATATATAATAAAAATATATATGGGGGCTAAAATTCAAAATAAATAGCAAAAAAAAGGTATACTTGATCCAAGTAAAATATTTTTTCAAAGAAATTTTATTTAAACAGGGGAGGGAATTTTATTAAAAGAAATAAATTTAAATTATTAAAAAAAATTTTAATTTAATAAATTAAATTTACTAAAAAATATTACACGAGTAAAAATAATATCCGATTATTCGTATGAAAAAAAATGCAGCACTAATTTTTAGTGGGTAGGGTAGGGTATTTGTGTATATAACAAAAAAGAAAAGAAGCAAAGGGCATACACTCTATCAGCTGGTATTACAGTATATACCCTCGCATGTGCATATGGTATGTGTGTATGAAGCAATAAACAAAGGTGATGCCGACAAGTTTTCAAAATAATTTTCTACTGGGCATAATAGGATAAAATTGTCTGTATTATATGAAATTTTAAGGAAAATTGTGGAAAAAAAGTATTTTATGTTTTTATATATGAATAATTATATATGAATAACATATAAAAATTTCTTGAAATTGTTAAATAAGCTAGTATTTATCAAAATTAAATTATAACTTAATTACTTATGTAAAATAAAATATATTTGAAATAAGTTTTAAGAAATTTTCCGCAAGAAAAATTTAAAATAAATACACTTCAAAATCATTTTAGGTTTTATTAACGCACAACGACTGGATTAATTCAAATAATATTATTAAATCTAATTTAAATTAAGTATAATTTATGTCAATAACTTTTGTCGGTATATTTTTGCTTCTAATGTCTTTAGAAAGTGCTAACTTTTTGGGAACAAATATTTATTTTTAAATAATACTAAAAAATTCATAAAAAGGCTGACTTTAAAACACATTCATTATATATTTTTATACATCCTTGTTTTGACTTAATTATTACCTGGATACCTTTCTTTATGGACTGCACTATGTTTTTGCAGAAATTGCACGCTTGACTTTAACCTATACATGTTCTATTACGTTTATATCCGGAAAGTGGGTTTCTCAGTCAAGAACTACGAAGCCGTTACTCTGGGTCCGTTTAAAAATGATGTTCGAAACACTTTTGAACCAAGTGTCCAAACTTTCATAGAAGCCTTAGAGCAAAATATCAACGTGTGGTGTATTGGCGTCTATTCTTCCCGAAAAATTAACGCATTTACTTACCCCATCTATTCCCATACACCCCCTCCGGACTTCACTTGTGGTTAAACAATTCGATTAAAAATTTTTATAATTTCTTTTAGTTGTTTGTAAAAGTCCTTGATAGCACGAAAAATTAATTTTTGTAATATTTTTAATACTTAAAATTATTTTATAAGAAAAAGCCTTAATTAGACTTTGATTTATATATCAGTTTAAATTTTTAAGAAAAAGTTATAGGGCCTAAGCGTGCGACGCAGTTGAAGTGAACATTGCGTATACGCAATGCTGCGCCTTAGTAAGTTAATAAGGAAAAAAAAAGAAAATTATTTTACAAATTTTTTTATTATACATTTTATAACCGAACACCTCAATTTAATACTCAATTTTATTATTTTTATTGCAATTTTTGTTTATAATTAATTATTGGCCATTTTATTTTATATTTTAAGGTAAAATAAATCTGAAAGTGATACAATCGAGTAAAAGAAACATATTTTCACGCACAAACATTAACAAATTTCAGTAAACTTTGGAAAACAAATTTTGCCGACGGTAAGTCAACTTTGTGTTGCTTTGACTGTGTTGTTTTTTCCTTTTATTATTCAACGGGGTGGGTTTTTGTCAAATTTGTTTTTTTTTTCACTTTTTATTGTCACTCACACACTTCAAAATCCACTTTTTGATCCCAAAAAAAATAAAAAATGAAAATAAATACCTTTTTTTTAATTTACTAAAATAAATTCGAAATAAATTAAAGCAAATCTGCGTCCAAAGGGCCTGGAACTCGTGCAGACGCGGGATCTGAAAATAAAAATATTTTCTTAGAAAATATTTCAAGGATCCTGCGTGTTGCCAATCCGGTTCAAGGACCAAAATGTTTTTCCTTGAAATATTTCCTTCAGAAATATTGGAGATGAAAAGAAATTAAAAATGGGTTTAGCTTTTGGCTTAAAAAATATTATATTATTTATTAAATTTGGGGTTTTTTTCAAACGATTCGTAAGTACCGTACTGTTTGGGGTTTACAGAATAAGTAAATTACCAAAAAGGAGCAAAATAACATACAAGTGCCAGTTACAAAACTTAACGAAACACATAGATAAAATTATTAACAATAGCAAAAGAACGTTCACACTGTGCGCGTAAACAAACTTAATAATTTAATTCTTATTTTTTATTTTATTTTATTTTATTTTATTTTATTTTTTTTTTTTTTTGATTTTGTTCAATTTGTGAAGAAATATGAATTCGGAAAGTCCTCATACACGTAGTGTTACGAAATCAATGGAGAATATGGGTGGAAATTTAGGATTAGAATATAAACGTGAACGCGTATTAAGCGAATCTGATCTTAATAATACAGTTCGGAATGTTGACGAAAAGTTGCTTGTCGATGATAATATAAATAATCAAGTGTAGCTTAGAGAAGATGTGCTAAATAGTGATGTCGCCTGTCGCCGTTCAGGAACAGGTAGTAGGTTTAATATCCAATATGGAAAGAAAATGATCAATAAAAATAACTGAAACTATTTCTCAATTGTTTGGTCAGTCTAAAATAACAGATAATTTATCACAGAATGTTCCTTTACTACAATCACATTATACTTGTATTTCTTGCATTACTAGACTATTGGAGATGAATAAGTGGAATATTTATTTTTCAGGAGATGATAAAGTTCTTAGGGTCGATGATTTTTTTCGAAGATTCGAACACATCTCAATCATTCAATGTTTTTTATTACAAGAAGTTGCTGAAATTTTATATATTCTGCTAAAAGGAAAAGCTGCTGATTGGTATTTCCAATGGGTTCAGAGAAATCATATTACTTGGGAAACCGTTAAGTCAGCATTACAAGTACAATTTCGTTCAGGGGAATCTAATTATGATTTGGAACATCGGATTATGAATCGCTTGCAGAAGAATAATAAAACTTTTGATAAGTTTTATAATGAAATATTATATCTCAATTCGAGAATGCGTCAACCTAGATCTGATAAGGACCTCATTGAAATTATGAAACGAAATGTTTCTAGTAAAATAATAATTTTTATTCACAACTGCACTTCAAAAACTTTGCCGGAAATACTTTTGGAGTGTCAGAAAATGTTTTAGTTGAAAATACTTGCGAAGCTATTGAGGTTAGAAGTGAAGAAAAACCTAAGAATGCAAAGGATATTATTTATTTTGATTGTAAAGAGAAAGATCATTTTGCTTTCAACTTTTGAAAACTTTTGGTTTAGATTCTTTTTGGTTTAGATTCTTCTTTAAAATTTGATGTACATCAAATTTGATGAAGTTTTCAAAAGTTAAATCTTAAATAAAGTTTCTGTGAAAGTCCAGGTGAAATATATATTGTTATTGGTTTTTAAATTCCTTTAAATGTTATTGTTGTTAGATTTTTCCCAATAATTGGCATAGTAGAGCCATTCGCGGTCCTTATTTTAAACTTACACATTTCAATATTGTATTTCCTTAAAAACTCGACTGATGCAGACCCTAAAACGGAATTGTGGCTCCACCATCCAACAAACCATTTACAATTTTTTCAAACAATTCTACATTTGCAAAAGGTCTATTATCACTGATATCTTCGCCAAGAATACTACCTTCAACAATTCTATGTTCATCCCTTAATTTTGTATGTCTTCTCTTACTTTCAAAATTTTCTCTGGGATTTGTTCTAATTTATCCTTTCCAGTGTGTTTACAAATACTTCTGTTCAGTTGGTTGTATATTACCCATTTATTGTGAAAGCAATTAGAAACTACAAAATTGTCCCTACCACAACGGTAGCAAATATCCTGCTTGATTATTTTGTACAGTTGAAAGCAAAATGATCTTTCTCTTTACAATCAAAATAAATAATATCCTTTGCATTCTTAGGTTTTTCTTCACTTCTAACCTCAATAGCTTCGCAAGTATTTTCAACTAAAACATTTTCTGAGTAATCAATCTCACTCACATTTGGTCTAAATATAGTCCTGTTATAACAGTTTTCAACTTTTAAAACATTCTCCGCTGTACTACGACACTCCAAAAGAAATTCCGGCAAAGTTTTTGAAGTGCAGTTGTGAATAAAAATTATTATTTTACTAGAAACATTTCGTTTCATAATTTCAATGGGTCCTTATCAGATCTAGGTTGACGCATTCTCGAATTGAGATATAGTATTTCATTATAAAACTTATCAAAAGTTTTATTATTCTTCTGCAAGCGATTCATAATATAATATATTAATATAATATGATTTCTCTGAACCCATTGGAAATACAAATCAGCAGCTTTTCCTTTTAGCAGAATATATAAAATTTCAGTAACTTCTTGTAATAAAAAACATTGAATGATTGAGATGTGTTCGAATCTTCGAATAAAATCATCGACCCTAAGAACTTTATCATCTCCTGAAAAATAAATATTCCACTTATTCATCTCCAATAGTCTAGTAATGCAAGAAATACGAGTATAATGTGATTGTAGTAAAGGAACATTCTGTGATATATTATCCATTATTTTAGACTGACCAAACAATTGAGAAATAGTTTCAGTTATTTTTATTGATCATTTTCTTTCCATATTGGATATTAAACCTACTACCTGTTCCTGAACGGCGACAGGCGACATGTATCAAACTCATCACTATTTAGCACATCTTCTCTAAGCTACACTTATCATCGACAAGCAACTTTTCGTCAACATTCCGAACTGTATTATCAAGATCAGATTCGCTTAATATGCGTTCACGTTTATATTCTAATCCTAAATTTCCACCCATATTCTCCATTGATTTCATAACACTACGTGTATGAGGACTTTCCGAATTCATATTTCTTCACAAATTGAACAAAATCAAAAAAAAAAAAAAATAAAATAAAATAAAATAAAATAAAATAAAAAATAAGAATTAAATTATTAAGTTTGTTTACGCGCACAGTGTGAACGTTCTTTTGCTATTGTTAATAATTTTATCTATGTGTTTCGTTAAGTTTTGTAACTGGCACTTGTATGTTATTTTGCTCCTTTTTGGTAGTTTACTTATTCTGTAAACCCCAAACAGTACGGTACTTAAGAATTTTAATAAATAATATAATATTTTTTAAGCCAAAAGCTAAACCCATTTTTAATTTCTTTTCATCTCCAATATTTCTGAAGGAAATATTTCAAGGAAAAACATTTTGGTCCTTGAACCGGATTGGCAACACGCAGGATCCTTGAAATATTTTCTAAGAAAATATTTTTATTTTCAGATCCCGCGTCTGCACGAGTTCCAGGCCCTTTGGACGCAGATTTGCTTTAATTTATTTCGAATTTATTTTAGTAAATTAAAAAAAAGGTATTTATTTTCATTTTTTATTTTTTTTGGGATCAAAAAGTGGATTTTGAAGTGTGTGAGTGACAATAAAAAGTGAAAAAAAAAACAAATTTGACAAAAACCCACCCCGTTGAATAATAAAAGGAAAAAACAACACAGTCAAAGCAACACAAAGTTGACTTACCGTCGGCAAAATTTGTTTTCCAAAGTTTACTGAAATTTGTTAATGTTTGTGCGTGAAAATATGTTTCTTTTACTCGATTGTATCACTTTCAGATTTATTTTACCTTAAAATATAAAATAAAATGGCCAATAATTAATTATAAACAAAAATTGCAATAAAAATAATAAAATTGAGTATTAAATTGAGGTGTTCGGTTATAAAATGTATAATAAAAAAATTTGTAAAATAATTTTCTTTTTTTTTCCTTATTAACTTACTAAGGCGCAGCATTGCGTATACGCAATGTTCACTTCAACTGCGTCGCACGCTTAGGCCCTATAACTTTTTCTTAAAAATTTAAACTGATATATAAATCAAAGTCTAATTAAGGCTTTTTCTTATAAAATAATTTTAAGTATTAAAAATATTACAAAAATTAATTTTTCGTGCTATCAAGGACTTTTACAAACAACTAAAAGAAATTATAAAAATTTTTAATCGAATTGTTTAACCAAAAGTGAAGTCCGGAGGGGGTGTATGGGAATAGATGGGGTAAGTAAATGCGTTAATTTTTCGGGAAGAATAGACGCCAATACAACACACGTTGATATTTTGCTCTAAGGCTTCTATGAAAGTTTGGACACTTGGTTCAAAAGTGTTTCGAGCATCATTTTTAAACGGACCCAGAGTAACGGCTTCGTAGTTCTTGACTGAGAAACCCACTTTCCGGATATAAACGTAATAGAACATGTATAGGTTAAAGTCAAGCGTGCAATTTCTGCAAAAACATAGTGCAGTCCATAAAGAAAGGTATCCAGGTAATAATTAAGTCAAAACAAGGATGTATAAAAATAAATAATGAATGTGTTTTAAAGTCAGCCTTTTTATGAATTTTTTAGTATTATTTAAAAATAAATATTTGTTTCCAAAAAGTTAGCACTTTCTAAAGACATTAGAAGCAAAAATATACCGACAAAAGTTATTGACATAAATTATACTTAATTTAAATTAGATTTAATAATATTATTTGAATTAATCCAGTCGTTGTGCGTTAATAAAACCTAAAATGATTTTGAAGTGTATTTATTTTAAATTTTTCTTGCGGAAAATTTCTTAAAACTTATTTCAAATATATTTTATTTTACATAAGTAATTAAGTTATAATTTAATTTTGATAAATACTAGCTTATTTAACAATTTCAAGAAATTTTTATATGTTATTCATATATAATTATTCATATATAAAAACATAAAATACTTTTTTTCCACAATTTTCCTTAAAATTTCATATAATACAGACAATTTTATCCTATTATGCCCAGTAGAAAATTATTTTGAAAACTTGTCGGCATCACCTTTGTTTATTGCTTCATACACACATACCATATGCACATGCGAGGGTATATACTGTAATACCAGCTGATAGAGTGTATGCCCTTTGCTTCTTTTCTTTTTTGTTATATACACAAATACCCTACCCTACCCGCTAAAAATTAGTGCTGCATTTTTTTTCATACGAATAATCGGATATTATTTTTACTCGTGTAATATTTTTTAGTAAATTTAATTTATTAAATTAAAATTTTTTTTAATAATTTAAATTTATTTCTTTTAATAAAATTCCCTCCCCTGTTTAAATAAAATTTCTTTGAAAAAATATTTTACTTGGATCAAGTATACCTTTTTTTTGCTATTTATTTTGAATTTTAGCCCCCATATATATTTTTATTATATATTATTATAATATTAACCCAAAATATATATATTTAAATTTTAACCCCATTTAATTTTTTTTATTTATTTTGGAATATAAATATATCGCGATATTTTGTTTCTTTTTAGTATCGAATATTTCGCAATTGAATTCGATTTGAGAATCCTTATTATTTGATACTTACTCTCCATTTTCTCGGTTTTTTATTTTTACTGTAGTTTTTCCCCATACAACTTACGATCGAAAATAGAAATGACTACTTTTATTCGTAACGCCGACCGGTTGGTGGAATTTGAGACATATATTGCCAATATACCAGTCTCGGACCACCATATGGGGTCTATAAGTAGTCACGAAAAATAGCTAAGTCGTTTATGGGAAGCTGTTCGATCAACCTACGACTCAATATTGATTGAGGCCGATAAGATTAAAAACACCAAACCGTAGAAATTAAGACCCGATACTAGCCTTTTATGGCACATTCACTCGCGGAATTTCAATGATAAAGGAACATTTAAAGCGTTTGAAATTGGCTAGTCGGACCGAAATAGGTTCGGCTCCCGTAATGAATTTACCACTATATTTTACCATGGTTTCAAAAAATGACCGTCGCTTCGCGACATGTTCTCAGACTTATATTTTTATTATTTGTTGCAGAAAACTGCTAAGGATGCTCATGACATCATCTAATCGGTTCCGTTGACCAATGATGGCTATGCAATAGCATGGAAAAGACTAGTAGACACTTATGAGAACAAAGGGGCTCTTATAATCGAACAGCTTCGGACTCTTCTGAGTATTAAACCCCTTGCTCATGAATCAGGGCCGAACATTAAGAACTTTCAAAGCACCATAAAGGATTGCGTAACTAATTTGTCTTTGCTTGGGCTCACCCCTGAAGTATTTTACCATATGATATTAGTATATATTTGCTCCACAAAACTACCCGAGAACAATCAAAGAAGCATTCTAAGTAATCTTCTAAGAGGGAGGACATGCATGCATTCTTAAAAGCTCGGTTCAAGACCCTAGAACCGATATCTGACATTAGACAGTCCAAACTCTGGACAAAACCCCTAGCACTGTCAATTTGCGAAGGAGTTTCAACTTTTCAACTAAGAACATTGAGAGTTTTGCGACAAAGACTGGCATGTCGCCATCAACTTGTCGTTGTTTTCTTCGCCAAGAAACTCACCCATTATGACTGTCCATAGTTTCTGAATCAAAATGTTGATGAAAGAATATCAATAGTAAAGAGACTTAAATATTGCTCGAACTGTCAAGCAACTTCGACTCGACCTGCATCTCCCCCTCGTGAATCAAATTCAACCCCAGCTAACAAGCAGGTACAACCCACTTTGAATTTTAACCCATTAACCTCTGCGGCAGCTCGGAATCTCCATACGTATTCTGCATAACTGGAAGCAGCCCCTAACTCCACAGTCCTTTTGGGCTCCACAATTTGTGTTTTTATGTACAAAATATTAAATGAACGGCTCGAGCGCTAGTTGACCCTGGATCTCAAGGTACCTTCATATCAAGGAAGTTGCAAAGAAGGATTGCTATCAAAAGTTTTTCGATGCCTGTAACTAAAGTGACTGACGTGATGAATCGTTTTGCTGGTAAATCATTTACTATGTGCGTTCTTACGGTCGGATCTCCGATCGACCCAGATTTTAGACTCAAAATTTGCCCATACGCAGCTGAGAAAATTACCGTACGGCTGCCCTTGTGTTCTATATCAGAAATGATAACATATAGTTTTCCCGAAATTGCTATGATCGACGTCATGTGTACTCGTGTAGATATACTTTTCGGAGGAAATATGTATCCAAAAATATTAACTACGGATGTAAAAATACAGAGAACCATTTTCAGAGAATATTTACTGGGGAAGTTTTTATGTCAACCCCTACACTCTATTACTTCGGAAGTGTCGTTAGGAAACTCTCGTAAATGTGCTCTGTCCCAGTTCAAGAGAAATGAAGCTCGACTCTGGAAAAACCCTGAGTTGAAGGCTCAATATGATACAGTTATTGGCGAGTATTTTGAAATGGGACATACTGGAGCCATTTGCCACACCACGCCGTCCTCAAAACTGATAGTGTGACTTCTAAGTTACGGGTCGTATTTAACACCTCTAACCGCTCTTCCAACACCGTGGGCTTAAATAACGTATTATACCCCTGGACTGTTTTGCAGGCAGACCCTATGATCTTGATACTCCTCTGGAGATTCTTTCGCTATGTTTTTAATGCGGATATCGAAAAAATGTACCGCCAAATATTGGTTCATTCCCATCAAACCCAGTACCAGCGGATTTTGTACCACAAGGATCCTATAGCTATGAGCTTAATACGTTCACGTTCGGAGTGAACTATGCACCGTACTTGGAGATTCGTACCCTATTGCAATTGGCCAACGATTGTCAACCCCAGAGCTTTTGGCATCTGAGGTTTTGAAAACCCAAATGTATGTTGACGACATACTAGCTGGCTCTCATGAGCTAGAAGACGCTCTCCAGAGACATGATGAACTGGTCCAGGTTCTTAGCTCGGCTGGATTCGTGCTACGATGGACAGCTAATCATCTACTACTCTTGGAACATTTACCCCTTGAAAATGTGCTTGAATCCGATTTCTTAAAATTTTCGGATGCTAGCACTCCTAAAACAATAGGCTTGCAATGTAATGCTGTAACCGACAGCCTTTATTTTAAACTGATTTCGCAGCCGTGCGAGGATCTGGTTACTAAACATGCTGTCTTGTCTGAGATAGCGTAGCTATTTGACGCCGCCGGTTGGCTTTTACCTAAAATTATTGTGGCAAAAATTATAATGCAGCAAATATTGAAAGACAAGACAGAATGAGACAAATGCTTAAAACCCCTAACCCTTGTCGAGAAAATTAATATTCCACGATGGGCAAATTTTCTACCCGAAAACGATTCTGAACTTCATGTATTTTGCGATACCTCCGAAAAGGCTTATGGCACTGCATTTATGTTTGGAATGTGTCTGTGCATGAAATAACGACACACTTACTAGTGTCTAAAACAAAAGTAGCTCCTGTGAAATCGGAAATATTACCCCGCTTAGGACTGTGCGGAGCGGCTTTGATAGCAAACATCGTTGTGTAATCTACTAAATCTGGACAGAAGGAAGATTTATCTGTGGACTGATTCTACTATTATTTTATCTTGGCTCAAGAAACCCCAGCGTTATTGGCCCACCGTTGTTTAGAACAGAGTAGCACTCATTGCTGAAGAAGATAGTTGAGACAACTGGTCTCACGTTGATTCCAAGGATAACCCCGCCGATTTGGCAAGTCGCGAAACTCTTGCTCGAGACCTGATCGACAACTCTTTGTTTTTTTTTTGTTCAAATTGAACCACCGTTTGACATACTTCAACGTTTTTGAACGTTAGCGGAATTTGTGTTTAAAAAGCGGAACTTAAACTTTTTTCGAACCTAAAAGCGAGATGTATGTTCGCGTTATATATGAACATATGACGTTAGAAAAAATATTATAAACATAGGATGTCCTAATAAACTAGTATGCTAGTTGGTAGTGTTTGGTCTGTTACACTAAACCGACAACGATATATGTACAATGTACATACGGCCACCATATGGCCACTTTTTGTTGTAATTATAATATAAATTGTAATTGTATTGTAATTCAAATAAATAAGTAAGTAAAAGGACCAACATTATTTTGGTTTTGGACAGGGCTTGTCAAAAGCACTACGCGGCGTAAATCGATTTTCTTTCTCTTACACCTACATGTGCTCGTACATTGAACAAAAATAACAACAAACTATCGGTCTTCTAAGGGAACACTCAGCGAAATATTTAATTAAATGTTTTTTAGTTAACCCAAATGTCTAGTATGCCAATGCACGTTGTCATGCTGCACTATATATGGTGTAGTAAGACATTTTACTCATTTATAAGGAATACTATATAAAAATTTTTCTCATTTTTATTTGTTAAAAAATGTATAAATTTATACTAAATATATTTCAATGCTGTAATAATATGATTCTGTTTATATTTTTATTACTATAATTGTCTCTAAGTGCGTTAAGTAAGAGAGAACTCACACGCAAACAAAATGACAATGTATGTGTTTGACGAGCCAGATGAGGGAAAGAGATCTGGCGATTGTGCTAAATATTTTAAAATGTTGATTTGTTTGCTTACAAAGCAGCCGTTCACTCATTTATCTGTGCATTTTGGATAGTTGTCCTGTTGATATCTCCAATCAAGTGACATTTTCTCCTCTGTATATGGTATCAGAATGTATTTACAGATATCCTTGTAGACGAATTGATCCATTACACCCTTTATTTTGCGTATTGGCCCAATTCCAAATGCGTTCCCCACCTAAAACACTTCCTTCTTTACGTTTTACCATGCCTTTGGTATACCGAGGATTAAGACGTTGTCCTTTTTATTCAGCTTAACTGTCTAAATCCATAAGAAAGTCTCACATTTAACTTAATTTCATCAGAGAATAGTTTGGTCTTCCATTTAAAGTATACCTAAGTTTACTTACTAGTTTGCAAATTCAATTCTGACCAATCTGTTTTTGTAGTCTACAGATCGTGTTTGAGTGGACCTAATCGAAACATTTAATTCTAATTGATTTGTAATAGACCTCCCTGATATAAAGATATACTTTTTTATTAAAGTGAGTATCGCCTGGTCGTTCCGTTTTCAGGGGTCTACTACCTCTGTGCATGGTTGTCAATGAGTCTGATGAACGGAAACCGCTTATATACGGTAAATATAATATTGTGTTGAATTCCAAATTTGTTTGGGAAATATGTCACTGATTCATGTCTATTACAATCATTAATTACACTGGTCTACAGCAAAACACGCCTTTGCGCGTAAAAACGTATACGCTGAATTCAAATTCGTTTTCAGTTTTATTCCATCGGGCTCATTTTTTTATGGGCGAAGCAAATGTTTCGCCCAAAATATGGTAGTTATGTCAATATATTTCATCATAACTTGAAAAGGACTTGACCGATTTTAATGCAAGTGCCAGCCAAAGTTGGGGAACAAAATTTTCTATAATCAGCTGAATAATTTTTTTTTTTTTTTTCAACAGTTTCGGAGTTACTCGTAATGTTAAAGAGATCGTTTTTATTTTATTCGTTTATTTCGTTTATTTTCGTTTATTATTTATTATTTTGACGCATTCAAAATAGCGGTTTTGTAAATTTAATATATATTTTTACTGTTACAAATTTATTTTTGTCTTCTCTTGGTAAAAGGAGGATATTATCGTTATAAATAAATAAATAATACAAATTCGAACAAGCTTTTCTATATTATAAATATATATGATAGTAAGTGCAAGCTCGAGCATACGTTTTGTCCAATACTGTATATACATTTTGGAATGTATCTATATTAACGATTTTGTGTGTAAGTTTAAGTATTTATAATCGAAAGGATTAACTATGTTATTCTTTCCTTTCACTTCATTTTTCTTTTTTTAAGCTAGCTTAAAAATGCAGAGAAGAGACGTGTTGTTTTTTCGTAACATTTGTACTTACGACTTTTTCTCTATAAGTATTAAAACTGGCTCAAAAATGATGCAGAGATTGGGCGTTTATTCTTTTGGTAACATTTGAATATACGAATTTTGCGCAATAAGTATTAAACCAACTTTTTACTGAAAACTATGGAGATCGATTATTCGACTTTTTTCAAGAACCGGTGTCGAATAATTCGAAAAGTAGCACCTTTAAAAAAACCGGTTTTCGGTTAACAATAATTCAAATAACCGGTTCTTTCATTTAAATGAAACTATTCCTAATTCTTGTAGCGCAGAGCTAGACCACGTCGTTTTAAAAATAAGCAGAAGCTGATTTAGAGTTTAGAATTAAAGTGGCAACCAATACTTATATAATTCTAACAAATTTCAGAAAAACTATGCCAAAACGGTGTGTGGAGGCCATAAAAAACAAAGCTTAATGCTTAAAAGTGCTTAAGTTTCGAACAGCTACTCAAGGAGCTAATTTCGTTTTTGTTGTATTAATTGGTAGAGAATGGAATTAAAGGTTTGTTATTATAATTATAATTTAGGTGCCTAAAATAACAAAAATTAAATTTTTTACTTTGAATAAGTCTATTATAATCTACCAGTCTTTAATTGCCTCGACAAGAAAATTTGCTTAGATTTCGAGCAGCACTGTATGTAAATTTATGCACTACGTATTTAATAATGTATATGTTACTGTGGTATGTTATGTAAAAACAAACCTTCCAATCAAGAAGTCTTCGGTTCAATTCCATGCCATACCATCTGCCAACTTTCAACAGCGATATCACCTCACAACATTACTAGCGATTGCTTATATGTATTTACGCTGTAAAAAACTTCACTATCTAATATACATATCTGCCGTTCGCAACCGCCGTTTGTGGGTTTATGGGCTTTCAATAGGTCTAGTTGATCATTCTCCATATATAAAAATATAAAAATCAATATTGATTTATAGAAGATGAGAAAAGGTTATTTTTGATCAAGAGCGCATATATTTTTCGATCTACCTTGGTTTTCACGCACTTTGTGAGACGTTCAAAGTTGTCATATGTACAAAAGCTAGCTTTAACCATCTGGCTTTGCCCGGAAATCTATGTATGTTCAGAAGTAGACAGCTATTTACGGACAACAATTGTTTGTATTTCTCAGAGCGATTATTTATTGATTTGAAGACTCAAGTAAAAAAAACCTATTATTATGTATGAAAGATGCCAAGCCCACTTATCCAATTCCTCCCACTTTTAAGCTCATGATTCGTATTGACTGCCAAGTCATTTAGACCAAAGTATAAAATAAAAAAATTCAATATCTATTTGTATGGGATTTGTATATACAATGACCACATATGCGACCTCTTATTGGCTGATTATTTGTATTAATAACGAAGTCATTTTTACCGAACTAGAGGCTTCTACTTTTACCGTTCTTAAGATATACAAAAATAAATCTTATCATCATGCTCAGTTATCCAACCCCATTTATATTTGCTTCACAACTTAGAATACGTGCACAGAATTGATGTGCCAAATCTTATTCAAATACGTTTAACAGGAGCAGTAATAAAGGAATGACCACCTACAGCGCCATCTGTTGAAAATTTTCCACTTTTCTTTTTTTCCTAAACCTTCGCGTAGCAATTACGAAATCACAGTTTTAAGAATACGAACAAACAACAATCCATTTTTATATACAAAAATAATAATATTTATACGAATAATTAAATAATGAGCATATTCTTAATAACAAAAATATACAAACATAAAAGTTACACCTATTTAAATTAACCGGTTATTCGTCTTAAATTAACCGGTTTATTCGGTATTCGAAAAATGAAGATTTTGGAAAAACCGTATTCGACAAACCGGTCGAATAATAACCGTCCGTTATCCCTACTGAAAACTGATTTTATTTTGTAAAAAATGTTTATTTATGAGTTCGCAGATTGCAGTTAAAACACAATAAATCTTGTGTCTGGTTTTTAATAAAAATCTTTTATTTAACAATGTCTTGTGTCCCACCGATCGTAACCTTTTCACGAGCAATAACAATTTCTATTCTTAATTACTCCGTCTGTTTATAATTTTGTTAACAGCAACAATTACTCAACAGATCTTTCTACCTAAAGATCTTCCAACCCGATAGTTGTTACATCCTAAGTTCGGTCACAAACTTCTCAACCAGAGGTTAACCACACTTAACTCTCTTTACTGAGTTAGCCCCAACTAAACTGGTTTTTACTTCACGAGCAAGGCGAATTTAACACGGTGGAGCTGTCTTTACAACAACGAATTTTTTAACAAAACCAGCAGAAATTTGTTGCTTTTTTCAGCTTTTTTGTTGTGTTTCCACCATGTCAAACTAAATGACTTTTGCGCTAAAAAATTGACATTTGGGTTTGCAAAAATGACGTTTCTATTTTTGTAATGACAGCTTCATTTGTTAGGAATTTTTCATAGAAGACGCTACATTGTTGCAGAGCTTGGATCCGATTTTAACTATTGTTGGTTTTTTTGTCGACATTGGATCCGTTGGAGCTGTGTCATTATACCAATAGTCTTATCGATGTATTTAGGAATATTATACGCTGTAAAATAAAATTAAAAAAAGCCTGTCTAAAAGTGTTTTATCTGATCATTTGATGTACCTTCGTCTATACCAAAAATGGTAGAATGATTTTCGAGATTTAGACAATAGTTCTGAACTTAATGAATACCATTTCATTTCAAATAGTTTGTTGGGCAAAGTTTGTAACGTTTGCACACAACTGGTAGGATCGTTGAGATCATCACAACTAATACATAGCATGCATTACATTAATCTTAAATCGAACTCATGGCTCTTGTGGGCGAAATGTATCCTAACAAATGAGTTTTCGATTCATATGTAAGTTGCATTAAATCGTCCTGTAGAAGAGAGATTGTTTTACATCAACATTTAGTTTTAAAAACAATTGAATTGAATTCGATGAATTTACTTAAATTTAATTCATCAAAGATAGTATGTGGAAAAGAAAATCGAATGTAATACGATTGTAACTCCAATAACCATCGCCTTATTCGCAGGTAAAAATATTAAAGTTCAGCAAAACACCATGTTATGGTTTTTCATATTTCTTTTAGGTCCAACAATACTGACGTCTTCGTGCATCCTGGTTTAGCTGGCTGGTCACCATATACGTCATGTGATATTTGGCGACGTACTCATGGAGCATAATCAAAGCAATGTTGGTCATAACAATGCCTTTTTGAAAATGCTCCGATAAAGTTCTTCATGGAGAAATGGGAGATGACATCAGATTTTTTATACAAACCAACTTATCGAGTTGGTTTTTAAGATCTTGACCAAACGGTTCCTAAAAAGAAACATTTTTATAAGGAAATAAAGGAAAAATATACTAAAATATTTCACTTACTTTGCCAGGATATGAACTTAAATTAGAATTAAGCACGTCAAACCAATCATTGACCAGCTGAATGAACTCAGCGTTCTGTATAGGCTCGTAGAGGTCCATTCCAAGGGGATAGCGGCGTATAATGGAATTAGCAGTGGTGTTCGAAAACAGTTGGGCCGCTAATTTCACCTTTTGTCTTACGAAAAACAAAAAAGGAGAAAGTTTTTGATTAATAAAAAATATGAAAGTTTGGTGTAAATTTTACCTGCGCCTATTACCGATAAATGTTCTTCACTTATCTTGAAAGCTATTGAAACATCATTTTTAAAAAATATGCGATTGTATTTGCGGTGATGATTTTGCCGTCATTATTAATCCCAGAATCAATAAAATGGTTCCTTACCAGTTTAAGTAGGTGAGGAGCATCAACAAGGTAAAAATCTTACCATTTTCTTTCACTGGACTTTAAAACCAGGGTTTATCTGAAGTTATCATAATATTAGTGTTATATTTAATATAATTATTATTTGATCAGATAATTATAATATTAACGAGAGATAACGCAGAGATGTAATAACTCTGACCAAGCTTAAGGAGCTTCTTAGGATTGGTAGTAAAGTTAGAATATTCGTGTAAGAAGTGTAGACAGATTCGTTTTTATTTACACGTAATTGTTAAATTTAGTTTTTTTGTATCACTATTTAATAAAACGAATGTGTAATGAAATATAATTAATCAGTGTTAGTGTTATTTAACATGGCTAACTAAGTTATTAAGGTAGGCTGTTAGTGAGTGTGATGGGCTTCCTTAGTGAAACGAGGCCATCAATTGGGTTTTGTTGGATGCGTAGATAACCAAGGTTGGGAGGGCGGTTGAGGCGTTCCACCAGCTTCTACTTCGAATGTGTTGCCTGTAAGTAATGAATTTCTTTTTAGTTTTTATGAAATAGTCACCACCGCCATAGTGGCCGCCAAAAAGTTCAGGCCATACGTGGAAATGATGCCTTTTATTATAATTACAGACCACGCAAGCCTGAAATGGTTAATGACCCTAAAGGATCTAAGTGGAAGATTGGCGAGATGGTCTTTACAACTAGAGTTTTTGTTTTCGAGATAGAGCACCGAAGAGGATCAGAAAATATAATAGCGAATAAGTTGTCAAGAGTTCCTCAGGATCAACTAGTAGAAAAGTTTCGTTTCGAAAATTTACTGGGCTATGAAATAACGAAATTTGAAACTGAAGAATATCTAAAACTAATTAAGGAAATAAACGAAAATAAAGAAAAATTGCCAGATTTGAGGATAAAAGATAGAAAAATTTATAAGAAATCTACTTCATATGAGGATCAAGGCGAAGAATATTAATGGAAATTGTCGATCCCATCAAATTTAACAAATGACCTAATTGATAAGCCATGTGCGCATGGCGAAGTACCAAAAACCCTCGACAGAATCCAGAGATTTTATTATTGGCCGAAAATGTCGCTACAAGTAAGATATTCGTAAGAAGATGTAACATTTGTAGGGAATCAAAACCTGCTAATATGCATCCTATGCCTGGGATAGGACAGGAAGTGATAACTGATAAACCATTTCAGAAATTGGGAAAGTATCCCAGATCAAAAAGCGGGAATTTTTACATATTTATTGTATTAGATCAATTTTCAAAATTTATCTTTTTAAAGGCTATGGGGGAGGCTACTATGGCAAATGCAATTGACTTTTTAATTAGGGATATATTCCACAAGTTTGGTGTGCCTGAGGTGATTCATAGAGATAATGGATCGCAGTTTATAGCTAAGAGGTTTCAGGACATGAAAGATTTGTACGGCATAAAATATCTGAAAACGGCTGTTCATTCCCCTCAATCAAATGCAGCAGAACGAGTGAATCAATCGGTATTTGCCGCAATGCGATGAAAATAAAAATGTCTAAAAAGAAGATATACCGCACCAGTGATGTATTATGTGATTTTAATCTATTGGTCTGTGCTAATGCTCTTAATGTACCTGCCGCACCACATTATCTGTGCTATTTACAGTATTATCACTCGCGTATTGAATAGTACTACCGTATCGATTGTGAGTGTTACATTTGAAATTAACGGAAATAAAATGCTGTGGTAAATACAAAAACATCCAGAAGTAATATAATGTTTATAGAAATGGCGGCTCATTATGCATAATGAGCTCAGTTATAGCTTTAAATTCGTTGTGTAGGGCATAAAGACATAAAGTAAAGTCGTGTTTAGGCGTAGATAAAAGTGTTGAGCAATTTGTGAATTTGGTGAAAGTCGCTGTATAAAGTAAAAGTGTACAAATAAAATTAACTGTATAAATGAACGAACAACGTGTAATTATTTTATTTAACGCAATTAAAAAAAAAACTGAAATATTTTTCATAGGTTAAAAAGTAATAATATCTTAATTTGGTGAAATAAAATATTAAGTTATAAACCCGCTTAAAAAATATATAGGGTCCGCCAAATAATTTTTTTTTAAATGCTGTAAAAAAAAAACTACTGAATATTTTCTCAATTTTTTTTTTCTTTTTGCAAGTACAATCCTTCCGGTTAATAATGGACAATAATTTCATTCAAATGGCTGCCTCGTATTTCACCAATGGCTTCACGAATATTGTCCTTTAAAGCGTCAATTGTCTCTGGCTTGTTGGCGTAACACTTATCCCCGCAAATAATAGTCCAACGTTATGAAATCGCAGCTCCGAGGTGGCCAAACGACATCAGCTCTGCGGCTGATAATGCGATCTTCAAAAACAGGTCGCAGAACATCGAGTGTAGCTTCGGCTGTGTGGCACGTAACGATTATTGAACATATGTACATATATAAATCTATAAGATTCTGTGAGTTTTAACAACGACTATGCTTTGTAATGTATGTATGGATGCAAATTAAATTATTCAGAAAGCTGATTAATTTACCTTTAAAATGGTATTGGTCTTAACTTAATATCTTTAACAGTTATAGAGACATCGGAATTTGAAATCAGGGACCCTTACTGTACAATTTTTTTCTAGCTTTATGTGTCACCATGGAGTTTAAAAATTTAATAATTTTTTCGTTTATATACTTTTAAATTTTTTTCTACAATACATTTTTTTGTTACAGAGAACATTTCTGGTGTAGTTACAATCCAAGCTTTGGCCCGCAGCGCATTTTTTGGCTACGGAAAACATTTCTGGGGAGAGTTACGGTGCAATTTCGCATGCTTAAAAACAAGGCGCACAGCTTTTACCAAGTGTGCTTTGATCAATACCACTCTATCCAATCTTTGGCTTATGTGGACAGATAGCGAAGTTTTAATTGTTGTTCTCCACATAAAAAATTCAATGTTTAGTAAGAATGAAAAGCCCCACGCCCATTTATCCAATCTCGCCCATTTTTTGACTGATGATTTGTATTGACTACGAAATCATTTAGACCAAACTCTAAAATTTACACTTTAACCGATCTCAAAATAGACAAAAATCAATATTTACTTCATATGGGAGGCACCATGCCCACTTTTTAACTGATGATTTGCATTGATTATGAATCTATTTGGACTAAATTCAGAGACCCTTACTATTACCATTTTAAAGTTATAGACAAATAAATATTCACTTTGTATGGGCGTGACACTGCCCAGTTGGAATTTTTTAAATTTATATAGCCTATAGTTTCCTCAAGACATACAGAGAGCTACTGTAAAATTTCAAGAAAATCGGTCAAGTCATTTAGCTGCATATAAAACACAAACAAACAAACAAAAATACAATTATTCATTCTTATACATATTGTTCTGTTTTAACCTTTTTAAACGCATTAGAGTATATTTGGTATAAATTGAAGCATTTTTTAACACACAAATATTAAATAAATTTTTATATTAATTATAAACGAGCTTAACAGCCTATTTCCAGATGACGAGCGTAAGAAAACGTTCCTCTAACAAGTTGAGTGACTTGCCTGTTTATATGTAAAACACAAACAAAGCACTCAATTTTTGTTAGTGTTTGAAATGTAAATAGACAGGTCATCAACTTGTTAGACGAACAGCCTGGAAACAGGATGTAAAGCTAAACGAAAAAAGCTAATATGGTCACATTGGTGAGTACATAGATTTATTTTACGAACTATTATAGATATGAAGAAACATATCGCACTTTATCAACAAGAGGGTATTAACTCAAAATTTTAAAATTTTCAGTAGAGGTGAAAAACTGTTTTTATGTAAATGTACGATACATTTCTACTTCCACTTTTGTATATAATAACTTTATGGTGATATAAACGTAGTCACTACACTATCACGAAAATGGTTCAAATGTGGTTTTCAAGATGAAAGAGTTATCGAAATACATTGAAACTTTTACAGTGAATACATATTATTGTTGTTAGTTGATTTCTTGCAAAGAGTGAAATTTCAAAAATTTTGAGTTAAAAAAAATTTTGAGTTATTGTTGATCAAGTGCGATATGTATTGCCCTTCTCTGTTCGGTTGATTTTTTGTTCCCGTAGGAAGCCTTTTTTGTTTCTTTGAATTTATTTTGGTTTATATACCATAAAAATGTGTTTTTTATATAAAATTTCTACATTCATAAGCGTCAACAATCTATTAACGTTAAAATCCACGATTTTAATTAGTTTACGTTATCCCGAGTGCACTGTATGTATATACATACATATATTTAGATATTAGTAGAAGAAACAATAATATTCATCGATTATTAACAGAAAACTGTATTACTCTATTTTTATATGTAATACATAAGTAAAATATTTATTTCTCAAAACTTATGACTTAAAATTAATAAAAAATCCTCAAACTACAATAGTTTCCTTATAAAAATGTAAAATAAAAGTGGATATAAAAAAAAAACAAATAACAAATTTCTATGCAAAATAAATATTAATCTTGTTATTCAATTTTATTTAATACATTTCGTTTTATAGAAGCAATAAAAAATAACAATTTAAATGCTGACTGGTATAAAACTTTGTGAAATAGATTATATTTTCGAATACTAACAGCGATGTCAAACGTAACGATAAACAGCTGATTTGCGGCACACTAATACTTTCTAGTCAAAAGAAAATTAATTCGAACGATAATGTAATCATTTCAATACAAAATACGGCTCACAATATCGTTTTTCTGATGTTGTTAGGCGCATGGTTCCTGTAACAGTTTCAATTTGTAGCCATAATCGCATAAAAGGTACATATAAAAATTATTTTAATAATTATTATTATTATTGTTTATTAATTTAAATATTTTTAATAGGAAAAATCAATATTCATACAGCTTTTCCTAACCCATTTGTTAATGAAATAAAAATAATATTTTGTACAATTTAAACAACAAAAGGCTTTAGTTTTTAAGACAAATAAAAGAGAACGTTTTAATTCCATATTTTTTTAATAATAACGAAATTCAAGTCAATAAATTTTTAAGGTTGTCCGAATACGGATTTTTGATACTGGGGGCTAGTTCCGGCATTCGTATACGAACGAATTCTTATTCGAACGAATGAGTTTTTGACTAATTCGAATTCTCTTATTCGATAACGAATAAAATGAATCGAAATTTCTAATGATGGCTTTCGATATAGAACAATAATTCGAACGTAACCTTTCGAGTTTTTACATGCTAAGTAAACTTTTTTCACAAGAAAATTAATTAAATAAAGGTAGTGGAAAATTTATTTACGAAAATATATATTGAATTTATTAAGTCATTTTTGGTCCAAAGTACAAAAAAATTCAATGCAAAAGGAAATACTTATGAACTTTATGGCAAAGTAAACATACTTAGCCAACAAATTTTAGTTTGTTTAAATTTTTTACCGTCAAGTTCCAGTGGTACCACAGTCACATTTTTCTTTGTACAATTTCTACATTTAAGCGTTTTTTTTTTTTAAGTAATTAGTGATATATTGTGAAACTACTATGTGGCGTAAGGTAGTGGGCAGCTGTTATGAAAGATAGTAAGTGACTGCCTTTCGTTCGAATAAATTTTCTTTCATCATTGTGGGCCAGGCTGAAAGTTTCATAAATTCACAAAAAAAAAAAATATTTTTAGAACAACGTTATATACACTCTGGTTCATCAGGATAGAACCACATCGTTTTTTAATAGAATATGTTGTTACGAAAATGAAAACGCTGTTGAGGAAATTCACCACATCAGGGACTTATTGTGGCATTTTTAGCTATAAAATGTATTAGCTTGTGTCAAGGCTCAATAACTGTAAAAATTACCTGTACTAACTAAGAATGCTACTATCTGCATGGAGTTGCCAGTTCGATTACTTTTTGTGTTTGTAAAGTTTAGAACATTTAAATTAACGTAGATAAATCGAAAATTCATGTCTGTACTAGAACATTAATGATGTTATGGTTTTTTTTATATGTAACATATACAAAATTTATTTGAAATTATTGAATAAGTTAGCATTTATCAAAACTAAATTATTACACTCATATTTATGTAAAATAAAATATATTTGAAATCTGTTTTAAGAAATTCTTCGTATGAAAACTTTAAAATAAATGCACGAACACGACTGAGGTGTTGTTTAATTAAATGAAAATAATATTATTAAATATAATTAAAATTAAGTATACTTTATTATGTCACAAAATTTTGTCGGTATATTTCTGTTATGGTAAGTTGCCATAAGGGTAATGTTATCTGAAAGTGCTTACTTTTAAGAAAGAATTAGTTACTTTTTAAACAATACTAAAAAATTCGAAAAAGGTCTTTGACTTTAAACCACATTAATTATTTATTTTTTATATGATCTCTTTGATTAAATTATAACCTGGATACGTTTTGGTATGGACTCCACTACGTTTTTGCAGAAGACTGCACAATGTAATTGTACACTTACCCTTAACCATACATGTTCTATTAGACTTATAACTAGAAATTGGGGTGCCCAGTCAAGTACTTCGAATCCGTAACTATGAGTCTAAGTATGGAAGATGATGTCTGCAATACTTTTGCCACAAAATATTACCAATTTGACTATCCTATCTATTCACATACTCCCACACATTATCATGTTACCGCCTCCAGACATCACTCTTGGTTAAACAATTCGATTAAAATTTTATATATTTATATTTTTTTGTAAGTCCTCGACATGTAAGAAAAGTTAATTTTTTTAATATTTTTAATACTTAAAATTATATAAGAAAGTCTGAACCACATCAATTAGAGTTAAAAAAATTTTATATCAGTTTAAATTGTCAAGAAAAAGTTATACGGCTTATACGCAACGCTGTGCCCTAAGAAGTTAATTAGAAAAAAAAAGAAATTATTGTACATAGTTTTTTTATTATACATTTTACAGCCGAATAATTCAATTTAATATTTAATTTCATTATTTTTATTGCATTTTTTGTTTATAATTAATTATTGATATTTTTATTTAAGAATAAATAAATGCTTTAAAAACACTACAAAAAGGTCTATGCTTACGTCACGCACACTCTCATCGAGAGAGAGAAAAACTAACAGTCCTGCGCAAAGCGTAATCTCTTATTACTTGATTCATGTTATAAAAGGATGGCGCATTGCGCCTGGTATATAATAAAAAGATATCTAAAAGAGCTGATATCTGGCAAAGATGTTTGTGCACACACTGTGCTTGTGTGCGTTTGCTTGCAAACAAATGTGTGAATCGGTGAAAGATTATGTCAAACAATAAAATTTCACTTTTAAAGGGTTTTAAAGATCGAGGAAGTGATGTTATTGCGGATATATAAAAAAAAAAATTCTTTCAAAATTTCAATCAGTTCACAATTTTGGTCCATACGTATCATCTACCTATCCATACATTTTTAATGAAGAAATTCTGTTAATAATTTTATTGGAGGTACTTTTGCTTTTCTAACTGTCGATACACTTGGAAGGTTATAAAATTAATGGTCTACGCGACAATATAATAGAGACCACACAATAGAGGTGTATAAAAATAAAAAAACAAAACAATTGATGATAAATGTTATCTAAAAAACCATTTCCACTAAAAAATAAAAATACATATCATATCCGAAGCCACTTAGAGTACGGCCTTTGACTCTGAGAGAATATTATTTTGGTTTAAATATTTAACCTTTTTTCATTTAATTTAATAGCTTACATTGCTTTATAAAAAGTAATATAAATATTTCTATGTATTCATATATTAAAAATCTTTACATTATAAAACAAATAAAACTAATAAATATAGTATATACATAATCAACTTATACATATTGTTACAAAAATAAGGTTGGACATCCCTGCGTTTATTACATTGCTGAAATAAATTAGCAAAAGGCAAAAAATAACTACGTGCTTGAGTACAGATAATTAAATCGAAAACTACAAAACAGATAGAAAGAAATGTTTACAAATAGAAATATACGGAAACAACAAAAACATGTAGAAAAGGAAACAAGCAACAGACAATAACGCAACAAAATACAACAAGAGCGAATAGATGTAGATGGCTACATAAGAACTAAAAAGAAAATAAAGAAAATAAATATAATCTACTTCATATATCGAGATGTTCTAGAGCTTTCGAAGTGTTATTTACTCAGCCATATAAAAAGCACATCAGTATAAACAACAATCAGTTGATGTGTGGTAAACTCAGCGAACGTGTTATTGATTTGAACTCAGTGTTAAGAGAGTTTAGTGTGGTTAAATTCTGGTTGAGGAGGTTGTGATCGAACCCAAGTTTTAACTACGATCGGGTTGGAAGATCTGTAAGTTGAAAGATCTGTTGAGTAATTGTTGTTGTTTACAAAGTTGTAAGTAGAAAGAGTAATTAGGAATAGAGGTTGTTATTGCTTGTAAAAAAGTTCAGGGGTGCGCAAAACTGTATAAATAAAGGATTTTAATTTTAAACTAAGCACGAAATTTATTTTATTTGAACGAACTCATAAATAACTGTTTTTAAAAAAGTAGAAACTTAACGATATTATCTGAAACTGGTGAAGTAGTTTAGTTCAGTTTAGTATTATATTATATTCAGTTTAGGTAGTCAGACACTGGTCCAGCTCACTTGCGTCCAAAATTGATCCCACTGTGATGCCCAAAGAGTCCAAGTGGACCTACATATCCGCATCCCGGTTCGAATCGAACAAACCAGAAGCATGCACAAAAGAAAAAATCCCACTGATACTCACATCAGCTAGGTCCGCCATGGAATGCAGTCTTAATATATCTCTCGCTTGTCCATCTGCAACCCCCAACCCCTTCGATCCATCTATGTATACCTAAACAAAAACTGGTCCAATTACCGACTGTGGTGAGATGTATACGGAGAACATTCTATCCGGTAATGGTTTCGGTGTACAGTAATCTATCCTATCAGGGATCGTATACAGATACCGAAAGATAGCCCCGTGCCCATAGCCCATGTCAGGCCGTCCCCCGCCATCTTCAACCTCATTGCAGACATGATCGCAACAGGTTCACTGGAATTCAGTTTAGTATTACAAACAAGGCCTTCAAAAGAGTGAACCCGAGCGCACTTGTAATCATCAGTGCCGCACTTCGCAGAACCATGTCAAAGATCCTACCATATATGGATTTCTCAAGAGACCTCCACCACACAATCGCACCATACATAAGTAGGAACTTAACCACCGTGTCAAAAATCCAATTTGAATTTCTAGGACTTATACCTCACGACTTTCCAACGACCGTACGACAAGAGTACAGCGTAACTTTCGCAATCGCCGCACTCGCACGTGTATTCTGGAGCCAGGATAGCTTGGAATCAAGGATTACCCCGAGATACTTCGCGCTATCTGACAGCCACAGTTCAATCACGTGCAGTACCAATTCCTTCTTTCCCGTGTTGAGGCTCAGAGATGTTTGAAGGCGCTGCGACATTGTGTAGACACAGCCACAGCAAAATCATCCGCATACGCTACAGTCTTGAATCGATTAACAAGATTAACCTCCCCTGTGAGTTGCCCTCTCAGCCACCCTATAGACCGGTGGCTGACCCCATAGATAATAGAGATAATTACCGCGTTGGTCAAGAGTCTTACTTGAACCAGATCACGGACCAATGAAATTCAGTACCACCGGAGCCGACATAATCGCATCCGGTGTCACATTGTTAAAGGGCCACTCTATATCCAGGAATTCCACTAGAGCATACTCCCTGTGCTAGAGCGTATTTTCAATATACTCCATAAGCAAGTAAAGCGCAGGCTCAACAGATTTGCCCCTAGTGTAGACATGTTTGGGCGGAAATAATAGGTCAGGCTCTATCCCACTCTGAAGTTGTAAGTCGACCAACCTTTCCAAAGACTTCAGAAGGAAAGCAGCCCTTTGAACCCGTATGGTAGGTTTTACGCCCCTTCAGAATAAATAGCACTCTCCATACAGTCCATGATTCAGGAATGTATGCCTTATAAATGACCATCAGCCAAGTAATCTCTAAATCACTATTACTCTGAAGATCGTCAGGAAAAATGCCATCCGTGCCAGGAGATTTGTACGGGCAAAGCTACCCAAAGCAGAGACGATGCCAAGTTTTTTCACAGCCAGCTCGTCTCGAAGTGTCCTTTTGAACTGCTGCAGAAGTATTACCAAGATTTGCGTTTTTAATCTGGTTCTTAAACCTATTCCATGAGGATCTATAAGTGGATAATTCTTCCCTTACGGATGTTGCCCAGATCAGAATTCCACTATAGTGGCTGCTTCCTACCCTTACAGACGTTTGGTCTGCATGTCTCGCCCGTTGCCCTATCGAAAGCTTTCATCCATAGATATCGTGGCAACCATTTATGGATCCTCCGACAAGGGGAAGAGTTCGGGACAGAATTTGCGATGCTCCACACAGTCCGTCCTCTTTCTGTTCTGAAAAATCCTAATCCCAGGCGGCCTCACCTCAATCTCGTCAGTATACAGATGGTCAGAGAACGAGTATTCCATACAGACTCTCCATTCTCTAGAAACCATCTTTGTGGTTCCCTGCCAGTATTCATTACATTTAAACTACAACAAAGGATAAAATCAAAATTGTCTAATAGGGTGACTGTGACGTTGACGTCGTCTTGGTCAGAAGGACCTGGATTCTTAGGACTCTCCAGAACACTCCCATCAGCTTCTTCCGCACCAATTCCCAGTTTTTCCAGGAGATGACCTTTGGAGGCCTCACTAAACGATCTATCCGTTGATCTATGGGGCTCCAGATGTTTCGTCTCGGGCTGTTGGTCCTGCTTCTGCTCCTCCTCCTCTTTTGACGACAGAGGAGGTTGTTTAAGATTTTCTGCCAAATATGATTTGACTCAGTTGAGGGAAGCAAATTCCTCAGAGGTAAATGTTGGAGAAGCTGAAGTTTGGAAGACTGAAGACTTGTTTGCATCTCCCTTATTCACAGTAGGCAGATTCCTGGTTGACAGGGCCCGAAGCAAAGGTTTTCGCCTGTCCTAAGCCAGCGCGGGCCACGGTAGCTTTAGAAATACTTGCTACAGAAATCAGAGGCACCTTCTGCCACTATACTCCCTTTCGAAGAAGGTTTTACGCAGGTTTCCCCTTAATTCTTCCTGCTTTAGGCTTGATACCAGTAGCCTGCAGACTAGCCTGACCTGGTGTCTCCATCAGAGCATACTATTCAGCACGACCCAAGGACATCGTCGTGGGAATAGGGTCTCCGGAGATTATGGCGTTCGGTTTCTCTTCACTCATATTTCGGCAGAAGAAAGTGCGTTTTATGCGTAACCGTCCCTCTGGGAGCAGAGAGTCCACCAAGCCGCCCAACATGGATACAATCGCTGGTGGATTTCGGACAGCTTAATGGCTGACGGAGGAATCCTAGGACTCAACGGAGACAGTACCTTCTTGTTGTCCAAACCTGACCAAGAATTCGAGAAAGATCATCTAGAAGGTAACGCCTAATAACCGCTCCATTGGGAAAAAGGTAGACAAACAATGTCAGACAAAGGGGTAGTTCTGAGTATAGTGCTCGCAATATGCCACTCTAGTGTGAGAGACCCTGCAAGCACAGTCATATGGGTCCTTATACGTAGGCCTTCGCATCGCGACATTATGACTACCCTTCACAAAGGAACTGGTGAAATAACGAGATGACAATTCGTTTTTCAAAATTTTGTCTTCTATTTCTACGCTGCTACAAACAAAATGTAAATTAACATCAACCAATCACAGACAACGTCAGATGCTTCAAACATTTGAATAATATCAAAAGCATTTTGATTTTCTTCAAACTTACGCACAACGTATGCGTATGGCTATTTTTTTACTTTTCACTCATACATAAACAATGTTTGAACAAACATGTTTGCTAGTGTATCAGCCCTTTAAGACCTTCATAATTATACATATCGCTCATTTATTGCAATAGTGTCATAATTCAAAAAACAAAATTTTTCAGGAGAGCTGTTTTAAATTTCAATTTTCCATTACTTAACATTGATATGGGAATAAACACTTTGCTCCTATGCTCATAATCGAGTCGCAAAGAATTTTCCACATAATATACAACTCAATGCTCCGCATATTTTAGAAAACTTAACTAAAAAATCACTTTTTTTGAGTTATGACACTGTCGCAATAAATGAGCGATATGTATGTACATACAACAAGATTGTTAAAATAGGTTTTGGTGTTAAAAAATATTTAGTATTCCCATATACAGTTACCTAAATATTCACACATGCAAGAATTCCACCAGGGATGTAAAATCTATTTAAAGTGTAATTATACTATTTTAATGATTATAGCACAAGACTCATTCGTTCAACTTTATTTAATGTAGCAGCGAAATTTTTGTTACATTTTTTGCTTTGTTTTTTTTTTATTTTCTATCCTTTCTCATTTGTTCCCTAATGCTTCGTTTGAACGCATTTAAATCCACGTGACTTATTAGTCCTTAAAGACAAAAGGGGTTGAAACATGTGCGAGCAAATGAATGCAGAATTGAGTGACTGAATAAGTTATTTTAAATAAAGAATTATTTTTCATATTTTCTTTTGTTTCAAACAGTTTCTATCATATTTGACAAAAGAAAAAATTTTAATTTTGTTAAACTTAACGCGACCAAACCATTCCCGTCCTTTAAATAGAAATTCCGCTTATTCAGTTTATAAAATAAAATAATTTAAAAATTTGATGAATTTTTGAAACAGCTTCGGTGGCATACCTCTAGCTGTCTCTCTATATCTTCAATGTCTCTGAGAAATAGTTAGGGTTCAATATCGTTAATGTGCCGAATTATCTCATCCTTTAGCTCTTGAATTGTTCTTGGCTTATTGACGTACACTTTTTATTTCAAATATTCCCAAAGAAAAAAGTTCAACGGTGTCGCAACACATGATTGTGGCCGCCAATTAACATTGCCACGACATGAGATAACACACCCATTAAATTTCTCGTGCAAAAGAGCCAAGTTTCGTTGGCTTTGTGTCAACTGACACCATCCTGTTGGAACCAGATATCGTCCGTGTTCACATTCTCAATTTCTAGGCACAAGAAGTCCGTTATCGTCTCGCAATAGCGAACACCATTCACGGTAACTGCTTGGACGACCTCATTTTCGAAGAAGTACGGCCCGATGACGCCGTCGCCCATAAACCGCACAAAATATGCACTCATTGTAGATGCATCGACTTTTCAACAATCACTCGTGGACTCTCATTTACTCTAATGCGATAATTCTGCTTGTTAACGAAGTAACTGAGGTCAAAGTGTTCCTTTTCGCTAAAGATGATTTTCTTTGTAAAGTCACCATTTTCTCCGTGTGTTTAACTATTCGTCATATTGACGACGCTTGAAATGGTCAGTAGGCTTCAGCTCTTGAGTAAATTGAACCTTGTAAGCGTGTAAATTCAAGCTCTGTCTGTTCAAATAACCATTCGGAATATTGACGACACTCTAAATGGTCAGTAGGTTTCAGCACTTGAGTAAACTTAACCTTGTAATCGTGTAAATTAAAATCTTTATTCAGAGATCGTATCAGTGATGTTCGTGAAGTGTTCAATTGTTGGGCACGACAACGAGTCGAGGTTGACGGCTCTTCTGCCACATTATCGCTAACAGCATGTACACATATCCTACAGACTTGGTTTACTGAAATTTGAGTACAATTATTCCGATTGTGGACACTTTTGGTCGATTATACTGATCAAAAAGTCACGAAGTGCTCGAAATGAATTTTGATTTGAACGCTGCTCAATTGTGTATCTCTCCATGGTTGAATTTGTCAAACACTGAAACAAAAAAAGTCGAATTAAGTTGGGCATGTATATACATAAATATATAAGTAGCTTTTACCTTTGAAGTGTATGTTTGATTGTGTAATACTCAAATCGGTCCGGCTTTTCGGCTGATGTGGATAAATAGCGAAGCATCGACATTTAATATGAATAGGAGGTGCCACGCTTACTTATCCATTTGCGCACACTTATATCCATTTGCACACTTATTTAATCCAAATTTTGAAACTTCTACTTCTTTTTACCGATCACATGATTTGCAAAATTTAATATTTACTTTGTATGGGACACGCACACTTATCCCATTGTGCCCATTTTTTGACTGATGATTTGTATTGACTATGAAATTATTTAGACCAAATTTGGAAACTCCTACTATTCTCATTTTGAAGATTCATATAGACAAATAACTAATTAATTTGTAAATGCGTGGCACTGTGGCATAGATACTGTGTCCATTATCACACTCATTTTTATATCCATATAGCTGAAACCCGTCGTGCTTCGCTACCCTTTTTAGTTAATATTTTAATTACTATATTAGTTACATTTTATTTCTTTCAACTCATTTTATTCTTGAGTTCAAAATTCAAGCACTTGGGATATCCTATAGCCGTATGCAGTGTTCAAACAAACACAAATTGTCTCCTTCAAATTGTCCCATCGTTCCGATTTGAGTTTCTTTTTTTTTTTTTTGTTAAGTTGGTACATCTGTTGTTGATATTGAATCCAAAATGAGTTTAGGCGTCAATTGGGATTGGTTATCGATCAACCAAAACCTGGGTTTAGAAATTCCAATTGCGGCAACACTGCAAAGCGTTTCTCCCAAAAACATTTCGGCACAAATTACAAACCTTGACGTCAATTAAATAAAGCGAATGCACGAAATAATGGTAACAGTTTCAAATGGTGTTCAAATAAATATTGACACTTTTCGGGAGTTTGCACTTAATACCGCTAAATATTTCTCCAACTGTCCACAAATATTTAATTTATCGACCAGAAATAATAAATCATGCCTTATAGCAGATATGCCAGTAGTCAGAAGAGGCCCAAGAAGTTCGAAATTTTAGAGATAATTTTTTGCGAAAAGAAAAATCTAATGAAGATATATTTTTAAGACTTCTAGTAATTTCCGATCCTATTATTTCCAATATCAAAAAATTTAAAGAGCTTATTAATATTTGAACAAAATCCGGAAAATCCTCAATATAGCGATGATCACGACGACGATAATGATGATGATGACGACGATAATGACGGTGTTGATGGCAATGGTAGCCATATGTAAGTCCGATGATACTGAATAAAGATTTTTTTATATTACTATGATAATTTTTATTGTGAGAAAAGTAAAAGTTTTGAGAAAATACAAATAAAAAAGAGAAGAAAACTAAAAATGTTTACTATAGTATGCATGAAAGCTATTTATTTATACATTTCTAATTAAAATAGTTCGAATTGATTTCCACCTTAAGTATTAAATACCCCACTGTGATGCGTAAGCCAAAAATAGCCTCCAATTTTATATATGTATGTATATAAAAGGCATATTGTTACGAAAATAAGATTGGGAAACTCTGCGTTTACAAGCGACAACAAATACTAAAAACTGAAAGAGGTAGATGTTTACATACGCATGGCTATAAAGAACTAAAAAGAAATTAAAAGAAAGAAATGGAATCTACCTGAAAGATCGAGAGGTTCTGGAGCTTTCGATGTGTTGTTTACTCAGCCATATAAAAAGCACATCAGTTTATGTGTCGCGAGTGCAACGAGTGTAGTTTGTGTGAAGAGAGTTTATAAGGAGTAAACTCGTGAAGTGAATCGTGAAGTAAAAACCAGTTTAGTTGGAGCTAACTCAGTAAAGAGAGTTAGGTGTGGATAACCTCTGGTTGAAAAGGTTGTGATCGAACCTAAGATATAACTACGATGGGTTGGAAGATTTTTAAGTAGAAAGATCTGTCGAGTTATTGTTGTTGTTTACAAGATTGTAAACAGACAGAGTAATTAAGAATAAAAATTGTTATTGTCTGCAAAAAGATTACAAGCAGTACTGCACATAACTGTGTTGAATAAAGGATTTTAATAAAAACCAAACACGAAATTTTATTTTAACCACAATCTGCGAACTCATAAAAACACGTTTTTAAAAAGGCATAAACGTAAAATATTATAAATTTCTTTGTGCGTAAGTTTATTTGTTTGTTTTCGTTTAATCACACTTAAACGACTGAAGCGATTTTGATAAAATTTGAAATACAGATAGATCTAGCTATCAAAAATATAATAATAACAAAATTGGACCTGACAGAGGTTAAAATCGAGGGAAATAATAAGAAAAGTACAACTATTAGTATAAAAAAATTCGAGTTGCACAAAAGTATAATTTTTTACATAATGTGGATAGAAAAAATACTCTTTAATAATTGAATATAAATTTAGCACGCACACAAAATTTAAACAAATATTCTTATGTAAATCTGTATGTTACATAATAAACAATTCTAATTTGAAAAATAACATATTAATTTTTATTTTACACATTACTAGAGCTACGGAAAGTTGGTAAAATTTTACTCCTTTTAGCACTATTTGTAAGCATGTTGGCAACCCACTGGGTAGCCCGGGTGGGTTTTTTAATTTTTTTATATTTAATAAAACAAATTAATTTTAAAGATATTCACAGTTTATTAAAACAAAATTCAATTAAAATTATATTCAATATTCTTTAAGCACAAGTGTTACTCAAAAACAATTAAAATTATTAAGTTACAAAAGTTTGTAGATAAAGACCCAAGTTTCCATTTTTTGCTTTCAATATTTTCCACTTCTTTTCATGTAACTTAGCAAGCACATCTTCATTAAACAAAGATTGCGAAAATATTCCTTATCTTTAATTTTAAATGCCAAACAGGGTGCCAGAAATATGGGGTGTTTCTGGCTTATCCATTCTTCTGTTATCTCTTCATGTTCTTTGAAATTAATTGGTCATGTATTTGGGATGCATCATATTTGCTAAATAATGGGCAGGTGTTAACACGCTCTTCATCCGTTTTTTAGTTAAATGCGTTTTGAATGTAATATACCATTGTTTAAAATATTATACCAAATTTCGACCGTAGTAGCAATTGTCGCAGAATCACTTTGCAAAGCATCTAAAGCAATTTTAACTTGAAGTACATTTGTTCAAGTTTTACATCCTACAAGAACAGTGACATTTGACCAGTCAATTGACTGGCACTGTGATTGAAATATCTATCATTTCTTTCTATCAAGTTATTAAGGGCAAAATGAAAAAAATGACCGAACCATTTGTGTACATGTTATTTTCTATTCTTCTCTAACTTACGAATTCTGTCGACTATAAAACATATGTATATCTAATCTTCTCACTCTGCTGCTACATACTTATAAAAGATGATGTAAATTTTAGTCAAAGTTGACTTATCATACATATTTGATGTATAAACCCGTCAAAGTTGATATGTTTACACTTTTTGTAATAAAAGACGATTTTTTATTTTTACACTAATAATTTAATAAATTAAAAAAAAAAAATATATATATATATATATATATATATATATATATATATATATATATATATATATTTTATATATTTTATATATATATATTTTATATATTTTATATATATATTATAATCTATTAACAATACAATCTACATCATTCAATTAATTTTTTTAATTTCACTCAGTAAATTGTTCTTCTGCCTTTCTTACTCTTGTTTTGAACTAAACTGGGTCTATACATCTATAGATCTGAAAGTTGTAGTAAAGATATATTAATGATAATAATTATATGCGCAAGTATATAAGTTAATAATTATTTCATCATTTATAGATGTATATATATAAATACCACTCAGTCTTGTTGAACAACATGAGCTTGCCTAGTGCATGCTTTTTCCGCCTCCTTTCCCAATAGCACTTCTAAGCAGGTTGTCTGCAAAATTTGCTCAAATATTGTCTGTAAAGAAGGATAACTATTAAAATAATGAAGTATTAATTTGTGTTTGTTGCCATTACCTGAGCAAACTCTGGCTGTTCCAACTTTTACTTTCCATCCGCAAGTGTCGTAAATTGCAGCATGCGGCTTCGTCACGATGTTTGTTCTGTATGTCACCAGTCATTAACAGACGGTCTGATGGCTATCTTGTATTTTATCAAGAATATCTATTGAGCCATCATTTGTCCTTTTTTCAGTTTTTTTACATAAGACATACAATATTTTTATTTCGATTATTTTTTATTGTAATTTTGCTAGAAATCACAAAAATTTTGTTTTTTATGTATTCTGTCAAATGTCTCAAAATATGACTCTGCAACGCTTGTTGTTTCACTTTTTCTCCTGTCGTTTCATTCTTTCAAATGTTTAAATATAAAAAACTTGTAAATGTGTTAGTAAAAAAATTGTTCCTGTGTTAGTTTCGGTCATTCATTTCTTGTAGCGCAGCTTCATTGTACAATTGCACGTTACTTAAAATTTTATGAATGTTATTTTCAAATTCATTTAAATGTTCGGATCTTATTTGGGTATAAAGGTGGAAGTTGAAGACAAATGATGATAAGCGGTCTTCAAATATGTAAGTTCCACCTTACATCACACGGAAGCTGAGGCACAAATCCATTCTTTATTTTTAGCCATCCATGTGGTTGGTGATGATTTCGAAAATATTTTTGCACAGCTATAATTTGTCTTGTAATTTCAACAGGTATAATATTGTTACGAAAATCAAGTTTGGGAACAACTGCTTTTATTACATTGCTAAAATAAATAAACAAAAGCTGCAAGAACAACTATACGTGCTGTTTACAAATAACCAAATCTACAACAACAATAATTAGGAACGATAAAGTAAATAAAAATAACATGGCAACAACAATAATAAAGCAGCAAAGAAAACGAATAACTGACAATAAAAAAGCAACAACAAATACTAAGAGCTGAAAGAAATAGATGCTTATATTCGCATGGCTACATAAGAACTAAAAAGAAAATAAAAGAAAAAAGTGGAATCTACCTAAAATATCGAGAGGTTCGAGAGCTTTCGATGTATTGTTTACTCAGCCATATAAAATATGCGAACAGCAATCAGTTTTATGTGCCGTAAACTCAGCGAGTGCAGTTTGTGTGAAGATAGTTTATAAGGAGTAAACTCGTGAAGTGAATCGTGAAGTAAAAAACCAGTTTAGTTGGAGCTAACTCTGTAAAGAGAGTTAAGTGTGGATAACCTCTGGTTGAAAAGGTTGTGATCGAACCTAAGTTATAGCTACGATCGGGGTGGAAGATCTTTAGGAAGAAAGATCTGTAGAGTAATTGTTGTTGTTTACAAAGTTGTAAACAGAGTAATTAAGAATAAAAATTGTTATTGCTTGTAAAAAGATTACAAGCAGTGGTACACATAACTGTGTAGAATAAAATATTTTTAATTAAAACGAAACACAAAATTCACTTTATTTTAACTACAATCTACGAACTCATAGAAACACGTTTTTAAAAAGTTAAAAACGTAACAATATCTTCGTATAGAAGTTTAAGGGTATCAGCCGAGCATCCATAAGTTATAATTTCATATCTCTCCTCTAAGATTCCTTTAATTTTTTTCATTTTATTTTCGTTATCTGTGCAACAAGTAAAAATATTTTAGTTTTACATGGATTTTATTATTTCTGTAGATTTCTCAGCTATAGATTCACAATATTCGGCAGTTTTTTTTTGGAACCTGCATCCTCTGCATGTATTAAATAAGTACTAGATCCGGATCAGCTAGCTGCTTTCTGGTGGGTGGAATATATCCAGGTCGTAGACACTCTATCATATTTTAAAGATATTTGTTTTTCTGCAACGTTGAAAGGAATATAATTTCAAAAAAAATTTTGCTACAACTTTTTGCATGTTTTCCTTTTGTCGAACACTTGTTCTAATCGAAAATTCTTTGATGGATGTTTGTGTTTTTTTTTTTTTTTTTTTTTTTTTTTTTGAGGCTGGCTGGACAAATCAGTGTTACTTTCAATTGATGTATCACCAGATGATTTGTCCTTATAGGATGTTGCACTTTTTGTGCTACAATGATTTAAATGAGATCTTATTCTTTCAATTTTGTCGCTCACCTCAGAACCACAGTTTTTTCATTTCACTTTAGTAGAGTTTTCGATGAGCAATACTTCGTTCCACTCATTTGAGTGCTTTCGTCCACTTCCTCTAGGCATGTTAGTAAAATACTAAAATTAATGTAATTATTTATTAATTTCACAATAGCAAATACAAATCGACGTACTCGAATTTATAAAATTGTTTGGGTTGCAAGTTTATGCTATACACATTTACACACGCATGCATGTATGTACGAAAAATCTGGGTTTAGCCCTGCGTTGCCATTTTTGGTTATTTCTAACCAAAGGTATTTATTTTTTCTTTGACGTGTAGATGTGTACTTTTATTCCATTTTGATTACTTTTTTTTTATTTTTCACATAAAATAATTAAAATATTTTTTAATTAGAGAAACATAAATAAATAGATTTACATGAGAACAGACGAAATCGTAAAAATTATATGTACAAATTTACTTAATTAGAAACATATTAAAAAAGTTCACAGTGATATATTGGTCCCTAAGGATGTGCGAAAGAATTAAACTTAAATAGAATATTATTATTATTATTATTATTATTATTATTATTATTATTATTATTATTATTATTATTATTATTATTATTATTATTATTATTATTATTATTATTATTATTATTATTATTATTATTATTATTATTATTATTATTATTATTATTATTATTATTATTATTATTATTATTATTATTATTATTATTATTATTATTATTATTATTATTATTATTATTATTATTATTATTATTATTATTATTATTATTATTATTATTATTATTATTATTATTATTATTATTATTATTATTATTATTATTATTATTATTATTATTATTATTATTATTATTATTATTATTATTATTATTATTATTATTATTATTATTATTATTATTATTATTATTATTATTATTATTATTATTATTATTATTATTATTATTATTATTATTATTATTATTATTATTATTATTATTATTATTATTATTATTATTATTATTATTATTATTATTATTATTATTATTATTATTATTATTATTATTATTATTATTATTATTATTATTATTATTATTATTATTATTATTATTATTATTATTATTATTATTATTATTATTATTATTATTATTATTATTATTATTATTATTATTATTATTATTATTATTATTATTATTATTATTATTATTATTATTATTATTATTATTATTATTATTATTATTATTATTATTATTATTATTATTATTATTATTATTATTATTATTATTATTATTATTATTATTATTATTATTATTATTATTATTATTATTATTATTATTATTATTATTATTATTATTATTATTATTATTATTATTATTATTATTATTATTATTATTATTATTATTATTATTATTATTATTATTATTATTATTATTATTATTATTATTATTATTATTATTATTATTATTATTATTATTATTATTATTATTATTATTATTATTATTATTATTATTATTATTATTATTATTATTATTATTATTATTATTATTATTATTATTATTATTATTATTATTATTATTATTATTATTATTATTATTATTATTATTATTATTATTATTATTATTATTATTATTATTATTATTATTATTATTATTATTATTATTATTATTATTATTATTATTATTATTATTATTATTATTATTATTATTATTATTATTATTATTATTATTATTATTATTATTATTATTATTATTATTATTATTATTATTATTATTATTATTATTATTATTATTATTATTATTATTATTATTATTATTATTATTATTATTATTATTATTATTATTATTATTATTATTATTATTATTATTATTATTATTATTATTATTATTATTATTATTATTATTATTATTATTATTATTATTATTATTATTATTATTATTATTATTATTATTATTATTATTATTATTATTATTATTATTATTATTATTATTATTATTATTATTATTATTATTATTATTATTATTATTATTATTATTATTATTATTATTATTATTATTATTATTATTATTATTATTATTATTATTATTATTATTATTATTATTATTATTATTATTATTATTATTATTATTATTATTATTATTATTATTATTATTATTATTATTATTATTATTATTATTATTATTATTATTATTATTATTATTATTATTATTATTATTATTATTATTATTATTATTATTATTATTATTATTATTATTATTATTATTATTATTATTATTATTATTATTATTATTATTATTATTATTATTATTATTATTATTATTATTATTATTATTATTATTATTATTATTATTATTATTATTATTATTATTATTATTATTATTATTATTATTATTATTATTATTATTATTATTATTATTATTATTATTATTATTATTATTATTATTATTATTATTATTATTATTATTATTATTATTATTATTATTATTATTATTATTATTATTATTATTATTATTATTATTATTATTATTATTATTATTATTATTATTATTATTATTATTATTATTATTATTATTATTATTATTATTATTATTATTATTATTATTATTATTATTATTATTATTATTATTATTATTATTATTATTATTATTATTATTATTATTATTATTATTATTATTATTATTATTATTATTATTATTATTATTATTATTATTATTATTATTATTATTATTATTATTATTATTATTATTATTATTATTATTATTATTATTATTATTATTATTATTATTATTATTATTATTATTATTATTATTATTATTATTATTATTATTATTATTATTATTATTATTATTATTATTATTATTATTATTATTATTATTATTATTATTATTATTATTATTATTATTATTATTATTATTATTATTATTATTATTATTATTATTATTATTATTATTATTATTATTATTATTATTATTATTATTATTATTATTATTATTATTATTATTATTATTATTATTATTATTATTATTATTATTATTATTATTATTATTATTATTATTATTATTATTATTATTATTATTATTATTATTATTATTATTATTATTATTATTATTATTATTATTATTATTATTATTATTATTATTATTATTATTATTATTATTATTATTATTATTATTATTATTATTATTATTATTATTATTATTATTATTATTATTATTATTATTATTATTATTATTATTATTATTATTATTATTATTATTATTATTATTATTATTATTATTATTATTATTATTATTATTATTATTATTATTATTATTATTATTATTATTATTATTATTATTATTATTATTATTATTATTATTATTATTATTATTATTATTATTATTATTATTATTATTATTATTATTATTATTATTATTATTATTATTATTATTATTATTATTATTATTATTATTATTATTATTATTATTATTATTATTATTATTATTATTATTATTATTATTATTATTATTATTATTATTATTATTATTATTATTATTATTATTATTATTATTATTATTATTATTATTATTATTATTATTATTATTATTATTATTATTATTATTATTATTATTATTATTATTATTATTATTATTATTATTATTATTATTATTATTATTATTATTATTATTATTATTATTATTATTATTATTATTATTATTATTATTATTATTATTATTATTATTATTATTATTATTATTATTATTATTATTATTATTATTATTATTATTATTATTATTATTATTATTATTATTATTATTATTATTATTATTATTATTATTATTATTATTATTATTATTATTATTATTATTATTATTATTATTATTATTATTATTATTATTATTATTATTATTATTATTATTATTATTATTATTATTATTATTATTATTATTATTATTATTATTATTATTATTATTATTATTATTATTATTATTATTATTATTATTATTATTATTATTATTATTATTATTATTATTATTATTATTATTATTATTATTATTATTATTATTATTATTATTATTATTATTATTATTATTATTATTATTATTATTATTATTATTATTATTATTATTATTATTATTATTATTATTATTATTATTATTATTATTATTATTATTATTATTATTATTATTATTATTATTATTATTATTATTATTATTATTATTATTATTATTATTATTATTATTATTATTATTATTATTATTATTATTATTATTATTATTATTATTATTATTATTATTATTATTATTATTATTATTATTATTATTATTATTATTATTATTATTATTATTATTATTATTATTATTATTATTATTATTATTATTATTATTATTATTATTATTATTATTATTATTATTATTATTATTATTATTATTATTATTATTATTATTATTATTATTATTATTATTATTATTATTATTATTATTATTATTATTATTATTATTATTATTATTATTATTATTATTATTATTATTATTATTATTATTATTATTATTATTATTATTATTATTATTATTATTATTATTATTATTATTATTATTATTATTATTATTATTATTATTATTATTATTATTATTATTATTATTATTATTATTATTATTATTATTATTATTATTATTATTATTATTATTATCTTCCTTAATCAATCTTAAATATTGGTAAAGATTAACCCACATTTTCACAAAAATATTTTCGATTTATGAATATATTATATAACAGTCTGTATGACTATTTGTTTTGTTAACCCTTTACAAATCGCAAATAATTTTTATGAATTTGATATTTGATCATTATATGAAAATTGTTAACTCACAGGTAAAAAAATTTACGCAAATAGGATATTTATGCGTACTTAGTACTTGCATTTGTCTATTATTGCACTAATTTTAGTTAAGTCAATCTGCAAATTTTGGTTCTTTTAATATGCAATCATTATATTTTTACAATAGAGTTGTACATTAAATAGTTCCCATAAGAAGTTTTTTTTTTTTTTTTTTTTTTTTTTGCCCTATTTGCTTACATTTTTATAAAAATTTGGTTAAAAATTTTAACTGTGGCAACACCGGTTTATTTCGTTTGCTTTATTTTTGCGCGATGGCAATCTTCAACATATTAAAAAAGAATAAATAAAACTAATAGAAAGCGTACAGTAAAAGTTGTTTGCTGTTATTATCGTCCTTTATTAATGCACACGTGGTATTATAACGTTAATGTAATAACTGGGAAATCCCCCATAAAAATGTTTGTTTTGTTTTAATACACTGCTCTTTGGTTTAGTTGCTGTCAAGAATGATAAACTAAAGATTACGCCTTGCGCATGATTTCCCGTTAGATGACGTAGTTGGGCTATTTGAAAGGTTTCCAAGTATTTTTCATATGTGAAAATTAACATTTCTTCTGAAAAATGTGTGCATTGACAGTTTTCAAAGTTTTATTCTTGAAATATACATAAAATTTTGTGGAAAATTTAGTGAAAAAGAACGTTAAAAAAATTAACATTATAAAATAATAAAAAAGCTACAAAACAAAGAAAAACTAAAAAGAAACATTGCCGTAAAATAAAAACATAAAGTGTGCAGTGGGCAAGTGCAAGCAAAATAGTGGTAAAAAACACGTGAGAAATTAAAAAAAAAATATCCAGTATTTTTAATGAAATTTTAATAATTTTTAAAATGATGCAGATGTATCATTTTATAAATTTCCAAAAAATGCAGTTCAAAGGAAGTCTTGGGTAAACTTTTGCAACAGATGGAAAGCCATAAATGTTGAAAAGGAGAAAATTTTTTCCTTACATTTCACCCAAGAAGATTTTGAAAGAAATTTTAAATGGGTAAGTTCCACAATATAAATTTAGCAGTCCTTTACTTAAGAGTTAAGAACAGCCGGCGTACACCAAAATTGAAACCGGAAGCAGTTCCGACCATAGATACGGTCAATACAGCAAAGGAAACTGAAAATCCAAACAAAGTTGAAACTGCAAACGAAGTTGAAATTGAAAACCACCTTGAAATACTAAAGTGCGACGAGAAAAGCTCTCCAATGACGACTGAAATTCAAGAAGACAGCTTACAACAGTACATAAAAAGTTTAGAAACGAAAATGTATGTAAGTTTTTGAAAAAAATTACAAATGCTCATTTAAAATTATTTTTATAGATGCATTGCGCCAGGAGAATGGTATTCTGAAAATGTCACAAAGTCAATCAGCCATCACCATAAAAAATTTGACTCGGCAAAATAGAGCTTAAGTTCTTCAAACGTAAATTTGGAGAAATCATTGAGATGTTTATTTACAAAAGGCCAATAAAAAAACTTAAAATAGGATAAAAGGCAAAATTTTACAGAGGCAGATATTGCCCAATCCATTACTTTGTATTCCACAAGTGTCAAGGCTTACAGGTTGTTAAGGAAAAAGCATTTTCCTCTTCCCTCGGTGAGAACGTTGCAAAGATGGTCGCAAAAAATAGATATGGCAACGGGTATTTTGGAGCCTATTGTTAAAAAGAAAAGCTATGTGTATTGAGTTTTAACGAAATGAAAGCGAAAAAAGTACTGCTACGACAAGCCAACAGACTCTATGCTAACTCCAGTTAATTACACTCAAGTGGCTTTGCGGAGAGGTCAACTTAAAGTTTTTTAATATAACGTTTTTCTATTCGATTAAAAAGGTTTAATTGCAAATTGGAAGCAACCAATATATTATGATTACGACTGTCAAAAACTATTGTACTTAATATATTGAAAACAATGAAGCAGTGTGGTTTCACAATTGTGGCAATTGTTTGCGATTTAGGTGGTGGATACAGAAAATTGTTCAACGAACTAGAAGTAGATTTTAATCATCCTTGGTACGTTTTATACAAATACTCATCTATTAGATTGTTATTGTATCTTTTAAATTTTTAGGTTTCTATACGACGACACAAAAATATTTGTGTTTAATGGTGTTCCATATTTAATCAAGCTTTTGAGAACCATTTTATTGATAGTCGATTCATTATTGATAACAAGGATGTTAAAAAAGATATAATTTTAAATCTTCTGTCTTTACACTCTAATGATTTAAAGATCACACATAAAATATCATATCAGCACAAAATTTAAATGTGGTTGGAGTTGAAAGGCAGAAGGTTAAACTAGCTACTAAACTTTTCTCACATACAATTGCACAATCCATTAGGCGAGCTGCCAGTTTAAGATATTTAGAAAATCAAAATTGGAGCGAGTGTCATAAATTGTTTTAACTGGTAATAACATTTTTTTTAATAATTCAATAAATGATTTTGTGATTTTCCTTCCCTAGACAAATAACTGGTTTGATGTCATGAATTCAAGAGTGCCAAGACATGATTCAAGAGAACGATCCCACGCATACGGTTTGGCACCAGAAATACAAAAAGATATTTTAAATAATATGTCGCAAATGATCTCAGAGATACGTGTGAATGGGAAAAATACACTGTTACCATTTCAAAAAGGTATAATTTTATACTTTTAAAATTATTCGACTAACATATTATTTCACAGGCATAATTCAATCACACAACGCTTTAAAAATGCTGTACATTGAAATGAAAAAAAAAATATAATATTGAATTTATTTTAACATATCGCCTAAATCAGGATGTCCTGAAATTTATTTTTTTTTTTTTTTTTGAATAATTAGATCGAAAGGCGGGCTCCACGATCACCCTGATCGTCAAGAATTCAAATATAGATTTCGGTCATATATTTTGGGCTATAACGAAGGCATTTTAGCTGCTAATGCAAATGTGGAGGTCGACAATACTCCCGATTTAGAAGTACATAATTCTTTAACTGGTAAATCTCGAGATACAATTTAAAATAAAGGTGTTTAATTTTCCTTCTAGTTTTTACAGGTACTATACTTAAGAACATTAATACTGATACCCCAGAGGACATATTACACGAAAATAATGAAATAGAATTAGAAAACCTTCAGTATGACGGTTTAGAAAATTTGGCCGGATATATTTGTCACAAGTTAAAAAACGAAAACCCCAATCTGGCAACGAACCCTTTGGAGAACTCGACGTCTGCTTGGGTCAACCACCTAAGTGAAGGGGGGCTAAGTAGGGCATCAGATGCACTAATGAAAACATTAAATCGTGTGATGCCATTTTTTTGAAATTAAATGCAGAAAAATTGATGATTACTTGTTGGAAACAAAGGACGTTGAAGGAAAGGATTAAGTGAAAAAACTTTTTTAGATGTAGAATGTACTTCAGAATGAGATTATTAAATACTGAAATTTCTCAAAATATTAACAAAAGAAAAAGGAAAATGAATAAAATAATAACATAAAAGACCTTTTTTCACTTTATTTTATTTTCATATATTTCAATTAATAAAATATTGTTGGATAATTTTTATTTATTGAGCTTTCAATAAATACATTTTTGAAAAAAAAAGTTTTTGCTAATAAATAATTTTGTAGAAACAAAAGTTAAATTGTCCCACTGTTATATTTACATATAAATATAATAGTTTGACAATCGAAAATCGTTAGCCAATAGGAACACAAATTACGTGACGTCATTAATTCAACATGCGCAGAAAGTTTTAATTTTGTGTGCGTGATGGCATAATCTTTAGTTTATCATTCTTGGGTTGCTGTTAACAAACTTTCACTATAGTAATGCCAACGTTGTGTAGGGTCCGCCAAATATTTTTTTTTAATGCTATAAAAAAACTACTGAATATTTTCTCAAATTTCTTTTTTATTTGAAAGTACAAACCTTCCGGTTAATAATGGAAAATAATTTCATTCAAATGGCTGCCTCGGCTGGCCATACAGTAGGCCAAACTACATCAGCTCTATGGCTGATAATGCGATCTTCAAAAACAGGGCGCAAAACATCGAGTGTAGCTTCGGCTGTGTGGCACATAGCGCCGTCCTGTTGAAACCAAATGTTGCTAATACCCTCCTCTTCAATTTTTGTGAACAAAAATTCGTTCAACATGGCCCGATAACGATCGCCATTCACTGTTTTAAAAATATTTTCTAACTCCCACAAAGTTCAAATGCTGTAAAAAATTTCGTTTTCAAGTAAAACTTCTGCAATACAAAGGAGTTCACTCTAACGCTAATAACTCGCGAAGCAATGGATCTACAAAAACCTTGGTATTGAATTTACTTTTCGTTTAAAGGCTTTTAAAGTAAAATCGGTTGGCGCATTTCAAAGAACATGAATTACAAGGCATTTTATAGTCCTCTTAGATACATAGATTTGCTTTATTGATAGCTTAATTTTAAGTATCCCCAAAGTGTTATTTTTTGCTTACTTCTTTGATATTGTTGTTTAAGTAATATCGCAATGCACCCCCCTCTCAAAAAAGTCATAAAAATATCACGATCATCTGAAAAATAAGAAAAATGTGTTTTTTTTTTATAAATAACATTTACAAATGTATGACCTGATTTAGACAGAAAACGCCATCAACGTAATTATCTTTCACGAATTTTTTCATAACATTGGGGTCATCCGTAATTGTGGCGAGTATATGTTTCTCAAATACAAAATTGGACTCCTTTAGCCCTTTATTGCCCAAGATCCTTCATCATTGGAAAACTATTACTTTTTTATAGAATCTTTGCTTTTGACATAATTTAAGTTAAAATAATTTCATATTTTTGCCAAGCCGGGAAGAATATAAATTAGTTCTGTTACTCACAATTTCAGGGGCTAAAAGATATTGATTTCATTTAACTTTTTTAAAAACAAAATGTGTTTTACTACAGTTTGTACATACAGCGTTTGTACATGTATTAAAATAAAAAATTAAAGTCCACACTTTTGCAATTTTAAACAATATTTAAATTTAAGCGAAAACTCGCAATCCAAAAGTACCTCTAAACACTAGAACTAATTAAAGATAACTGATCTTTTCCGTTTATCATTGTTACTGAAAAATTTCCTTCTTTAATAAGTACAGTAGCGAGCAAAAGTGAGCACATGTTAAGAAGTTAAGCTGAAAAGTTCCTTTAAAAATACAAATACGCAATCAAATTGGCACACACATTGACATTTATTCATTGTCAAGTCCTTAAAAAACAATAACAAAAATATCAAGTTAGCATATTTAGGTGCCAAGGAACTATTTTTGGTGGTATAACAGAAAGTATGACGGTAATCCAAGATATACCGGGTATGTGATTGGCTAGCATAAAGCCCTAATTCTGGTCCAATGGAGAATTTTAGAATAATAGCAAAAAATGCGTGAAAAAATATCATCGAGCTTCGGGGAACATGTTGGAACTGTGGGAACGAATATATTATGAATGGACCAGATTTCTCTAACTTGTTTGGATAATATTATAAAGAGTATACCTAAATGCACTTAAAGCACCACAAATAATAAAGAGCTCTTAATAGAGTTTTAAAAGTATACGTTTCTCTCTACTTAGGCGAAACATGCAAAACTGAGCACTAGTGCATTTTTTATAAAAGTTTTATTCTTTCATCCCAGATTTTAACTTGATAATTTGCTTTAAAAGACTTAGCAATGAATAAATGTTTGAAGTTTTGTTTTATTGGATTACGTATTTATATTTTAACAGGAACTTTTAAGTTCAACTTCTAAGTATGTTTTTACTTTTGCTCGCTACTATGTTGTTTTTTGTACAATTAATAGTCTTTTGTTGAATATCAACACATTAAAAAATCCCGAGTTTCCCTCATAAAGCGGGAAACGATATTAGTTCATTTTCCCGTGAATTCCCGGGACTTATTAGAAGCCCCAGAAAAAACGCTAGTATGTTTTTTTTCACGTACATGTACATTGGAGAGTGGCGTACTGTTGTTGTTAGTTCGCACGCGTAACAACATAAGCAGTCCAGGTTCGAGTCCCAGCAGAGTACTTGACGAAAAAATTTAACTGTAGCTTCGAGTGCTTATTAAAGACTCTCTCACTTCCCTCCAGACAACTCCATCTAGAAAATAAAGATAAGGTCCCCCTGGCCTTCCATTCACCCCTGGCGATGATGACAAACATCAGACAAATGATCAGAAGAAAACGCCACCTACTGCGAAAAAATTACAATGCTAAAGTAAAGATTACTATCAATGAGGAAGAATATTCACCACTAAACAATCATATGGAGAGGGCTACAGTGGATTAATCATTTACTTAGCTTGAAAAATCAACTTGATAATTAAACTGAAACAAAGCAACGGATGTTTTGTAGAAAGCCAATATGCTCCCTAGAGGATTGACGGAGAAACAAAAAAAATTTACATGTACATGTGTACATATGTATGTATCCATATTAAATTTTATGATACTATTGATTGATTGCTTACGATCAAAGGTAGAATTAGCCGAACGTAAATGAAGAAGCCGTAAATGTAGTTGTGTCAGCTGATTGTTTTTTTTATATGAAAAGCTGTGAAAGTGCTTACTTGACCATAACGTAATGCAAATGTAATGTCCCAATCTGTTGAAAATAGAATTTGACGGCAACGTTACGTGACATTTGTCAAGCAGTGATGGGCTGTTTGTACGTTATTTGGCAATTTTTGCATACAATTAAAAAAAGCAATTTAAAACAATTGAACAAAGTAGTTTATAATAATTTGAACAAATTTAATATATATTTTAGAAAATGTGAATCTGATTTAAAAAATATTACTATTTTTTAATACAAAATGGCCTCTTACGTATATTCTAATGTGGAAAAGGAATAAACTACAAATTACCTTTAATAAACATTCCTAATTGACGAGCAAATATTTTCACGCTCATGATAGTTAAGCAATTATGTACGAGTATGTATGTAATTCGTAGATCAAATTAAAAATTACTTTGGATTAGCAACGACTAGTTTCCGAGGTAAAGGCCACTTAATTTCAACATTTAACTGAGTAGTATGTTGAAATTTTGATGAACAGAAAAAGATGGATGTCAGGTAAAAGATATTTCCAACGACTTTAATTTGGTCTGCAAAAATTTCAGTCACATTTGCTTATCGTGAACCAGGGAGAAAGAAAAATTTTTGTATGTTGACTTTTTACAAAATAGCATTTATTTGTTAAATAACTTCCTACTCCATATGAGCTTTTTTTTGGCAATAAATTGGTATATAATTTGTTGTATTTTATATTTGTAAATATGTACATATATGATTATATTATTTTTTTATACTTAGATAAAAAATTCTATTTAAACCTATTTGGTACTTTTTTCAAAGCGTTCCTAATTTGAATATTTATAATCCCATTACTGTGATTTAAGCAGCTGTTTCTTTTTCATTTTTAATCTTTATATACACACATTGACAACAACATACGTTTGACGCGTTTTTAAGTGTTCTATAAGTGGCAAAATGTTTACATTTACGATTTCTACGGTCGGCCAATGAGGCCTAAAGGATGTAAACGTATTGTACTCAATTCTAAAAATTTATAGCAAACAAACACCATATAATTACTTTACATGCACATCCACATGTATGTATTAAGTCTCAATTAGACATTAATTAATATATAACAATAGTCGAGACAACCAAAATAAAATTGGTCGGTTATGACGTTACAGTATGTCGCCACTAATTAAACACATCATTGCCAATAGGTTGGATGGTTGCGTTGCAACTATGGCGTTATGTTAAGTCACGTCAAATTGAGCCTTTAGGAACAATAATTTTATTAAATGTGTATTTTAATTCAACCCTTGAAATACCATACATATAAAATTCAATTTCATGCTGCAAATTTAGAATACATAAATAATGAAGTTAATAGCTAAGCTTACCCCATTTTTAAAATTTATTGGAATTGTTACTTATCTAAAAGAAAAAAGTAGCGACAAGAGATACAAAATAAAATCAAGACTGGTAAAATGTATTGCAAATATTGTATGAATGTATGTTATAAAAGATCAGATTTTAATGATCTAAAATTTTCCTGTCACGTGACTTTTTTATATTCTTCCGTTCATTAAATAATTTATATCAAGGGAGGAAAAAGTCTAGGGATTAAAAAATGTATGCATGTTGTTTCTTGTCCATTTGACTTTATAAACGCCTTATAACACTTATGCGCTCTGAACATGTTAATTATACAATATATACATTACAATACAATAACAATTATAATTAAAAGGATATGCCCTTTTGAGTGTAACAAATCAGATTATCTGGTGGAAATCGATTTCATGATACCCAAACTGAAATGTAAGAGAGTTGTATGACGACAATTTAATCATGGTCAGCAATATACTTTGAAAATGTAGCTCTGTTTACGTGACTCGCCGATTCTCATGCAATTCAGGCTCCTGTTAGGCCGCAATCCGAGGTGCTCCTGTTGCCGCTTCTGCAGTTGTTCCTATCGTTGTTACAGCTGTTTTTGACTTTACCACATAGAGGATAATCATTTGTCAACGACGAACTCGGAGGATGATAAGCGATGGCAAACTCGCGGCATTGATTGTGACTATTATTGGAACTGTCTTGGGGGGCATTGTCATCGGTGCTAATTGAAGACTTTAGACTATAAAAAATTGACGTCGAAAGTCAATTTTGCTCTTTATAAATTTTTATCAAAACAAGACGTGTAATACGAGTAGAAATATCGTCATAAGAAAAGTTGCGCTTGTGAGACTTTGTGTTCGAAAAAGGCTATATTATTTAAGTTTCCTCGTCGATATCGAAAATCAAACAATGCAAGTATCAGAAAAGTCTACACAATTAGTAATATCACACGCTGAGTACAGTTACAAGGTAGTAAGAAAGTTATTTGTTTGTGTATTAAGTGTTGAATAAATTTAGATATTAAGTACAGGGTGGCCAAATTTGAGGTTAGGAAGTAAATTGGCTGTCAAATGATGAATTATCAAAAAATGAGCTGTCAACCTTTGACACTTATTTAGTAAAAATTGGGAAACTTTAACTATGGAACGCCAATCGACCATTGTTTGCGTCGAACGTTTGTGAATTGGCTGTTTGAAAAACGAAACTAAAACAACGCATTTTTCAACAAAATCATCTTTAGTGATGAGCTGAAAGATGACATTCGGCACTGTATTGACGAGATAAGCGAGGCTTTGTTGCAGAATGTGGTTCAAAATTTTATGAAAAGAGTGGATGTCTGTCGACGACGTGCCCGACATCATATTCCATTATAAATTCCCATATTTCTATTTTATATTGGTTTGAAAAAAACTTAATTTGTCAAAAAATAACAATTAATTAGAAAGTGAAGATTGTGCAAAAACAGTAATTCGGTGCATTTTATTTTATAAGCAATTTAAAATAACTCTCTGTTTTGAGTTCTTAAGAATGGTTATAGGTTAAGAATGGTTATAGATACATACATACATTTAAAATAAACATTTACGCCATGAATGATAAACAGAAAAATCATATATGCATTCATAAGAAATTGTCAGCAACAATCATCCTTAACACCAGAACTACAAACATTTGCCAAATCAATGTATTACATATAACAATTGTAAAGAAGAAAATTTCTACGGAAACGAACAAAGTTTTACAATTATAAAAATGAGGTGTGATCAGAGATTGCATCTTTATTTTTACACAGCCCACCAGAAAAAATCTTTACTTATACTTGCCACAATAATAACAAAATAAGTTTCCATTTATAACAAAGTGTATACAATAACACCTCGTAAACTTAAACTAGCAATAAGTATACTTTTAACTAAAACATTTTCATACGTACAAACATATATTTTTCCTACAGTAAACGGCATACAAATTATTGACGCCTATTTAATAAAAACGAAAAATTAAAGAACTTTGATGGTAATCTAGACAACTTCAATGAATTAAAAAATTCTGTTGTCGGTTAGTTCACTACACGATTGTGATTGAGAATTAATTCAATAAAATTTGTGAGTGGTCAAATTTTTGGCCGCTAATGTCACTCAGCCAATTATGGTGTTTGATTTAATACGCTATGCTCGAAAAACACACTAAATACTCTTCTCTTTTTTTTGTTAAGTAATAGAACTCTGTTGGTAATTCGATGAATCATTTCTCATTTCCTATCGCTAATCACTGCTTTGTAAACACATGTGCTCTTTAATCTTGCGTAAAAAACACTCTCATGTTAGTCGTTAGTTACAGTGTCTCCACATATCGTCACAATTATGATGATTTCAAACAAAAGTTTAGTTCGTCAACTAATAACTAGAAAATAACTGAAAGAGTCAGACGAAAATCATTATACAATACAATCATGACTACATAAATGTTTTGGTTCTCACAAAGCTCTTTTACCGTCCTGTCTAATGCCTCTACCGGACAGGAACTGAAGCTTATTTGGCTCCTGGTCGTTGCACCACAATTAAGTTTTTATCAGACCTCGAACTTCCTTTTCTTTATATTCGGGCTCAAAATTTAAAATAATGGGCCAAAAAGAGTCCAAGATGTGCAACAACAGTTATCGGTTCCTCTTGTGGGACATTGTACATTCGTTCCAATTGGTAAATTAGTATATCTTCTCATTAGTATAAATTCTCCCCATTGCACTGTTTTTGGCGATAATGCAAGGTGATGCTTCATTGATTAGAATGTTCAATGGGAATTTCAAGTCAGGGTATGCGGTTCATCAGTTTTCCAACAAGGTGGCAGCTATTCATGTTCATTGTAATCATGCACGCTATTGCTGAGTCTGACTTGCACGAACTGGTTACATTTTTAGCCTATTCACACCGTTTTTAGACACTATTGAACGCAAATCGGACATACAAAAACGACTATTATTAATCGGCGAAATTCGTAACAACTCTAATGGCAGATAGAAATAAATAATTGAGAATCCAAGATTGCCATCAATCAAAAGTGACTATGGAAGTAATTCAAGTTTTGTACAGTACATTAGTAAGGTGAATCTTATACGAAATTATATTTATAACTTTATAGTATTTTTAAGTTTATCCTCGTGAATTTTTATATTGTTTTTTTTTCTGAAACCACCCCTGAATATATATGAGAACGAACAAAACAAAACAAAAGAATATTCATCTCGGTGAAACTGATTTTAAGTTTTATCGGAGCTAACGACCTGCTAAATATTTTTAAAGATATAAATATAGTATGTAAACAATTATATTCAATCAAGGAGGAAAGTTAAAATATTTGTAAACTAACCAAAATATTGTTACGAAAATGAAAATGCTAGAGACAAAATTCACCACGTCAGAGCTTATTATGAGCTTTTAGCTAAAAAATGTATTGGCTTGTGTCAAGGCTTAAAAACTTTTAAAATTATCAATACTAATTAAAAGTGCTGCCAACGCATTGTTCGGGTGCTTTAGACCAGTTTGAATTAACGTAGAAAAATCGACGATTCGTATCCGTACTAGAACATTCTAAACTAAGATGAAAGACTATAAAAGCGGCGAATTGCGGCTGGTGAGTTAGTTAGTTGTGAATTGGCTGTCATGAAGTAAAGTCTGTTTAAGGCGCAAATAAAAAATGTTTTTAAAAGCTAATTTGGTGTATTAAAGTACAGTGGAATTAATAAAGAGACTGATTGTAAAACAATTAAAATAAAAATAGTGTTTTATTGTATTTTAACGCAGTAAAAACGAACTCAAACGTTCGAAAAAGGTTAAAACGTAACAATATATTTTTTTGTCAGAATGGTAAAGGTAAGCGAAAATTAAATTAAAAAAGAATTATTAATTTTACCAAAGAAAAATATAAAAAAAACTTGAAAAAAAATTAAGCGATAAGTACGTCCACGAAATTTTTAACAGGTGTTACAAAGTGTAACGATAGTTGTCAATATAATGAGGTTTTTAAGAAAAATTGCTTGGTCGGGCCAGACCACTTTTGACTTTAATGCTCAAATCTTCTTTTCTTGTTAAGTGAGAAAAAAAAGATGTACTGAATCGATAAGATATGACTTACGAATAAATTATATACTTAGAGGTCAAATTATTACACGTAAGAGCTCTGATGGCATGTGGAAGGTAAACCAAGAGAAAAGAATTGTGATGAACTTGGTCAATAGTACTTTCTTACGGGACCAAGTACACCCTTTAATAATCTGTTTATTAAATTAACTCTCGAGAAAATTTAATGGAAGTTCTCCTTGCTCTTGTTGATACTTTTAGAGCTAACAAATCATTAGTGTCATTTTCCTTTAGAAAATCAAATAATCATCTAATTTATTAAATATTGTTTGAATATTATGAAGAGAAATAAGCTCTGACTTTCTGATCTAACTCATTGCTCGTTGGGGCAGCCCGATCAAAAGTCCATTTAAAAAAATGAAAGGTGAGGAAAAATTTATATTAGGTTAAGCTTACGCTTTTCTTAGTTGAACTGTTTTTAATTTGTTTAATTATTTCGTGTTCAACGACAGACGCGCCCCCAAAGTACAAACTTCAAACTAAAAAAAAAAAATTATTTTTAAAATGTAGTTTTACTCCTACAACTTTAAACGGTTATAAGATATGAATGTCATCATCTACATGAATTCATATAATACGACGGCTGTAGGACCAATTTAAAAAAAATTTAATAATTTTCCCATCAAGAAATCAATTTATAATATTTCAAGGCTTGGATCTTTTCCCGGAAAGGGTTGGCAAGCGCATTTTTTATGGGTTATTTAGTCCAAAATGTCTAGTACCTAGCGATAGTAAATTCATTTCGGTTTCTCGTACCTTAATGTACTTATGAGTACAATTTTAAGTTTCTCAGCAGATTTGGAAAGAAGAGAAACAGACCTATTATTTGATATATACCAGGCGACAATTGATAGTATAAATTCGCAACTAATATTATCACGTTGCTGAGAATAAAATTCACTTGAGAAATTTTTAAAATAAATTTAAGGTAAAGAGTCCGTCAAATAAATTTTTTTTTTTTTTTTTTTTTTTTGAAAACGGGGCGCAAAACATCGAGTGTAGCTTCGGCTGTGTGGCACGTAGCACCGTCCTGTTGTAACCAAATGTTGCTAATGTCCTCCTCTTCAATTTTTGTGAACAAAAATTCGTTCAACATGGCCATTGGATCGCTATTGACTGTAACGGCCACTCCTTGCTCATTTTCGAAGAAAAATGCACATATGCTAAATCCGCACCAAACAGTAACTCGTCTTGGGTGTATCGGCTTTTCAATGTATGCGTGCGGGTTTTCTGTGTCCCAAATGCAACAATTTTGCTTGTTTACATACCTACCAAGATCAAAATGAGCTTCATCTGAAAAGATGATTTTTTTTGGCAAAATCGGCATCTTCTGTAAGTCGATCGCAGGCCCACTTAGCGAAGCGAAAAAAGCGTACACATAACCATATTCGTTCAACGGAAGGACAAAACTAATTATCTGTCAAATCAGACATGAGCTAAGTGTTACCCTTCACGAAATAAGTACTAGTTGAAAAAAAACGTTAGATGGCGGACCCGTTATAAAATGACAACGTATCTGAAAAATAAATCTCAATTTTGAAACATCCAACATAGAAAAGATTAAATTTTTATGGAATTTTTTTTATAAAATATATTTCACACGTGGCAATTGAAAGTATAAAAATCTGTCATATTAAATTAAATAAATTCTTACATAAGGTTATAAATACTTATCATTTGTTTCGTCTACCCTTTTAATTTTTAATAACAGTTCGAAGTCGTTTTGGTATACTATTGAACAACTTGCCTAAAGGTTCTCAAGATATCTGTGCTTATTTAATCCGTATTCTTGTTCAGAAGTTTTTTTCATGTTTCAGAACTGGAGATATTTTATCAAACGGGTTCAAATCCGATAGCTGAGACAAACATTCCCATACTTGCTTTTTAATTTTTTCACAAAATGACCTTACAATGCGTGATGTGTATTCAGGATTGTTATTCTGTTAGAAGAGAATCGACCCTAGGTATAATTTTTTCGGCAGATTTTTTAAAATTTTCTATTGGGGTTTTACCATATAAATTCGCTGCGATACTGTTATCGATATGTGGCTCCAACAGGATGGTGCCACTTGCCACGCAGCCAACTAAACAATGGCTCTTTTGTACGAGAAATTCAATGGCCGTGTGATCTCATTTCGTGGCGAGGTTAATTGGCCTCCTCGATCACATTATTTGACACCGTTGGACTCCTTTTTTTGGGGATATTTAAAACAAATAGTGTACGCCCATAAGCCAAAAACAATTTAAGAGCTAAGTATGAGCTAATTCGGCACATTAACGACCTCAATTATGTTTCAGAGTCATTGAAAATACCGAAGCCGGACCCGTCTATAATAATAAAAAATTTTAAGATAATTCTCTGAAAACGTTTTGTTTTGTTTTGTCGCGTGTGAAATATATTTTAATTTATAAAAAATGCTTAAAAATTAAATGTTTTCTTTGTTGTATGCTTTAAAATTGAGCTTTATGTTTCAGATACGTTACTATTTTATATTTTAAATTTAGTTTGAATATATCTCAAGTAGGTTTTTTTCACAGCAACGTGATCATTATTAGTTACGAATTTATACTTTTAATTGTCGCCTAGTATATATTACGTTTGAATATCATTCAGAAATATGTGTGTAATTCTCAAGTAATTGGTAGAAGGTAATAAGAATAGAATAAAGGAAAAGTTAATTTAAATTAAATTTAATGCTAAATCTGTGATAAAAATATTTTAACTAAGGGCTAAAAGGTATGCTAAACTCATATGTTCTAAGTTTTATAAAAATAGAGATGACACTAATTTTGAAGTAATACATAGCGTAATAGAAATAGAATTACATACAATTTGCGCGTTTCTCTCTCAGAATTTTGTATGGAAATTTATATAATTAAGCTCATAATCGGAGGTTGTATTATGATTGAGAGAGCGAATGACAAAAAAATTTCGTACGAACATAGCATTAAAACAGTTTTTACACTACGTACAGATTAGACAAACCCTGGTGGTTTACGGAGCAAAACTTGCAAAATCAAATTAATTAATAAAAAATTCAGTAAAACTCTTTGTAAAAAATTATCCATTATATTACAAGTCGCCAACACAACACTAATTGCACTGGTCTACAAAAAACAACAAATTTTCTCGCCTTTAAATAAAACTATATAGAATATAATGATTTTGATGCGCTGAATTCAAATCCGTTTTCAGTTTTGTTCCATCGGGCTAAAATTTTTTTTATGGGCGTGGTGAATTTTTCGCCCAAAATATGGTAGTTATGTCAATATATTTCATCATAACTTGAAAACGACTTACCGATCTTGAACAAAATTTCCTATAATCACCCGAACATAATTTTTTTGTATTTTCAACAGTTTCGGAGTTAATCACAAATTAGGTGCGAAAAAAAAATTTTTCAAAGAGACATAAATATTTTTAAGGAAATCTATATAGTGTATATAAGTTATCTTTAACTTTCTTTTAATAAATTCAGACATAGTAGTCGCAGCTACTTGCAAGTATTACATAACAACACAAATGTGCCTAAGGAAGCAAAATGTTTTTTTCTTTCATTATCTGATAGGGTGAATTTCGACGCAAACAGTAACAAAGTTACTAATGAAACACAAATGTCAATTGCTTTTATATTCTTGGATATTTTTAGGATTATTAACATGAGCTTATTGATATTAATGAAACAAAAAATTTGTTTATTTTATATATATCTTTCTTAATATTTTTCAAACAAAACGCAATTTTCTTAAATTGATTCATTATAATAAGACCACAACATTTGTTTCCCTTATCTTACAGCTAAACGAAGCGGTGTAATTGATTTCACAAATGATACATATCTGCACCACTGTGCGTTGTTAAAAAACATTTTGCATTTTTCAATAGAAGAAAGCAAGTAGTAAGAAAATAAGTTTTATCAAATAACATAAAAACTTACTTATTTTGTATGACCAATCAAAAGCCAAAAGACCGCATGTTATGCGTTTCATTTTTAGCTATTTTTCTACGAACGGGAGTACTGAGTAACGAGTATGTTCGCCTTTATAAAAAACTATTCAATGACATTTATTAAATCCCAATTATCGGTTATTACTGTGGTTAAAGGCACATAGAATATGTGAGTAAAAATTTACTTTTTTCCTATTCGTTGCCACAATATGATTGAACATTTTTTTCATGAGATTTCATTTTTAAAACATAGATGCAGAAAATAACATTAAACATATGCACATATTTTGGCCAGAATTGCTCAATACAACTGCTATTTAATTTTCTAGACTACCATACATTGATAAAAGTAAAATAAATTCACTCATCCTTAGAATCAAAAAAAAAAAAAAAAAAAAATCTGGGTACCAATATTTGGTGATAGCTCGACGTTAGATAACTTGTGTATTTAAATTTTAATTAAATTATTATATTAAAACCTTCGATATTTTATTTGTTTGTTCCTAATTCTTTTGCCCACAACTTTACATTTGTGTAGTCTTACTTTATATCAAAGATTCCAAAAACATTAATTGCGAAAATAAGGAGGATAGTGCTGTTTTGTTAGTGCTTGAATTTTCAAAAAAGTGAACATCGCAGAAAGCGCCATTAAAGTAATAAAAGAAAACAAAGCTGGAATATAAAAAAGATTTGTATCATGACCGGCCAATCATCTCTATTAGCCGAACTACAATAACTTCTTTGTTATATTAGAACGAAGTATGAGCAGCAGTCATAAGACAAGAGATAGACAGTCGGACGTACATATTCCAATACATACATAATGCATATGTATGTACGTCCTAAACTGTGCCCGCAGAGACGGTGTCAGTAATGTTGATGTTCATGCGCAAAACACAATGGTTTTCGTTATTGCTGTTGCAGTTATTAAAATTTCTTTAGGAACGTTGTTGAATATCAGAAGAATTTTTTAAACATACGAAGAAGATTCATTTTTAGCAATCGTTTCTTCTTGGCTGTTTGTTGCATGGATGCACCAACGTTCCATTTCTGCAACGTCGATACGCTATCTCCGTTAACAATAGAGCCAATTTAGCTGCATTTTTGTTGGCGTTGATGTTGATATGGTGATGAAGGTGATAGTAAAAGAGTCAGTATTAAAAAAGAACATAGAACGACTTTTGGATTTTAGTTGTCGTCATTATCGGTGTTAACAATTCATTTTTTAACAATTCTAAACATGTTACAGTAACAATAGCTGTTCGCTCTTTTAAATATATGTATGGTTTCGCAAAACGTGACATGGTTTTTAGGCATCTAGAAATGTACCATGATTGGTGTTTTCAAAGGCGAATGCAGAATGCACTTTTTAGGAAGCACCATAAACTCTGAAGTAAAAGGGATAACATGTTGAATGTGAAGGAATTCCTAATAATTTTTATTTTAACCCTTATGGGACCGATAAGGTATCCAGGTACCAATTGCATTTTGAAACAAATTTTTTTGTAGAAGTTGGTAACCGTCGTACTTAAAACTTCTTAAAAGCTTTTTACTTTCAATAATTCATTAGTTTTTCAAGCTTTAAAACAAATTTATAAGTTCAGATATGCTCTGCATGCCAATTATTTTTAACACCCGTAAATGTTGGGCAAGGTACCCGTGTACCATTATGTATTTTTATACAAATAATGCTAATGTTATAAATTGTTTCTGTTTTATTATAAATAATATATAGAAACTAAGTTACACTTTCTTATAATAAAAAATAATAAAAAATAAAATAGAAATAGAAATTCATTTATATATTTTAAAGCTTAGAAAAAAATAAAGTATTGGCATACACACACATTGTTACATTTTAACCTTTTTAAAACGTGTGAGTTCATTAAATTGCGTTAAAATAAAATTAACACTGCTTTATTTTGTTGTTTTACAGTTTTTATTTATTCCACTTTAATACTGTTTGTCTTAATACAACATTTAATATACGTTTATACAACACTTTTATTTCCGCTTTAACACAACTTTACTTATTGACAGCCAAATGATAACTAACTGAGGTGTGTAGCCTCTTTTTAAAGGCTTCGCCAAATAAAATTTTTTTTGAAAATGCTATAAAAAAAAACTACTAAATATTTTCTCAAATTTCTTTTTTTATTTGAAAGTACAATCCTTCAGGTTAATAATGAAAAATAATTTCATTCAAATGGTTGCGTCGGCTGGCCATGCAGTAGCCTACACGATCGGACCAATTTTTAAGCACATTATCGATTGTGTGCAGCAGTATTTCACCAATAGCTTCACGAATATTGTCCTTTAAAGCGGCAATTTTCTCTGGCTTGTTGGCGTAACACTTATCTTTGACGGCACCCCACAAATAATAGTCCAACGGTGTCAAATCGCAGCTCCGAGGTGGCCAAACGACTTCAGCTCTGCGGCTGATAATGCGATCTTCAAAAACAGGGCGCAAAACATCGAGTGTAGCTTCGGCTGTGTGGTACGTAGCGCCGTCAACATGGACCAATAAAGATTGCCATTGACTGTAACCGCCACTCCTTGCTCATTTTCGAGGAAAAATGGCCCAATTATGCTTCTGGGCCAAAATCCGCACCAAATAGTGACTCGTCTTGGGTGTATCGGCTTTTAAATGTATGCGTGCGGGTTTTCTGCGCCCCAAATGCGACAATTTTGCTTGTTTACATACCCGCCAAGATCAAAATGAGCTTCATAAGTCTGTCTTCTGTAAGTCGATCGCAGGCCCAGATTCCCAGCGTTGTTCAAGCGTATACACAATCATATTCGTTCAGCGGAAGGATAAAACAAATTATCTGTCAAATCAGACATGAGCTAAGTGTTACTATTCACAAAATAAGCACTAGTTGAAAAAAAACGTTAGATGGCGGACCCTTTATAACTAATTACCTACAGTTTTGAAGGTTTCAGAAATGTCTCATAACTTTTATTTTTTTATACGTTAATTCAAATGTAACGTAAAGTTTAGTAGTGCTGTCAAATACGCAAATAAGTACGGTATTGACAGGGTGACACATAACTACCAAATATACAAAATTTAGGCATTTTTATTTTCGTAACACTGCCTCCCACTTAAGACTATTCGTCCCGAATAGGCTCATTATCTTTCTTCCCATAGCTCATCAGTCACCCTAGATAAACCACTTTCATTTTTGATTGCGGGCTATTGTTTTTCTGTGTTCGGTTTACCATATCGTTTAGCCTTTTGACTATTTTATAAGGTCCATCCCAGTTAGTTGTAAGCTTTTGGGATACTACTTTTATTTACTAGTAGGCTGTTTGTCTTTTTCTTTAGCCGCTATTATCCTTGCCAATATAGGGCCTTTTCTCTGCGCCGTTGACCAGTCCTCGGTAAAACGCAGATAATGGTCTCTTTGGCCTTATCACCTGTTTTATCAGCGACTATCTTACGTTCGTTTTTCTTCTTTTCACTCCTGTAACAAGCTTCACTGTTACGCGGCAATCTTTTCATGTCACAGCCTCTATTATGCCCATTACCATCATGTCCAACCTCATTTGTATTACGGCGTTCACTTATTTGTTTTCTGTTGTGTATACCTTAGCCCAAATTATGCGACTCTCATCTATTGGTAGGGTAATGGTTACGAAATTCTATCGCCAGTATTTTTCAATTTTTCATGTCTCCATGGTGACGCAAGTGCTGCACTTCTTAGCGGTGTTTTTGAAAATTCCTTCCTTCTTTTGCTCTCCCTTCCTTCCTTCCTTTTGCTCTTTTTCGAGCAACAGTCGCTCTAATACATCTTTGATAACTGTAATGAAAACTTCTTTGGCATTTACAGTTTTCATGCTACGCACTTTATGTACCTGTGGTTTGGATATCTCTCGAGCGGTCTACTGTGCCAGTGTAAACACCGCGCTGCCTTATGAGCAGCACACACCCCATACATAATATCGGGGTCCACTGTACCATTAATGAATGCTTCGGTCTTAATTTGCTCTACTTATGGGTGGGTTTCCCCTGGATAACTAAGCTGCACCAACCTCTCGACCTCCATTGCAAAGGCTTGTAATAATTCATTAGCCTTTTGCGCTCGGCACCTTAATTCTATGCGATATAGCTCTCGTTTATGCTCATCGCCAAATTTACACTGTAGCGCCACCATTAATTCGCTGTAGTTGCTTCTGCAGCATGGTTTCTAGAAAATCTGCTACAACAACTTTTAACGCCAAAATTAGTTCTAGAGTCTTCTCTTCCATCCATTTTTACTGGCTACTGATGTCAAATTGAAATATAAATACCGTCAAAGGTGTACTACCATCAAAGCAGGGTGTCTTTATTCTGCTGGAAACTTCTGGTATGATACCACTAGTTCCGGCTTTTGGCACTGGAGACTGTTGATTTCCTCCTCAATTACCCCATTATTCTAGGCTTGACATTCTGTTCTCCACTGCATCTACCCTCTTGCTTACCGTTGTATATATTGCCTGTAACTTATAAGTTGTTACTTTGGAAGTTTCACGTACTTCAGCCAAAAGCTTTTGACTATCGGCTCTAGAAGTTTCTCGTATTTCGGTTCTACAAGTTTCTATATTTCAATAGAAGTATTCTCAAGTTTCATTTCAATTTTTCCCCGAAAATTATGTATTTCAGCTCTAGAGGTTTATTTTACCTGTGGCAAAAGTTTTTCGTTATCAGTGTTTCGTTTCACGCCAAAAGTAGCAGCGTTAACGTCTGAACTACTTGTTCTTTTAGGGGCACTTATCGCGTCTCTGACATTACTCTAAACGACGTTTTTGCAGTTCAGTTTTATTACCGGTTGATGACAGCTCTAATTGATTTAATTCTCGTTTGAGCCTGTCCATTTTTAATTCTTGGAATTTCATTTTACTTCGTTTTATTTTTTTTTCTTTTAATTTTCTTTTCTTTTTATTTTTTTTAAATTATTTTATTTTATATACGCAACCCACTTCTGACACCAATGTTACGTTTTTACCTGTTTAAACCGTTTGAGTTCGTTTAAATTACGTTAAAATAAAATTAACACCGCTTTATTTTGCTGTTTTACAGTTTTTATTTGCCTTAATACAACACTTAATATATGTTTATAGAACACTTTTATTTCCGCTTTAACACAACTTTATTTATTGACAGCGAAGCGATAACTTACTGAAGCAGCCACTTTATATACCTAATTTTCCACAGTTTGGAAAGTTCCGGAAATGTCTCATATCTTCTATTATATATTCGTTAATTCAAATGTAACTTAAAGTTGGCCGATTTAGCAGTGCTGCCAAATACGCAAATAAGTACGGCATTGACAGGATGAAGATTTATCTTCATTTCGCAGATTTTGCGCCACTAAAAAGAGATTTTAATGCTTAAAGATTTTTGGCAAAAAATTAAGATTGTTTGAACTTGTTTCACTTTAAATTCTTTTGGTACTATTTTAATCCCTACTCCACATTTTACATATTCACGTAGTAAAAATCTTAAAAATGTAATGAGAAACTTTTGATACAATATTTTTTGAAAAATAATATTTTTATGGTAGACTAGCTGAAACCCAACTTGCTACTATTATCTCGATTATAATTGTTATTCTTTTTCCTCATTTTATTCCATTTCGGTTAGAATCCAAACATTTAAGATAGCCTTAAGTACTTTCTATAAATACACTGTAGAATCTGCAGTCTTCAAATAAACACACATTAATTTGTATACACTATACGGCGTGCTTCGCACACTGTTGGCCTAACAATATCGGTATCAATCGACAGGTAATTGCATCAATAAATTGAAAATATTTAGGCAAAAGATTTAGGTTTGACCGCGCTGTGACACTTCAAAGTTGAGATATTTAAATAAAATCATATTTTATTCAATTCGTTTTGGGTTCTATTAAAAAAATAATTATCAAATGTTTTGATTAAACTAAACGAAGTAAAATTGTTTATTATAAAAAATATTTGAGTAAATAAATAGAATTACAAAATTTTCGTAAATATATAATTTGATATATATTTTATTTTTTAATCTACTAGTACGATTTCGATATAACCAGGAACTGCAAGTAACTTTTCCTACTTCGTCCTACAAATATTTTAATTTTATTTTTTTATTTTTTTTAATGCTTAAAATGAAAAATTTACATGAAACATAAAATTTGTGACAAGTTTTGTTTGGATAGTTCAAGTGAATAATAGGTCTGTTTCTTTACTTCTTGGGTAAAGTTAGTTAAACTGAGAGTAAACAATAATTCTTCTCAATTAGAGAGAAAAATGTACAAAAGTACGGGAACACAAAAACCAAATATTTTACCTAAAAAAATGTTTGACGTTATATTTGGATTTTTATAAAATTATGAAAAAAATCTTTTTTACAAAAACAAAGAAACAGACCTAATATTATAATAATTAATTTAAATATAAATTGAAATATTAGGTCTGTTTATTTACTCTACCTTGGGCGCCCTCTGGATACTAATTTGACCGACAAGCGTTCCGGTACACGAAAATTGGGTAAATGAGAAATATTTTGAGAGAGTAATATTTTTATTTTTCGTGCAAAAATCAACCCGTATTTTTTCTTTGGGCAAGTTTGTTATTTGACAAATAAAAAATTAAAAAGAAAATATTTTTTAAGAAGCTAAACAAATTTAAAAATCTTTTTTTCTTGTTTACTATTTACTTAATACACTTATTTACATAATCGAACCTAAGACCGCTATATATGATATATATTTAACAACTCTATATATGTATGTAATGCAACAGCTGGAATATGTTGAATACATATCCGTAGTGTATCTTCTGACCCATAAGCATTTCAAACTGCTTACAAACACAGATCTTAAGTTAAAAATTAACCTCGAAATCATCAGTATATTTAGTTTCCAGTCGAAACAACAACCTACACCAACACTTGCTCGCCTTACTAGAATTAAACTTAGCCAATTATTTCTAGTCCGTATAAAAATTCTGTCCAAAACACAGGTTATCATAACCCCATGTGAACAGGCAGACTACAAGTGAAAAGCTGAAGGGTCCTGTAGGATCAAGAAGCTGATTTCGCCTGAGTATGGTGTGAGGCGCACTTGATTGCTAATTGGTCATGGTAGAAGGGATATGCCTAGACCAGTGGCTGTGTTAATCTGGCACTGGCCGACTGTAAAGCATTAGCACAGGATAGGGTATTGGTACAACGATCACTGTAGCAGCTGTGGAGAAGGAAGAGGCGGTTGAGCACTTCCTATGTGGATACTCGGTTCTTAGGAACCGTCACCGCCGGCAAGTGGTTTCTATATCATCTTCTCGATATGTTGCATTGGACCAGGTGACCTAACATATCTCAAACTGACGGAGTGGGTGTAATGTATTCCCGATTTTGTGTGATTTTTCAAGTGTTTGTGGTAATTCTCAAAACTGTGTCTAAAGACTGTTTCACACTCGTGGTAGCTACGGGTGGACTCGTGAACCAATTGATGATTGAAATTTAATTAATTGAGAATTACACTCCTTTTCTATTGCCTTACTGTTTCCCAGCAAAATTGAACGAATGTATCAGTTTTCATAAGATAGATAAAAAGTTATCCAACAAGAAATTGCAGTTCACCGTTACCTCCGATATTGTGACGTTGCTGTTGCGAATATTCCGTTTCAGTGAAAACATCACTGATAAAATACTCAAATCAGGGGAAAAACCGTGTAGTCAGAAATCTTGTCCTTAAGCATGGTCTGTTCAATTTTGAACAAGATGTTAAGTATTTATGTTAATAGTCCTAAAATTATCCAATGTTGTTATTAAACAATGCGGAAACTTTTTCATTAAAAAAGATACTTTGAGATAATTGATATTCTAATAAATATAAAAAGTAAGTAATATAACTATATAATAAAAGTGCATATTTTCTTAAAAAATTGTAATGCAAATGTACCTGATTCCACTGCTTTCGATTTGATAATAAAAAGTAGTACTGAAGAACAGTGCTACGACAAAATTAAAACAAACCCACTATAAGAAAATATTAGAAAAAAAACTTGTGCTGGATGACTTTAACAAATTCTTTTTTGTATATTACGACGCATAATTTCAATTACATAAGCGTTTTTTTTTTTATTTTAATATTTTTTTGTTTTTGTAAAAAACTTTCTTTTTCATAATTTTATAAAAATCCAAACATTTATTTGGGTAAAATATTTGGTTTTTTGTGTTCCCGTACTTTTGTATCTACATTTTTCTCTCTAATTGAGAGAAATTATTGTTACTCTCATTTTACTGAACTTTACCAAAAAAGTAAATAAACAAACCTATTATCTTGTACAAAATATAAATCTCCTTAGTTTATTTTCGATTAATTTTGTCTTACATATAAAAAAAATTACATAAAAAATTATCTATTTTTATAAAAAACTTACTCGTAAAAATTCATGAAAATATTTACTTTTTATTAATTGATAATGAAAATTCCAGAAATGGAAAATACTTTTTAGAAAAAAAACAAACAAAAAGTTATAAAAAAATAATGTCCCAAATACCTGGTTTTTAGCAAAACTAAAATATTTACAAATCTGAGACAATTTCATCGGTATCCAACCACTCCTTATATATTTGCCCATTGCTTGTATGGGCTCAACGCACTGTGTTTCGGTCTAAAGCCAAACATTTGAGATGGCCTGTAGTTCCTTCTAGAAAGACACTGTAGGTTCTGTTTTTTTGCTGTGTACTCTTTAAACAAACACACATTCATTTTGAAATTTGTATGGGTGTGGTACCGCCAAGTTGGAATTTTTGAACTGTATATACAGTTGAACCTCGATTATCTGGGCCTCTATCAACCGGCAGGCTCCTCGTTTTTTTAAACCTCTGTAATCCGTGCTTTTGCCACTACTATCCGTGCTTCATTTTTATACCTCTATTAACCGTGCTTTTACTCTATTATCTGTATATCAAACAAATGCTTTCAAACAACGTTTAACGTCTTCCAGTTGTTTATAAGTTCAATAAAAAGCTTAGGTAACACAGCAGCTCTTTCTTAAGTGGTTCAAATAACAGAAGTAAGAGAACATATGCAACAAATTGGTCTCGAAAAGAATTATAAAATACTTGCGTTGTTAAATAACTGTCCAGCTCATTCGAATGTAAAGGCGATTTTATCAGAAAACCTAACAGTAACGTATTTTCCACCGATTTGTGCATCTTTAATTCAACCTATGGATCAAGGAGTTATTCGAAACTTTAAATGTAATTATCGTAAATCGATTATGCAAAAGCTTTTTCACTCAAATAGTAGACTTGAATTTCTTAAAGTTTTATACATAAAGATAGCAATATGGACTGCTGCGGTTTCATTGGATGCTGTTACTAAAGATGTTATAAGTAAAGTTTAGAATAATTTATTGGATCAAAATCTCAAAAATGATCTGACTAACCATTTGGAAATATAATCGGATATGGTAATACCGTCTGGCTGTATAGCTGATGACATCGCAGAGTGGATGGAATGCGATATAAGTGTGGCACCATTTGCCATTGTATCTGATGATGAAATCATTAACATGGACAATCAAACACAATAAATTGTCCATGGATCAAGTTCCAAAGAAGAAGGAATAAGAATGAAACTCCTACTTTAACACACGCAATAGAGGAAAGTAACGTCTTTTTAAATTTCTTAGAAAAATGTAGTTCCACAAGCATTTCACAGTCAGATAAAATTTAAGTACATCACATACAAACTTTTAATTAAAAACAAAAAGACAAACTACTTTAGAAGAATATTTTAAATAATGTGCGACCCGGATAATCGAGGTTCAACTGTACATGTGTATCTATTTTATATATTTTGAGAAGGGTTAAAGTGTAAGTTTCTGAATTTGCTCTAATGTTTTCATAGTCAATACAAATTATCAATGAACAAATGAGCAGAATTGAGTAAGTGGGCATGGCATCACCCATACATAGTGAATAAAAATTTTTGTTTATCTTGTGAGCGGTTATAGTAGAAGCTTTCAAATCTGTTTCAAACAACCTCGAGATTGCATAAATGGGCATGGTCATGAAAGGTCATTCATACTATATATATGGAATTTTTTTTATGTGGAGCAAAGCCATTAGAGCTTCGTTATCTATCCACATCACACACACCGCGTGACAGCTATCTATTTACATACATACATATATGTATAATAGATACATATATAAAAATTAATGTGGGTATGTTTAAAGAGTACATACAGCTAAAACGCGGATTCTACAGTGCTCTTTTGGAAGGAACTAAAGGCTATCATAAATGTTTTAAGTTGAAGCGGAAGACAATAAAATGGGTAACAGAGTTGAATATGATAACTAATATAGTAGTTAAAATAATAATTAATATAGAGGTAGAGGAGCACGCCGGGTTTTAACTAGTTTAGCAAATAAATTAAAAATTATTTTTTTTTGTTTTTTGTAATTAAGGGGAAAAACCAATAACCAAGTGTTTTGAAGATTTTTTTTGAGAGAATGCAGATTTATAAAATTTTGAATGAACAAATCGTTGATTTTTGAAGATTTCAACTCAAAAAATTCTGGCAACACTCTTCGTACATAATTATCGATTAACCGAATGCGAATTGCAAATTGGTTTACGAAGTTTAGAATAGATATTACAACTTTCTACTACTGCGATAATCACACTTTTATCTCTACATTATTTGAGACTACATTGGTTTCAGAATCCTTTTTAAGTATAATCTCTATTGCCGTCCAAATATAAGAGTTCGGCATAACTTTATAATTTTTAGCACGCTGTTTTTATATTGTCCACAGATATTTGTAAACTAAGGTCTCTTAAAAATTGTCTACGATGATAAGTATCTATGTTATAGGGCCTTACAAGATCTAAAAACATTTTTTCTTTTTGTTAATGATTTGCCGGATATTCTTTCTAACTGTGATATTGACATATACGCTGATGATATACAACTGTACAGATGCACTGATGTCATTAATACTATAAGTTGCATTAAGAACATTAATAATGATTTTGATATTACCAAAAAATGTGCAATGGCTAATGGACTATGTGTTAAACCATCTAAATCTAATTGTATTGTTTTAACAAGAACTAGCGGGAATCTTAATGTACATATCTTACTCGATAATGATTAATGGCAAACTTATTGATATTGTAACTTCGGCTTCAAATTTGGGCATAACATTTAATAACAAATTTACATAGACAAATATCGGCGCAGCATTGGGAAGGATTTATAGTATGCTTCGTAACCACTAGGTTGTCAAAGATTCAACTCCATTTGTCATACGAATGCTCCTGCAAAAACTTACCTTATTCCTATACATGGTTGTGAAATCTCTGAGAATTGCGATAGAGAAGATCTTCGCAAACTTAAAGTTGCATACAACAACATCACTAGGTATCTTTTTCGAAGAGTCGTCGGGAACACGTATCTTTTTATGTTAACCAAATTTATCATATGACCTTTGAAAAGTGATTGAAACTTAGATGCCTGATTGTCTTACATAGAATTATTATGTTTCATCAACCTCCATATTTATATGAGAGAATTCTATTTACTAGATATAATCGTGGAAGAAGGATAATTAAGCAAAGGTTTAGAAGCCTCTTGTCGCAACGACAGTTTCTCATTTATACAACAAGTCTTTGGAGCTCTTTATCAAGTCATATTCAAAACATTGGCAACGCCAAAGCTGTTAAAAGGAAGTTAACTAGATTTTTGCAAGGTAATTAGATATCTTAATATGTTTCCAATGATTCTTCTCTTTAAATTTTGTTAGTTTGTAGTTCTAAGTTAGTTTTCAGATTACTATATACTAGTATGTCCTTAAATTTAAGAATTTTGTAATACTTTACTCACTAAGACTATAATTTATAAGATATTAATTTTATTATGTTAGGTCTCAAATGAATGAATTAATATATAAACTCATCACTCCCTGTCGGTTTCATCTGCGTTATGAAGTCGTCATCTGTCTATAAAATTTCTGAATCCTCCATTGCTCACTTCCTCACTGGATTCCCTTTCATAGAATAATTTATGTAGAATATTTATATCTGTAGAGTTAAGTATTTTATTACTGGATTCTACACTTGAACACATCTTGTTATCTATTTGAAAACTTTTATGAAAAATAGTGAATAAATATTCTGCTGAGGTACGTATTTTTACTAGGGAAAACCTCTTCTTTAATATATTTTTAGCTGACAGCCACTTAATCTTAACTCTTTATTTATGGTAATTGTTTCTACGTTTGTCTAAGCTTCCATTAGCAATAAGCCATTTGATTTTTTTTTTAATTCATTATGGTTAATCTCCTTGAGCTAACACGTCTGTATTCAGCCTCATTGAATAATTGGCGTACACTTGTGTTTAATGCTTTTATTAATATTTTCGGTTTTTTTCCTACATTTAATATTTATTAATTAAAATTTTTAAATTTTGTAGTTCTCTGTGGCCTGCCGCAAATGCGTTCAGAAAAAATTAATGAAGGAATCTTAACAACGTGATCTTCTATTGATGATGATCTTCAAATACTGGAACTAGCATTGCCCGGAAGTCTATATACATACATAGATGTCAGATACAACCATTCAAAAATTTATTATATTAAAAAAAAATATATGATATAATATGCCTGAATTTTCCCTTTCCGAAACATTAAAACATTTCAACAATTTTGAATATAAAAAATATCGGATAGCTGTATAATTAGTTCCTAATTGGTATTTCACTATTTCAATGATTTCCCGATCATAGGTTGGTCTCTGTACAATATTATTCGGTTGTATCTTTTAACACATTGAAGACGGTATGCAGTGAAAAATCTTAAGATTTAGATAAGTATAATGCTTTACATAAGTATATAATTCCAGTATTGATATGTTTGAAAACAAGTTCCATAATAGAGAAGTACTAAATAAAATTGGTAAATATATTCTTATTCTTGGCAGTATATATGTATTACATATTACTCGATATTTTTTCCATTAGTATTTTTGTAAAATTCCAAACGATATAGATTTCCGTCATCCGTCGCCAACAACTAAAAAGTAAAAAAACAAGAATACAAGTCTCTCGTCTTCAGTGTGTTAAGAGACACTGAGCATTAACAGCAAACTTAAGTTTTCGTTACACTTTTAGATTTTATTGACTACATGTGTATTTTTTTTCAGAGCTTTGTCTTTGAAAGTAAATGATCAACACTTAGTACATACAGTGACGGAATATAGCTAAAGTGGGCCCTAGGCGACGTTGTAATTCAGGGCTCATTTTTCAGTTATGACACATACTTTGCGTTTGGTAGTTTGGTTTTAAAGCATATAGTATCTAGTTATATTTAATTATCGGACTCCAAGAAAAAAAGGAAAATAAATATACATACATGTACACTTTGAATCCTGCAAACTCGTCAATCAGTTTGTCATAATTAATACATTAGTTTAACAACTCTTTTTCTATTCAAAGTAGCGATAAACTTCTTAATTTAATGTGGGTCTTAAAAAACGTGTATTCTGGCCATTACTGAGAATGATCTCTCACCGCTGGCATTGCTTTAAATTAGGGAATGTTGCAATAATATTATTTTCTTAAATAAATGACCACATCGATACGGGCGAAAAAATATAATGTAATTCTTCATTTTACAGTTCTGCTATCTTGTTCATTAAATTTTAATTCCTCTATTGAAAAGTTGCTAACATCACTACCATTAAAAATTGTTTTGAATTTATTAATAGTTTATTATCCCTCAGATCTTTTTTAATGTTGCTAATATAGAACAAAGAAAAAAATTAACTTTAAATGTCCTTTTCTACTGAATTTTATTTCTAGGAATTATGATATTTAGTGGGAATTAGTGACAAGGTTTAGTTTTATGGCAAATTGACATTTTCCTTTCAAATTTGATGTATTTGCAAGAGCGTAGGTCACCTTTACCAGGTAAATCTCGTATTCAACCTTAATCATTTACATATTATCTAACGAACTGAAAGGTGTATAAGTAATTAGTGCGGTAGAATATTAAACGTTTCATTAGTGATTGATAAAGAAAACTTTAAGGTGAGATTAAGTTAAACGTTATTAAAGTTAAGAGTGCAACAAAACAGTTTTGTTCTTTTGTTGGGAATTTTTTCTAATAGCCTCTAGAATAAAAGGAAAAAAAAGAAGAGAAAAAAAAATCCTGTTGGTGATATTTAGACAACCACCAGAATATTTAGGTAACTATAGCCTAATTAAAATTTAAATTACATCACATATAGACTGATATTGTTTGTTTTATTCAGTGACTTATTTGAAAGGGGAAACAAAAGTGGAGAACATCGGTTTGATACCTACTTTTTGCAGGGGAAAAATTCTTCAATATATGTTCGCAGAGTTCTCCAGCCATTCTTTTGATTTCTACCATTTTTTAACATTTGCAATTAATACTGTGTAATTGACAACAACAATATTTAAATATTAATTGGTCATCCCCTTGATATCAGCACAAATTGGAAGAAAATATTAAATAAGGGGAATTAACAAAACGTTCAACTTTCAGTGAATAGATAAAATAACAAACAGGGGCTCCCAACGTTTTCTAATTGTACGGGGAAAATTTTGAAAAATTTGATTTTGTAGAAAATTATCAATTTGCAGGAAACAAAAATCCGTTAAGCGCTAAATACTGTTAGCAAGAAAGCTACGGTTGGGCTAACCGTTATGTAACGGTTACTTAACGGGTATATTTACGTAAAAGAATGACTTAAACTCAACCCCTTAAAAATGCTAAATATCAACTAATTAAATATCTAAATAAGGAAACAAATATGAAAATATTATTATAGCTACATAAAATTATATCGTCATTTAAACTGCAATTAAAGTTAAGTATAGCAAATGAATTAATGCAAGAGAATATTTAGTAACCTCTTCTTTCCAAGAAATTTTAGCCACCCACGTATTCTAAAGGAGGCCTTCTGCAGATTTTCGAATGGTCAATAAGTTTTGGTATTTCAATAATTAACAAATTTTTTTTCTTGCATTATTATCATTTAATAGCACATAAGCAAGAGAGCTCAAGCAATATTTTAAGTTATAACATGTTCGCATTTATATAGATAAATTTTATTAACTCTTTTATAAAAAATATTAATTATAGTTTGGGACACCATGATGTTTTGCTTATTTATTTACAAATTTATTTCCAGTTTATCATAAAGAGAATCGAACATGTTGTAACAGAACAGCTGTTTAGAAAGATCAATGAACTTTATATTTAAATTTGCTTCTGCTCTTTTGTTATAAAACTGCACTGTGGGCAATAACCCAATGATATATGTTTAAAATTTATTAATTTATATTTTTTTCTAATATCGTTTTTTTAATTAAATTTCTTTAAATTTTATGTTTGATTTATTATTATGTTTGAATTTTCTTTATTATTAATTTAAATTATATATTACGAAATTATTACTATTATTATTATTCTGTCGTTGTATTTGTTCTTCGCAATGAAATTAGTTTTGCAATTTAAAAATTATTATAATGAAAATAGTTAATCATTTTAAAATTATTTGAGGAATTTTTAGTTTAATATTAGCAATTATGATTAAAATTTCTAATAGATTTGATGAAATAAATTGTGTGCGAATGAACTGCTAAATTTAAACGTTATGGTCTTCATTATTCCTCTAATGTTATAAGGATATGGTAATCTATAGATTTCGGGTTCTGGAAATTTATGCCGACAGAACAAAGGATGGTGAGGGTATTGAGGCTTTGAATCCAACAACAACTGTATGGCATTAATATGTAGGTGTACCTTAACACTGAATACTACTATTAGGGTTCACAACAGGACAGAGCAAGGGGTGTTAGTTTGTGTTTGTTTGTTTTTCCAGTTCTAGTCCTTAAATTCATATAAATGAGTATATTCGAATGTAGTTTAAATTGTAGTTTTTTTTGGAGTCTATAATAAGAGTATGTAATAAACTTAAGTTGAGACAATCGGACACGAACCCCGCACCCGACTGATAGCTAGTTTTTTCAATGGCTCCCTATTCGTCCTTATTATCTCTACTTTATTAACACCTAACCAATGTAACATCGACAATTAATTCGATTAATAAGACTAATTGAAGTTAGAAATTATTGTTCGAAACATTGATCAAAACATTTAAATATTTTTACAGATTGGTTTAACACATCAACATTGTTGTTGTGTACTTTGCAAGTAATTGCTTAGATTGTAGTTTACAGTCTACATGATTATATTTTACATTACATTACAGGCGTGGATGCATAAGCACGGGAACGGCTCGTCCATCCTTGTCGGCTTTATTAATCAACGATTCGACATAATTTGGACACGTTTTAGCAATAATTATGAATATTACGTTTTTTTATACAAATTAAGAAATTAAGAACCTAATTGTGTACATACAAAAAATTAATTATTGCAATTGCATCTTAGGTCCAATTTTTTATGAACTCTGTATATATATCAGGGTAGGCAACCCACTGGGTAACCCAAATTAACCACCCGGGTTTTAGTGGGTATTATATTTAAAAAAAACCCGGGTGGGTTTTCTTTGTTTAAAGGTTTCCCAGTTTATATACAACAAAAATAAGTGAAATTTACGTATTGGGACTCAAAAAGATAATTACATAACAAATTGATCAAATCATTACTTACATATATTTATATAAAGAATTAGTAAAAAGAATTAAAGGTGAAAAAAATAAATTTTAATGAAAGCAATTAAAAAAATCAAAAAATAGTTTTGAAACTTTTATAAAGCTAAAATTAAAATATAAAAAAAATAAATTTAAACTGACGGCCTGTTTCACGATATCGAAAGAATTTTTTCGTTCGCTTCCTAAGCGAAAGAAAACACTTTTTGTTTCTCTATCTCTACTTTTTGTGAACAGTCAGTCACTCGAACGATGAGTCGGAAGAAAATGTAAGCATTTCCATACAAAATTCTGTTTCACTATTTCGAACATGTCAAAAATACGAACACAAAGCCAATATCGCACACTACTTGTTTTGTTTTCGTATTGAAAAAATTTTAAATTGTTTTTTTTAAAATATGTATAAAATATAAAAAAAAAATATTTAAGAATGGAACACAAGTGGTAAGTAAAAATAAAACAACAATAATTTTGTATTTACCAAGTTTTAAAAACCAACAACGAAACAAGTGTGTTCTGCAGCTGACTAGTACGCCACATAACAGAAAATCGCGAGTTCGCCAATTTTTGGGAAGTTTAGAAGCAGGACAAAATGATCAAGCTTAGTGGATTTTCCTTAAAAATTAAATATTTTCTTTTATGGGCAAAGTTTTTTGTTTTCTTTGTTTGTGTTTTTTGTTTTGTGTTTTGTTTCAATAAAACATGTTTTAAAAAGCATATTTTCAAATTGTTAATTTTAATGAATAAAAAGAAATTTATGTGTTTATAGTCCAACACGCTGGCAATTGCTGCTCAAAATTCGGTTGTTTGATTTGCTTTTGTTCTTCCAAAAATGATCTTAGATGGATAAATCCATTTCTCATATATATTTTTGTTATAATGTTGATGTACGTTTTGTATAAATTCTTTTTTATAAACTTTTTTGTATTGACCTTTTTATTTACTTTTTTGAATTTTTTTTTCATTTATTTTAATTATAAAGTTGTATTTATTTTAAAACAAATTAGTAGTATTTTAAGAATAAATTAAACATTTACGATCTGCAACGACTGCAAACACAAATTACAAAATTGACACACATAAGTATGAACGAACTTGCTTTCGTTCGAGTAGGTTTTCGTTTGATATCTTGAAACAGGCTATGTAAGTAATTTTGTCGTTTAATATTATTAAAAGTTACTATTAAAAGTTAATCGATTTGGCAAATGAGTTATTCATTCATAAACAGCTTTAAGAACAGCTTTTAGCGCGTTCTAACTACCGAAATGTCGCGTTTTTTCTCTTTAGGGCTCTTTTCCAAAAACGGGCTAGGTTAGCGCTTTTCTATTCGCATTTTTTTGTAAGAAATAGAAAATCTCTAAATTCAATAGATGCATCAATTCATATAAACTATGGACTTAAAATGATTCATTCTGTGAAAATTACGCCATTCCAGATAATAAACAAATAGTACTTTTGAAACGTATCGCAAACCTTAGGGTCCATTATTGAAAGTAGTATGAAAAATATTAAATATTTTAAAAATGAAAGATAAAAATTGTATTATTTATTTGCAATACTAAATTTGTAAACTCTTTATATTATATCCTTATGGATTTGAAGAGAATCATAGAGCCGTAACAAAATCTTTCCATCTAAAGTCGATAATCTAAACTGTCTCTAAATCATTCTTAGGGAAGCAGCTTGTCTCTCAATCTGCCTTCTCTAGAAATGATCTGTCCTTCTGACTCTTCCGCTTGCCTGTGAGTTCCATTCAATGGTCAGTTCCGTTAAGTAGTAGTTCGGATTCCTCAGAGAACACCCAATCCAGTTTTTTCACACAGATACATATCAAAATGTGCCGAAATGATATAAAAAAAAACTTCATATACTAGTTACAAATTTAATTTTCTTTTTTGAGAGATAAATGTAGAATGCTCTATAGCATTCACTCGTCCAAAAGATTGGCTGTCTAGGTTCAATCTGTTCTGAAACTGCCGAGCGTAGTGATGATACCGCCGAAATAGAAAAATATCGGGGTATTAACCACATTTCGATTTCCAATTCGAAAGATCATTGTGTTATTAGCGTTAATTTGATCATTTTGGCTTTGGAGATGTTTTTCCGCAAGCCCACTGTGTATGTCTCCGCCTGTTTAGAATTAAGCTTTAATTGTATCTCGCAATGTCTGTGAGCCTGGAGGTAGATGTCGTCTGCATAATATACGTCTTCTAACTTTGTGTTAAGTACCCAGGTTATACGAAGTTGTACATAATCGAGGACAACGTTAAACAACAGCGGATAAATAGCACAACCTTACCTAAAACCCAAAAATTTAGGAAATGTTTTTAAGTTTATCTAATTTGTTCTAAATTATTTTTATTTTTTAATCAACCATTCGAATTATTAAAAAATCTTTGTAGTAATAGATTTTTTTCAATTTTATTATATTTTCCTATTTATAAATATTTTTAACGCCTTTTTATAGCGCGTTTTTATTATAAATATTTACATAAATTATAATTTAGTCCATTTTAGCGCCTAACACTGTCTCTCACTCAGGCCACTGTATTCAGCGTTACCGTTGAGTCAAATAGTGGCACAAAAAGTGGATTTTAGAAAGAAAAGTCGCACAAAAAGTTGCATTTTAGAAAAAAAGTCAGTTTGTTTTATCACTTTTATTTAAATAAAAAGTTAAACAGAGAAAAACAAAAATAATTTAATAAATAACAAATAATTCATTACTAATGCTAAATTTACATTGTTTATAATATAACATTATAGCAATATGTACTCGTATAAGATGTATTTGTATATAAGAAAGTAAACATGTATATAATATATATGTACATGTATGTACCTAAAATTTTATACATATAACTTTCACTGACCTTTTTAATACAAAAATATGGTAGAATTATTTCGTTTAAATAACTAATTCTTTTTTCATTAAGTAATAGCAAAATAAATATTGCTAACAAAGACCCTTAAGTGCAATAAAACTTTTGTAATTATTTGCATTTTATTTTATATATATTTTTTTGAAACTTGCTTTCTGTATTTTTCAGCTCACTACTTGGAATCCAATTTTCTATTTCCTTATCGAATAAATTTAGTGAAACAACATGGATGTATCTATATCTATATCTTAACTTAGTTTTCACTAGGCCTAATTTAGAAAAAACTAGTTCAGCGCACGCGCTGCTGTAAGTTAACACATGCACGGCCAGCTTGTATATGTTTAAGTACAAAGATTCATTTAATGAATTTTTAATATTACCTATTGTGTGCCAAAAATTTTCACAATTATTAAATTTAAAATTCTATTCATATTGTTTATGTTCTGGCTTACTCTAATAATTTAAATTCGCTAATAATAGCCTCTTGATCACTTATAATATAATTAAATTCTGAAATGAGATCTACGTAGGCAATATCTTCATTGCTTGTAAAAAAGCTCGGTTGAAAAAACTTAAGGCTAAGCCTTTTATCATTGATTTGATATAATATTTCGTCACATAGTTTTTGGTAAAAATTTAAAATATTTGGTTTTATTGCTATACATTCTACATCCGATATATTTTTAAAATTTATTGCTATTTCAACTTCATGGCCTATGTATAAATTTTTAATATTTTTTTATATTAGTATTCTCAGTCTTTGTTATTTTAATGTATTCTATTTTGAAAAATTTGCACTAACATTTATTTTGTGTAACTCAGTAAAAAAATAATATGAAAACATTTATTTAGTTTGTTCGTTATACCTAATATATTGGACACAAATTGTATATAAACCAGACTTTCAAATGTTGATATTATTTATCAATATTCTAGCGATTATGAAAAATTGATTGTGAAAAATCCGATTTAAAACATAAAAAATGTTAGTGGTGCTAACGTAGCAAAAAAAGTGGCAAAAACAAGATGATTTTGGCCGGCAAAAATGTAGCAAAATGCGACTTTAGTCGTACTAACGGTTACGCTGACTATATTTTTCCACTTGTTTTCTCTTTACTTCTCTTTGTTTATTTTTTGCTAATATTTTGCCTATGCGTGCAGCGTTGTCGTTGTGAACTAAAGTATAATTTTTGACCCTTTTTCATGCCAATGACACTTTTTACGACCCCTTTCTAATGCATCCCTTTTTGACCCTTTTTGAAAATTAGTAGAGGTCCAAAATTCTTTAAGAAAATGCTCAGTACATTTAGCTTTTGTATATGTATGTTATATATATACATAACATGCATGAAAAAATATACATATTAAAATTGCATTCGATATTATTACAACAACTGACATGCAACTGTTATATTCTATGCTTACCTATTTTTTTCATATTGTTACGTTTTTACCTTTTTAAAACCGTGTATGTATGAGTTCGTAGATGCAGTAAAAATAAAATAAATCTAGTGCTTAGTTTTTAGTTAAAATCCTTTATTCAACACAATTTTGTGCAACCTTTTCAACCAGAGGTTAATTAATTAAACTGGTTTTTTACTTCACGATTCACTTCACGAGCTTACTCCTTATAAACTCTCTTCACACAAACTGCACTCGCTGAGTTTACTTTACTTAAACTGGTCATTGTTCGCATCGATGTGCTTTTTATATGGCTGAGTAAACAATACATCGAAAGCTCTCGAACCTCTCGATATTTCAGGTAGATTTTAATTCTTTCTTTTTATTTCTTTTGTAGCCATGCGTATGTAAACATCTACCTCTTTCAGCTTTTAGTATTTGTTGTTGATTGTTTATTGTCTGTTACTTGTTTTCTTTTCTGCTTAATTATTGTTGTTGCCGTGTTATTTTTATTTACTTTGTCTCTGCTAATAGTTGTTGTTGTAGATTTGGTTATTTGTAAGCAGCACTTATAGTTGTTCTTGCAGTTTTCGTTTATTTATTTTAACGATGTAATATACGACAGTTCTTCCCAAACTTCATTCTCTTAACAATATAAAGTTTAACAATTGTGTGAAATGAACTGATGATCAGTTGCGATTATGCCCTGATTTATGTATGTATTTCAGCTTAAGTTTAGACAGCGAGAAGCTTATATATATTCTTTTAATAGATTTCCATTTAATTTTTTAGTTTCGCGTGCCATCCATATACACATATGTTCATATTTACAACAAAATATATGCGAATAAATAATGTATAAACTTGTGAATCCATGCTTTCCTCTCTCAATTTACTCGAATCGGGGCTTGAAAAATGGACTCCAAGTAAAAAATTAATTACAAAATATAGAAAAAGTATTTCTAAAAAGTGATAAACATTATCAAGAGTTTTGTAAAAGTAACTTCTTTCTTTTTGATAATGTGACTAATATTTGAATGTATCTTTGAATTGTTTTTAATTTTGAAATTGATTTAGAACATAAGCACTTTTATTTTAGTTTAATATATTTAATTAACTGTTAAAAATCTTTTTTTAATTGAATTTTTTTTTTTTTTTTACAAAAACTAGACCCTATTTTACTTTAAAATACCCTTTTTGACCTCTTTTTCTCAAATACCCTTCTTATGACACCTTTATCGGAATTTTCAACGGCAACACTGTATGCGTGTGACTAATAAATATAAATATAGCCGCGTCGGGCATGTTTTGTAAACTGAAAACGAGGGAAATTAAAATCGAGTAAACTTTTTAAAGAAATATCAAACGTAATGCGCCAATTATTTCAAACTTTTGATATCAAAGAAGTTATTTGAAAGGCAATTAAGTAAATTAATAAGAAAAATATCAAAATCTTGACTGATTTAAAAATTATAGCAATTTGATGTTTCATTCGATTTCAATTTCACTCGATTTCTGTTTACAGAACGTACCCAATAATTCATTTCGTAGTGTATTTTTATTCACAACAAATTAAGTTGGTTGATATACCTAAATGATAATGATATAATGACTGTGTACGAATTTGACACTTTTTTCCGACAAGCGGGTATAACAAATTTTAGTTCGCTGAATCCAGTGGTCCTAAGCGTTTTTTATGTTAGCTTTTTTTCGAGATATAGGGTTATTTCGAAAATGGTGAAGGTTGCAGAACATATATATATTCGCGTAATTCAAAATCGGTTCAGATTAGTAAATAAACTAAAAAATTTGGAAACCACAATAAAATTACTTTTAAGTTAGCCTAAGACTCTTTAATCCGCGAAGTCGTCTTAGAAATATAAATTTTTTTTTAATATACACACTATTCCGTAAGTACGTACGAATGAGTGGTGTTGGTTAGTTTTATTTACGAAGTATGTAGTGTGATTCCACTGTTCTTTAAAAAAAATATATATTTCTTAGACATTAATATCAGCATCACACTTTGTGTGAAGTATCTCTATCTTTATAATTTTAATGCGACCAATCATTAAGAAAGGTACGAATAAACCTCACCACAGTCATAAGCAAATTTGGTGTAATTTTTGCTTTAGAAATTCTAATTAAAATAACAAAATGAAAAGTAAAAATTAAAACTTTAATTTTAATTAAGTGAATTAATAAGAAAAAATATCTTTTCTGATTTGAAAATTATAGCAATTTTAAGTTCCATTTGATTTCAATTTCACTCAATTTCGGTTTACAGAGCACACCCAATTATCCATTTCATAGTGTATTTTTTATTTACAACAAATTAAGTGTGAATATATAAATGATATTGTTACGTTTTTACCTTTTTAAAACGTTGTTGTCGATTTGGTTATTTGTCAACAGCACGTATAGTTGTTCTTGCAGCTTTTGTTTATTATTTTAGCGATATAATAAACGGTGTGATGCCCAACCTATATAATGATTATGTTAAATTTAACACTTTTTTCGACATCGGGTATAACAAATTCGAGTTCGCCGAATCCAGTGGTCCTAAGCGTTTTTTATGTTAACTCTTGTTTTCAAGATATAGGATTATTTCGAAAATGGATAAAGGAATTCTTTTAACATTTGCTGGAAACAAGCACAGTTATCAAATTTTAACATTTTGTATATTTTTAAAACGACTACGCAGATTAAAAAAGTGTTAGCCTCACTTAAAGGTAGTTTTATTGCGGAATTCCAAATTTTTTTGGTTATTCACTAAGCTGAACCGATTTTGAATTACGTGAATATATGCTGTTTAACCCCATTTTCGAAATAATCCTATATCTTGAAAACAAGAGTTAACATAAAAAACGCTTAGGACCACTGGATTCGGCGAACTCGAATTTGTTATACCCGATGTCGAAAAAAGTGTTAAATTTAACATAATCATTATATAGGTTGGGCATCACACCGTTTATTATATCGCTAAAATAATAAACAAAACCAAAAAAAAAAAAATAAAAAATACAAACGTTGCCAACCACATGTAAACAAAATTTTAACAGCTGTTTCGTATATTGATTTTGTTGATGTGCAAAACTAGGCGAAACCAAGGCGATTTCATGACACCAATTCATATCAGAATTGATTTGAAATTCTGATAAATAACAATTTTGTCTTGGATTCTGTAACACCCCTGATTATTATTGATGAATCGTGGTATAATGAGGAGAAAGAGGAGATCAAACGAAGAAAAAAGTAATGTAAAAAATTGGAATTTAAAAAAAGAGTTTTGAAATGAAAGACTTTTAACAATTGAAAGAAAATGAGCCAAAAGATTATCAAAACTATTTACGAGTATGTTTGAATAGACGAAAAAAAATTTCTAAAACTATTGGATATGATTATACCTAAAATAACAAAGCAGGATACTGTATGACCTAAGCAGAGATCATTAACAATAACGTTGCAATACCACGTAACTGGAGACTCTTTTGCAGACCTTAGTTTCTCGGGAGCTGTATCTCCTCAATCAATTCGACAGATTGTAATTGAAACATGTGAGGCCATTAGCGCAGTTTTAAAAAACCATATGAAGGCTTGTACATCTATTCAAAACTACAACAAAGCTTTAAAACAAACCATTATTTTTTGAACGGGAAACTTTTTTGAAGAAAGTAAATTTCTGCACTGTTTAGAAGTGTTGGACGAAAAACAAGTCAAAATAAAGAAATTGAATTAATTCAATTGTAAAAAGACTTTCAGTATAGTACTAATAGCGGTTGTGAATAGTAATTCTTAATTTTTAATGGCCGATGACAGAATTTCCGATAGCGGCGTTTTTAAAAAAAACCAAATTTTTCAAAAAGATAGAAAAGAGGGAAATTAACTTGCCAGAACTACAAGTCGTGTTTGGTAAAACCCCAAATCCATATGTATTTGTAGGGGATGCGCTTCACCCAAACATTTTAAAACCATGTTCTCATTATCGGCTATCACCTTAACAGATTCTTTTGGACCATTCTGTTCATACTAAATATCGGATTTTGTATATGTGAAGGACGACAACTATTTAAGCTTCGTTATCTACACAACAATCAAAAAGTGTCTATATACGTACACTATATTAAAATTAATGTGTGTACAGCTAAAAAGCAGAACCTACAGTGTCTTTCTGGTAGGAGGAAATTATTGGATTTTGATCGTAAGGGGGCAAAATGGTGAAAAAGGGTAAAAATTGTAACTAAGATAGCATTTAAAATAATAATTAAGATAGGGGTAGTGAAGAGCACCGAATTTTAGCTAGTATTCTAAATTTATAATTATGTTTGTTTTCACTGTTAACTTAATTTGTTTTTTCAAATTTATATTCTTGTTTCTTTTTTGTTTCACTGCATAAGGTTTTTTTTTAACATCGTTTTCAATTGGTCTTGGTAATGTGCTACTATTTTTAACGACACTGTGTTGTTTTCTTGTTTCCTACGTTTGTAATAAAACCATAAAACAGTGAAAATTAAACATATCCAGATTTCGTAATTGAACAAAGCCAACAACGAAACTTAGTAAAATAATTAAAAGACTACGGGACTACGGGAGCCTTTGCAAAGTAGCAAATCGGTATGGGGGGTTCGGTTCTTTCTCCCAAAAATTCTTATTTTGCACTACAATAATAATTTTCGACTCCCTATTTATTTATATTAAAAAATTCTCAAAGCCCCAAAAGACTTACCTAAGATGTTGGAGATAACGTGTATATTCATTCTTCTAATCAACCCACGATGTTACTTAGGAAGTATACCTCTCAACCCTCCCCTTCCTATTGTTTAGTGGCAATAATATTTCCTCTAAAACCCCTCAAAGAACCAATCTACTGCCTAACCTCATTGTCCTTGTAAGAAAATACTATGAATTCCAATTACTCCATATTAATGCAATATTTACTGAATCCATAAAAATAATGAAAATTCAACACTAAAGTTAAGATACATTAAGATTAATAAGACTAAAAAATAGTTTTAAATTTGCATTGAATTAAATTTTAATATTAAAAGAATAAACTAAAATCTAAAGGAAAATAATTATTAATTATTGCAATTAGGGTGATTTATAGGAACTTATACATATTCAAAATTTAATTTAACAGCTTTGATTAAACAAAACAAAAAAAATTAGAGATAAGTACATAAGTACAAATCATAACAAAAATATTTAATTAATGTTAAAAAACAAATGTAGTTATTTTTTTATAAGCATCGCAAAAGTAAAATATTAAGAACAAACAAAGTGTAAAATAATTTTTAGTTATAAGAAAAAAAATCTAGTTGCTCAGCTTTACAGTAGAACCTAAGTTTTACATTTTGTTTGCTCTCTTATTTATTTTTTCTATTATTTTATTTTCTTTATACTTTAAATTTACATGTTTTTTTATAATTTGATCAAATAAGTTTTATTTTATTATTTCGTGTGACGTCAGTTTTTTCAAATTTTAACGTTAATACAAAAGAAAATTTTTTAAAATTCACTTACCAACATACAGTTTCGAAGATCTTGCAAGGCCTTGTTTGAAGTTCGAAGATGCTATTGATATTGCTTTTAGTGTTACAATTCAGTCTCTAATTCAAAAAAACTGTTTTTAAACAGAAATTTGAGTGTTTGAAGTAAAAAATTTTTTAAGGGTTTTGTTATATAAAATTTTAGGTATGCTTGTAAATAAAATTGGTGTTAAATTAATTAAAAATAATCATTAATAATAATGATAGTTAAAATAATAATTATTTATTCAAAACTTAAATAAATTTTTTTTATTTCATATATATATATATATATATATATATATATATATATGTATATATGTATATGTATATATATATATATATATATACATATATATATATATATATATATATATATATATATATATATATATATATATATATATATATATATATATATATATATATATATATATATATAGGTACTCAGTTGTAGATTTAGTCACAAAGAAATTACCAGTCTCCTCATTATTTAATATTTTTGAACCTAAAATCATATTGAATTTACGATTAATATAGGTTTGGTTATTGATATCATAAACAATCTTTTTTCGAGAGTGAATTGTTTCAAAGTAGGCTCCTATAGTATGTGCGATGTTACTATCACCTCAAATTATGTAATTTCGGCTTACGTCTCTTTCCAGTTCGCGTATGTCCAATTCGGCATTAATGATTATATATTCAGAATGTTCAGGCACATTTAAGGATTCTATTTCAATGCTATTACTCTTTCTCAAATACCTTATTTTGTTAATCATGTCTGCTGAGTTTTTAGTGTTTATACCTTCTAATCTTTTGCGTACATTATTATTTAATATTAACGTGATATTTTAGTTAATAAGTTTTCGTATTCATTTCAAATTGGCTTTTAATGTTGATGGATAAGTATTTCCATTCTACTATTGTTTTTTCATAACTGCTAGTATACTGCTTTTTTTGGAATAAAGGTACTACATCTTCTGTTATCTGTTTAATAAAAGATTCAATTTTCTGAATATGATATTCCAGTTCCAAATTTGAACGGTTGCGATTATTTGGTACAGAAGGTATAAGTTTAACATTAGATGTAATATGTTTGCAAATTCCTTTTTCCAATTTGTAGATTTATAATCGTATACCAGAAGAGGGTCCGCAGTTAAGAAATTAAATGCATTTTCCATGTCACGCATCCTAGTTACAATTTCCAGTGCATTGTGATCGCTATCGTAGTCGATTGTGTTGATACAATTTAATGTATTGTTCTCTCTTTCTATATTAATCCTATTATTTTCAATACAAATATCTCGGTACGAATTAGATCTGGGGTACGAAGGCAGAGACGATGCATATAATTGGCATCTCTTACCCCATTCTCTACGTTTACTATTTAAATCCCCAGCTAGAATGAAATAATTATTGGTGTTTTCAGCATTGATTGATATAAACAGGTCTTGTAAATCAGTTTTAAAATATGTATCATTGTTGCCAGAGGGGTAATAAGCTGATATAATAAAGAGGCTCATTGTTGTTCAGGGGTATTTTAACAACAACGGATTCCAACATTTTTAGCTTACTAACTGTATTATTACTAACTATACTTATCATACTTTATAAATTCCTTAATAAGGATTGCAGTCCCCCTAACTCTTTGAGAATTCGGTCTATCTATTCTTACAATATTATACCCATTATATATAATCATGTGCCTATTGTTTAATTTTGTTTCATTTAATAGAATAATGTTGGGATTATGAACTTCTGAAGATTTTTGTAGTGTTATTCTTCTAATTATTTGTATAAGAGCGTTCACATTAATTTCAATTCGTTTTAAATATCCGCAACTAATGCTTGTCATTATGCTTCACTTAAAGAAAAAATTGTATCTATACGTGATGATGGAATTTGTAATTATTTTTGCAAATTAGCGAATTTACCCCCAGCATCCCTCCGGGAGAATGGGAAACAAATTATTTCCATAACTTGTAATGTTATCACTTAAATTAACAGTACGAAATTTTTTTGTTGTATATTTATTTGATTGATTTTTCTTATTTATTTATTTTCCTTTTGTAGTCCTTTATTTAACGCATGTTTTTTTAGCCAAATATGCACTAAAAATGGATATATTCACCAACCAAGTCATCAAATCGTTTGACTTTAATAATTTTTTAGAGAATGTAAGTGCTCTTTAGATATCCTCTCACATTCCTCTATATCAGTCCTTCTTTTTACCTCAAAAAAAGAGCATTTCTATTTAGACATTCCAGTAAGTATTTGAATTTAAACTAAAATGAGAAATAAAACAAAATATAATACCAGTAGTTAATAATTGCACGTTGCAAGTAATGGAAATGAAACAAAACAGGCATTAAAATGTATCTAAAATGACTTTGCGCAGAATTTAAAGAGAGTCGGTAAAAGAGATTGATGAATAATATTGAGAACCAAAACCGAATGAGAGCACTATAAAGTCAAGTCGAAAAGAAATGTGTATTTCGAAGTATGTATTTAAATATCGTAGACATATATGTAAGTATACCTCTTTTTTTATGTATATTTACCCAAATGCAAGGCTTACTTTATAAGCACATCCAGGTGAAAATGATTCCGGTTTTGTTTTTGTAACAATTTATTATCGACACATACGAAAACTTAATTAAAAATTAATTGTGAATCAATCCATTTTAGTTTATGGAAATCATTTGAAATACGGGTGTGTTGGAGTGTTTTTAAGCGAACATAATTAAAATACAATACACTTTGAATGATGGATAGAAGAGTATGTATAAACTCAAAAACAAAAACGGAATATACACATATGAAGTAAGAAAACAATTTAACATTCGTATGATTGCTAAATTTTATAATATAAGAGTAAACGTTTCACATACATATACTCGTATATACATGTACATATAACAGCTAAAAAATGTACGAAATTATAAAAAAAGTAAATGCTAATTAAAAAATATAATTAGACTTAAATGAAAATAGAAACAAATTACTTTTCTTTTGTCTATTACTCAAAGAATGACAAATATTGAAAAAAAATTTAATTGATTCCCTGCGTTTTTAATTTTCTGAAACCCTTAAAACAGTAAATTCTAACAATCTAAGTAATGCACCAACCATCCATGCTAGAAGACTCAGACAACGAATGACTTGAACTAGAATATTATCCGTTGTTACTACAAATCAACGGAAATAGAAAGAATAAGATCAGGATATATGCGCTGTCAGTGCATAACGCTTAATGGACTAGAAATGGGTCATATATGTAAACTTAGAAGCAAGAAAGTATCAGATAGAGAACTTCACATGATTAAAGAAGAAATAGAAGAGCAGCATAATTATTCGAAATGGAGATCCCAACAATGTAACAACAACTTCACATAGTACCACAGGAATTGAAATTGCGGGAAACTATAGCAATCCCAATGATGACTTAAATGCCAATCTATCAACATAGGAACATTGATAGGAAACGCTCAAATGCTAGATCAAGATGATGTTCGTATACTTATATTATTAGAGAAAATACTATTAAATGGGAAGGAATAGATAGCTCTAACAGACCTCAATTACCTAACCCTGTGTCATAATAATAATATAAGGAGGACTATGGAACAGACGAACCACGCAATTGAGTATCTCTCTTCTCATTCATCACTCATCGTCATTCCAAATCTGCCAATCATCTTAAAATCGGTTAATATTATCGGTTTTTTACCTGTAACTAAGGGTTTTGGACGTGTTGTGAAAATTTTTAAATCAGGTTTTTGTTGTACTCGATAGCACCTATCAGAAAAATGGTATTACTCCCCAGATATTTCTACTTTTTTCTTTCTTATCGCATAAGGTTTTGCTTTGTATACTTATTTTTGATGAGTAAAAATAAAGTTTTTTTTTTGTTTTTGTTGTATAACTTTAGTTGTTATAAGAATTTTGTTGTTTTTTATGGATTTTGTAAAGTCGTAAATACAATCTTAAAAAGATATGAAACGTTAAAATTCACCGCATTTGAAAAGTCTGAAATCTAAGCTAAATTCTAAAGTATGAGGGTGTTTACTTTTTTTTTGACGCTCACTGTACATTAGAGTGGTCTTTAGATATATAGAAGAAATTTTTTTCTAGTTAGAGACCGTAACTACCCCCTAAAATGTGAGGTTTTGTGTAAAAATACGTTTTGCAAAAAATTGTGGTGTTGGATAAGGGCGCATAGCCTTTCAACGTGACCCCTCTTGGTGAAATAGTCAAAAAAATTAATATTTTTATTTGCTTTCGAATACGATAGAGATAGAACTTTTTGCTATAATTTTATTAAATTTACGGTAATTTCCAAGATTTGTTACAAATAATTTGATTATAAAAACTCTTGTAGGAGTAGATTTTAAATATTTCTGCGATAAGTACAGCATGTTTGCATGTATACATTAAATAGTTTAAAAGCATTGAGATGCATATTTTAATCTCCCAGATGATGAAAAATTTGCTAGTAATAAAGTCTATTTTTTTGGAGATTTTTCATATGTTAATGAAATGCCCATATCAAAAAAAATTTTTTCATATTTTCTAGATAAATAAATTGGCCTTCAATGTTTGCGATAGCGAAAATGAAATAACTAAAATGTTTGGTATTACGGAGAATATGGAAGAATATCCAGCACTACGCAAACCTAAACGAAAAGGAGGGAAAATAAATTTTATAACCGAAAATATTGTAACAGTTTTAGACAAATGTATAATTAGTGACCGTAACGCTGTACGGATATTTGTAGCAACTGCTCAAGCTCTAAATCACGAAGTAGATGAGTTAATAATACATAAAATTACTATTCAAAAAATTCGCTTAGAACTTCGAGTAAAAATTGCACAAAACATTAAAAATAAATTTCATGATGGTAAAATTTTGCCATTGTTAATTGAAAAAAATCTATTGATCGAATTCCAGTAGTCATATCAGACAATGGTAAAGAAAAATTGCTGGGAATCGCAGCAATAGCAACTGGAACAGGGAAGCAACAAGCGGAAGTAGTCTATGAACTATTGCAAGAATTGCTCCTAATTCAAAAAGTGGAAACATTATGTTGCGATACCACAGCTTTTAACTTAGGTCGACTTCAAGTTGTTTGTGTTCTTTTAGAGAAATCGATCGGAAAGGACCTTCTTAATTTACCATGCCGGCATCACAATTATGAAATGATTTTAAAAACAAAATTGATAAAATTAAGTTTATGACTGGAATTGAAGATCAGAAAGTAAGCAATGAAGTTGGAAGTGTTTCTGAGATTATGAAATTTACATCTAGAAGTAAATCAACCACGTGATGATTATAAAGAACTTCTTGAATTAAGTATATTTTCTCTTGGTGGTACAGTTTCGCTACTTACCTCCAAAAAACTTGGAGCATTTCATCATGTCCATTGAATGTCGAAAGCCACTTATTGCATTAAGTTATATCTATTTCAAAATGAATTTAAATTATACAATTGGAATTAGTATTAGGGGCATTTGCATTTGTTGTAAGGGTGTACCTAAAAGCTTATAGATTTGCATGATTATAAAAGTACTGATGACAAGATAAGTCGAGCGTAACTAATCAAATTAAATAATCATATGTGGTATTTGACTCAGGAAACAGCAGTGATGGCCTTCTTTGATCTAAGGTATCATATGAGAAAAAAAGTTAATGTTGCAAGCTCTGGATAATCCTACTAAATCCGAGTTTAAAAAACTGGTCAATATCTTAACAATTATATCAAATATTCACAAAAATCACATAATTTTTTTTCAAAAGTTTGATATTTCAACGGACTTTTTAAACAAAGATCCAAAAGTTTGGTATAATGAATACAGGCTTAACGTTGGCCTTAATATCTTAATATGAAAATTGTAAATAATTCGGCAGAACAAGCACTTAAGCTGATGCAAGGTTTTCATTTAGTTTTGTCCAAAAGTGAAGCAGAAAAGCAATTGATAGTTCAAATTTTAGCGGATTATCGTGAACTCTATCCTAATGTGATCTCTTTTGAAATAAAATAATATACAAACTACAAAAAGTTAAGTTAAATTCGTTTGTACGTACAATAAATATAATAATTAAATATAATTTTAATAAAAATCAAAATTTTATTTTTAAACTTTTCAAGCCAAACCTTAAGCTTAAACCTTACTTATTAACCACGCCTTATCTGATAATATTTTTCACACCATATTTTAAACTTTAACGAACATTCTTAGGGGAGTTACACTCGTACATACATACAGCAAATGTCACTTAAAGCTGTATAGCACCATTTTTTTAAATAACATGAAGTTAATTTTACATTATATCAAAAATTATATTACATATAAATTATTAGAATAATAAATATGTGTTTAAACCAAAAAAATTAACATAATTCAATTCCTTTAAAGGAGTATTGACAAAAATTTTGAAATATCACAAACTTCGTGCTTCACTTAAAATCGTACACTTATATAATAATTTTAATATTCTGTTGGGTATTCATTGCTATTTTTTAGAGCCCTCATGGATTCCTGTCATGGACTCCAGAAGATTTTTCCAAGTTTAAGGAGTTATTTTATTCCGTTCTTTTAAAAGTGCTTTCCGTATGACCCTTATTTTAGATTTGGATATTCCCTAATTTTTTTTTCTGGTATTTTCCACAGATGTTCAATAGTCTAGAGCCGACCGACATGATAAGGTTGCTTTAAATCGTTATTGACGTAGTGTTCGAAATACCCATTTTTTCCAACTTTTTTTAAATTGTGTTTGAAAGCTCTCAGATTTACAAATTTATACACATTGCCTTCAATAAATACTAAGTTAGCCACTCCAGCAGACGATATACAACCCCAAACTATTTGTGATATTCTACCATTCTTCACAGCTGATCGTAAGCATTATCCATTACTTTATTTAGTTTTCTCTACGACTTTTGTTTTGCAAAAGAGCAAAATATATTAAATTTCGAATTTTCAGTGAATATTAATTACATTGTTCCAGAATTTAGTTCACTATTTGAGATCTTCATTGGCAAACAATGGCCTTTTAAGTCTATTCTGGTCACTAATGTTTGTTTCCATTAAATCGGCTATGATAGTTAATTAAAGATTTTTTTAAGCGTATGCACGCTTATTTTATATTTTATATATTTGTCTGTTCAGTTCGATTTGCATTGCCATTCCATTTACGTTGCCTTAGTTATTATGAAAAAAGGGGAAATCTCTGCTTTTTCTTGGAACTGAACTGTTAACTTTTTATTTATTTTTATTCTGTATGCCCATACTATGTACATATACACCATATATCTAATAAAGTGCAGTCAGATTAACACACGTCTTTCAGTTATTAAGATTCGTGTGGCAACACTCATGTATGTATGCCTGCACTGAGTAAATAGAGAATTCCCTCGCTAAAAATTTTTTTTTGAATTACATTTATTGAATATTAATTTTTTGCTTCTTTTATTTAAAACTCTAACGGTCAATAGCTTAACTTTGATTCGAGCAATTTCGGAATTTTGTTTTTGATAGTTGGCCTCTGGGCATCCTTGAGCGTTTACGGTAACAAAAACAATCAATATACATATTTTTATTTAAAAAAAGATAATGCAAATTTCGCAGTAAAATTGATATAAAAGCAAAAAAAAAAAAACTACCTGAACCATTAAAAACACAATCATGTGTTAAAATGTAGATTTTGGCAAATGTGAATCGTTAATTGAAGAAGGAATAGACGATGTAGTCCATAGGTGAAATTCTACAACTTTAGACTTATCATTTAAAACCAATGCTACATTTTCAGCACGAATGTCATCAGCTACATAACTTGGATATTCAAATTCACTATCACTTCTATAGGGTGAGCAATTTAAAAGTTTAAATTTGAATAAGCACCTATTTCGAATCTGGCAATACTTATGTCATTCTATTCTCTCATAAAATTCAGTACATTATCTCCACTGAACGAAATGAATCGATATACGCTTGAGCAACGTTGGGCTTTAATCGAAATTTATCATCATTTAAAATCATATTTTCTGATGAAGCTCATTTTCATCCCGGTTTGTAAGCAAAATTGTCGTATTTGCGGGTCAAAAAGCCAAAAAGTGGTCTTACAGAAGCCAATGCACCAATGCAATATGGAGCGGAGGCATCATGTGCCCATATTTCATATTTCGCAATCATTATGGTTTACCCATACATATTTCATTATGGTCAATGGATATATATAAAATTGGTTATCATTGTGCGATAGGTGTCTCATATATATATATATATATATATATATATATATATATATATATATATATATATTAAGCAAACAAACATACAAACACATATTCTTTTGTATATATAAGAAGAAACAACGAAATATGCTAAAAAGAAATTTTGAAAATTTTCGAAATTTAACGTTTTGAAATGATCATATATATATATATATATATTCATTTTTCATATTTAAAAGAAATTTTGAAAATTTTCGAAATTTAACGTTTTGAAATGATCATATATATATATATATATATATATATATATATATATATATATATATATATATATATATTCAAAACGTTAAATTTCGAAAATTTTCAAAATTTCTTTTTAGCATATTTCGTTGTTTCTTCTTATATATACAAATGAATATGTGTTTGTATGTTTGTTTGCTTAATGTCTATAGGCAGCTAAACAGCTGAACCGATTTTCTTGAAATTTGTATCTCTCTGTATTTCAGGAAGGAGCTATAGGCTATATAAATTTCAAAAATTCCAACTGTGCGGTGCCACGCCCATACAGAGTAAATAATTATTTTTCTATATGTTCAGAATGGTAACAGAAAAAGTCTTTTAATTTAGACAAAATAGATTCATGGTTAATAGAAATTAGCAGTCAAAAAGTGAACGGAATTGGAAAAGTGGGCGTAGTACCACCCATACGAAGTAAATATTGATTTTAATATATCTTGAGAACGGTTGCAGCTAAAGTTACAGTTTTGGTGTGGTGAAATTCATAGTTGATAAAAATCATCAGTCAAAAACTTGGAGGAATTGGACAAGTGACCGTGGAACCTCCCATACAAACTAAATATTGATTTCATTATATCTTTAGAATGGTTAAAGCTTAAGTTTCAGTATTTGGTCTAAGTGACTCCAAGGCCAAAAGAGATCATCAGTCAAAAAGTTGGCGGAATTGAACAAGTGAGAGTGAAACATCCCATACAAAGTAAATATTGCTTTTAGTACGAGTATGTCTTGAGAACGGTTAAAGTTAAAGTTTTCGAATTTGATCTCATTGACTTTACGGTTAATGCAAATCATCAGTCAAAAACTGAGCAGAATTGGATAAGTCGGCATGGTAACCGTATTAACTAAATATTGATTTCTTTATATCTTGAGATAGCTGAAGGTAAAGTTTCAGTATTTGGCACAAATAGCTTAGTGGTAAAAACAAATCATCAGTCAAACAGTAGGCGAAATCAGACAAGTAGGCGTGGTACCCCCCATACAAAGTAAATATCGATTGTTGTATACCTTCAGAACAGTAATAGTAGAAGTTTCTAAATTAGGTTCAAGCAAAGTCGTGAACAATGCAGTTATCAGCCAGTAACTTGGTTAAATAGATAAGTGGGTGTGAGCTTTACATTAATACTAAATATTGAATTTTGTATATGTGGATAACGGCAACAATTAAAGCAGTGTTATCTATCCATATTAGCCAAAAAGCGGGTATTTCAGAACACACTGTATAAAAGCTATCTATATATGTATCTTATATACAAAATTTTATGTGTGTTTATGTGAAGTATGTATACAGCTAAACGACAGATTCCATACATTGTTTTTCTGGACGTTACTATAGGCCATCTCAAATGTTTAGATTTGAACGAAAAGGGGACAACATTTAGGATAATAATTAAGATGGGGATAGCGAAGCACGTCGGGCTTTAGCTAGTGTTTTATAAAGATGCTTTGAATAACAGGCTTAATATTTGATTTAATATTAAAATAGTTCTAGCAAGAAAACATCCTTGTTTAATTTTTACCTATAAACGATAATCGTACATACAAATATATTTATATTGTTACGTTTTAAACTTTTTAGAATGTTTGAGTTCATTTATATTGGGTTAAAATAAAAATAAAACTCTATTTTTTATTTTAGTTTACAATCTGTCTCTTTCTTTATTAATTCCACTGTACTTCAATACACCAAATTCGCCTTTAAAAACACTTTTTATTTGCGCCATAAACAGACCTTACTCCTTGACAGCCACTTCACAACTTACTAACTCACCAGCCGCAATTCGCCGGTTTTATAGTGCTTCATCTTAGTTTAGATTGTGCTAGTACGGACATGAATCTTCGATTTCTCGCCGTTAGTTCATATGTTCTAAAATAACACAAAAAGTAACCGATCCATGCATTTGGCAGCATTCTTAATTAGTGCAGATAATTTTAGAAGTTTTTAAGCCTTGACACAAGCCAACACATTTTTTAAGCTAATAAGCTCTTACGTGGTGAATTTTGTCTTTAACATTTTCATTTTCGACTAATATTTAGTTGTGAATAAAATGAGTCTTTGATTTTAGAAATCCATTGAAAATTGGCAGAATTATTCAGCTTTTTAGTATAGCAACTTTTTATTTATTTATTTTAATCAAAGGATATAATCCTAACAGACTATTAACAAAATATGAACATACATATGTATGTATAAAATAAAAAATTAGAACAAAAAATTAATGAGAAACTAGTGTAATCAGCGGCCTATACAATCAGTCGCTTTCTATCGAACATTTATGTATGTATGTATTTCAATTATAATTTTTACCAAAATTTTTCTTTTATAAATTAAAAACAAAACTGATTTTTACAGTACAAAGCAAACAAGCAGGTTTTTAGTGTTTTCAAGTTTTGTTTTTAGTACCAATGTTATATATAGTACATATAAAAAATCAAACATTTTTAATGTGTGCTTAAAACTACTTACAAATAAATACCTCATTTGCTAAATCGATTAGAATTTTATTAAATAGTAATATCAAAACACTGTATTGACTCTAAATTATATTATATTCAAAACAAATTCCTCTTATAGTACCTTTTAATACTATGACGACTTATAATTTTAGTACTTGCTTTATAAAAATTTTACTTGTAAAGCTATTCTTTGATTATTTTAATAATTGCTATCTTAATGAATTTTGTTTCTCAGTTTCAATTCTTTTTCACAATTTTTTAGATAATGCACACCAAATTATGAACAGTCATAACTCAAAATTTATCAAAATCGCTGTTTTTGCATGATCAGATCAAATCTCTAACGGTCACAAAATTTTCGTTTGCATGTCTCTTCTTCCTGTTTGTGTCTAGAACATAATCAACTTACGGTTCAGTTAGACGTCACTTATTGTAACGCCGTAGTTGCAACGTAGCTAACCAACCTTTGGGCCACACTTTGATCGATTAGTGGTGACGTACCATAACTTCATAACTGATCAATATATATATATATATCCTAATGATATTTTATATCTATGTAAAACTCAGTATTACCTTTATTTGATACATCGATTCAAAACATTTTAGATAAAATCTGTATTTTCTGATAAAACAAAACGTCTGGCATCCCTTTGCTTTATCAGATGTCGTTGGCACATTCGAGCTGGTTGAAAAAAGTACGAAAACAAATTGGCTTGTTCTTGCACCTTATGTAGTGTGCTATGTATGCACGAAAGCAAATGTGTAAATATCTAATTTTGACACTTGTTTCGCAATGTTGACAACGCATTCGTTATCGTGAAAACGAATTTTGTATGCAAATATTTACGTTTTCATTCGATTCGTCGTTCGTGTCACTGTTCATAAAAAGTAGAGAAAGAGAAACATAAAAGTGTTTTCTTTAGCTTAGAAAGCGATCGAACTCATTCGTTAGAAACATTCTGTATGTGCTGTAAACTCAGCGAACGTTTGATTGATTTGAACTCAGTGTTAAGATAGTTTAGTGTAGTTAAACCAGATTCACGCAAAGTGGCTTGAGTGAGAGCTCACAATTACTACCACAATTCTAAATTGCATTAATATTAGTTTGCTGAACGCTGTGTTAAGCTCTGGTTGAAGAGTTTGTGATCAGTGTTGCGAATTTAGTGCCTTTCGCGCTATGTTTGCGCGTTTTAACTACCCAGAGTTTGCATTTTTTCTCTTTAGTGCAAATTTTAAAAAACGCGCTAGGTGAGCTCTTTTCTATTTATAATTTTTTGTAAGAAATAGAGTTACTTAATTCAATAAGCTCATTAATTTATATAAACTATGGACTTAAAATGTTTCATGCTGCGAAAATTACGTTATTCCAGATAATAGTTGGTATTTTATATAATCTGACTCCAATAATTTTATGATAATAGCTTCTCTTTCAATTGTCTTCTCTAGGAAAGGGCTGGCCTTCTGATTTTTCTGCTATCCTGCAAGTTCCATTCAATGAGTAGTTTTGCTAAATCGTAGTTTGATTTGCTCAGAATGTGCCCAATCGATATCCATTTTCTTCTCACAATTTTCCTCATTACAGAAGCTTGGTGTGATGTTGTTTTTGGGCAGAATATGTTCAAAGTACGCCATAGACAGCGTTTTGGAAATGCCTAAATGTAAAAGACATCAATCACAATCACAGTCGCATTCCATGCCTCACAACCATACAAAAATAGGCCTCATACACCAGTTAAAAATGTTATTTTTCGTTCTTGGAAAGATATGTGGAGAACGCCTATAGCATTCAGTCGGCTAAAAGATTGGCTGCCTACGTTTAATCTGTTTCGAATATCAGCAATGAAACCATCGGAAGTCTTGGGGATACTTCCGAGAAAGCAAAAAGACGTGACATCTCTTGGAGATGTTTATCTACAAGATCATGCTTATTTTCGGCAGTACAAAATCAAGCTTTCTTGCATCTCGCAATGTCTATGAGCCAGGAGATAGATGTCGTCTTCGTAATCCAGGTCTTTCAACTTTGTATTAAGTTCCCAGGATATACCACGTTGCAACACACAATCGAGGACAACATTAAACAGCAGTAGAGAAGAACACATCCTTATCTAACACCAGCTCTGATAGGTATTTTCTTTATCTTACACAGGAACTCAAAAATAAAGAGATTTTAAATTGTTTTGTTCTAAATCGTTTGTAATCTTATTTTTTTATGAATCGTTTAAATAATTTAAAAATTTCTGTAAAAATTAAGATTTAAATAATAGATTTCTTTAGAAATTCGGTATATTTTTTGTTTTTAAATATTGTTAACTCTTTTTTTGCAGCGCGTTTTGATTACAAATAGTTACACAATTATAATTTAGCGCATTTTGAGTAGGAGGTATAGGCGTTCTGATCATAAAAAGTTGGCAACGCTGCTTGTGATCGAACCTAAGTTATAACTACGATTGGGTTGAAAGATCTTTAGGTAGAAGGATCTGTCGAGTAATTTTTTGTGGTTTACAAAGTTGTAAACAGACGGAGTAATTAAGAATATAAATTGTTATTGCTTGTAAAAAGGTTACAAGCAGTGTTGCACAAAACTGTGTAAATAAAGGATTTTAATTAAAAAACTAAACTCTAGATTTATTTCTTATTTGATTTTATTTTTATGTGATTGCTTTTGTAGTACCAAATCATAGCTGCCAGATTTGATGATTTATCGTCATTTTAACGATTTTTTAAGAAAACTTTGGCAAAACGACGATTGACGTTTTTTGCATCTAAAATGACTATTTGTGCTGCATGGACAATTGGCAGCTCTAAAAGTATGAATAATTCGTTATAGGTGAGCCAACTACCTTACTTATGATTTTTGCTTGCGATCAATTTAATAAAGCGTAAAGAAATGTGCGCATGCGTTTTTTAAGTGAAGAACTTCTTTTTTGGTATGATTTATAGAATTACCGTGACTTTATAACAAAAATTTTAATTAAACGAAAGAGCTAACAGTTATTTATATCGCACACCAAATCATAAACAGTCACAACTCAAAATTTTCAAATGTTCAGAAGAGGCAAAAACTGTGTTTGAAACATTATTGTAAAATTAAATTGATCAGTTATGAAGTTATGGTACGTCACCACTAATCGATCAAAGTGTGGCCCAAAGGTTGGTTAGCTACGTTGCAACTACGGCGTTACAATAAGTGACGTCTAACTGAACCGTAAGTTGATTATGTTCTAGACACAAACAGGAAGAAGAGACATGCAAACGAAAATTTTGTGACCGTTAGAGATTTGATCTGATCATGCAAAAACAGCGATTTTGATAAATTTTGAGTTATGACTGTTCATAATTTGGTGTGCATTATCTAAAAAATTGTGAAAAAGAATTGAAACTGAGAAACAAAATTCATTAAGATAGCAATTATTAAAATAATCAAAGAATAGCTTTACAAGTAAAATTTTTATAAAGCAAGTACTAAAATTATAAGTCGTCATAGTATTAAAAGGTACTATAAGAGGAATTTGTTTTGAATATAATATAATTTAGAGTCAATACAGTGTTTTGATATTACTATTTAATAAAATTCTAATCGATTTAGCAAATGAGGTATTTATTTGTAAGTAGTTTTAAGCACACATTAAAAATGTTTGATTTTTTATATGTACTATATATAACATTGGTACTAAAAACAAAACTTGAAAACACTAAAAACCTGCTTGTTTGCTTTGTACTGTAAAAATCAGTTTTGTTTTTAATTTATAAAAGAAAAATTTTGGTAAAAATTATAATTGAAATACATACATACATAAATGTTCGATAGAAAGCGACTGATTGTATAGGCCGCTGATTACACTAGTTTCTCATTAATTTTTTGTTCTAATTTTTTATTTTATACATACATATGTATGTTCATATTTTGTTAATAGTCTGTTAGGATTATAACCTTTGATTAAAATAAATAAATAAAAAGTTGCTATACTAAAAAGCTGAATAACTCTGCCAATTTCCAATGGACTTCTAAAATCAAAGACTCATTTTATTCACAACTAAATATTAGTCGAAAATGAAAATGTTAAAGACAAAATTCACCACGTAAGAGCTTATTAGCTTAAAAAATGTGTTGGCTTGTGTCAAGGCTTAAAAACTTCTAAAATTATATGCACTAATTAAGAATGCTGCCAAATGCATGGATCGGTTACTTTTTGTGTTATTTTAGAACATATGAACTAACGGCGAGAAATCGAAGATTCATGTCCGTACTAGCACAATCTAAACTAAGATGAATCACTATAAAACCGGCGAATTGCGGCTGGTGAGTTAGTAAGTTGTGAAGTGGCTGTCAAGGAGTAAAGTCTGTTTATGGCGCAAATAAAAGTGTTTTTAAAGGCGAATTTGGTAAGTAATTGAATATTTAATTGAATATTTTATACTACTAACAGAGTTGTTTAAGGAACAGGGCGCCACATATATATATATATATATATATATATATATATATATATATATATATATATATATATACATATATTTTCAATTATAAATATTGATGTGAATAGTATATATATATATATATATATATATATATATATATATAGATATATATATATTATAAATATATATATAAATATATATATAAATATAAATATATATATATAAATATAAATATATATATATATATATATATATATATATATATATATATATATTTATATATATATATATATATATATATATATATAAATATATATATAAATATATATATATATATATATATAAATATATATATATATATATATATATATATATATATATATATATATATATATATATATATATATATATATATATATATATATACTATTCACATCAATATTTATAATTGAAAATATCTTGGTTGTAAAAGGGAAATCATGAGTATATACATATATATATGCGAAACATGTATATACTCACCAATAAAAATATTCACATCACTATTTTTAATCGAAAATATCTTTAATAATTACCAGACACTGTTATCATCTATGAATTAAGTAATAAGAGATTACGCTTTGTGTAGGTCCGTTAGTTTTTCTCTCTCTCTCGATGAGAGTGTGTGATGTGAGAATGGACCTTTTTGCTGTGTTTTTAAAGAAAAATAATGTATTTTATACTAAAATATTAAATAAAACGATTAATAACTAATTATAAACAAAAAATGCAAAGAAATAATAATAATAAAATTTAATATTAAACGTATAATAAAAAAAGCAATAATTTATTTAATTGTACAAAAATTTATTTATTTTTTTTCTTATTAACTTTTTAAGGTACAGCGTTGCGTATAAGCTGTATAACTTTTTATGAAATATTTAAACTGATATTAACTTTCTTTATTCTAATTGCATACTTCAGACTTTTTTATATAATAATTTTAAGTATTAAAAATGTTGAAAAAAAATAATTTTTCTTACATGTCGAGGATTTTTACAAATAATTAAAAATATATAAATATAAAAAAAAAAAATTTAATCCAATTGTTTAACCAAGAGTGAAGTCTGGAGGCGGTTACATGATAATGTGTGAGTGTATGTGGATAGCTAGGGTAGTCAAAAGCGTTAAGATTTGTCGCTAAAGTGATGCAGACATTATCTTCCAAGCTTAGACTCAGAGTTACGGATTCAAAGTACTTGACTGGGCACCACAATTTCTGGATTTAATTCCAATTGAACATGTATAGGTTAAGATTAAGCATAAATTTCATTGTGAAGACGTCTTCAAAAACGTAGTGGAGTCCATACCAAAACGAATCAAGGTTATAATTAAATTAAAAAAGGTGATATAAAAAACATATAATGAATGTGTGTTAAAGTCAAGGACTTTTTTGAATTTTTCAGTATTGTTTAAAAGGTAACTAATTCTTTCTTAAAGGTGATCACTTTCAGAAAATATTTCCTTTATGGCAAATTATCGTAGCAAAAATATATCGACAAAATATGCTGACATAATAATGTATATTCAATTTTAATTAGATTTAATAATATTATTTTAAGTTAATCAAACAACATTTCAGTCGTATGTGTTAATAAAACCTAAAATGATTTTGAAGTGTATTTATTTTAAGTTTTTCATACGAAAAATTTCTTAAAACACATTTCAAATGTATTTTATTTTACATAAATATGAGTGTAAAAATTTCGTCTTGATTAATACTAATTTTTTCAATAGTTTTAAATAAATTTTTTATATGTTACATATGAAAAGGAACATAAAATTCCTTTTTTTCCACAATTTTTCTGAAAATTTCATATAAAACAGGCAACTTTTATCTATTATGACGTACATGCGCAGTATCAATATCAGTATCAATATTTTTAATTGAATATATACTGATACTGCTGATATAGATATAGATATATATATATATATATATATTATATATATATATATATATATATATATATATTATATATATATATATATATATATATACATAATATATATATACTAATTAATGATATACATATATATATATATATATATGTATATATATATTTATATATATATATAATATATATATACTAATTAATGATATACATATATATATATATATATATATATATGTATATATATATATATATATATATATTTATATATATTTATATATATATATATATATATATATATATATATTTATATTATATATATATTTATATATATATATTTATATATATATATATATATATGTATATATATATATATATATATATATATATATATATATATATATGTATATATATATATATTTATATATATATATATATATATATATATATATATATATATATATATATATAATTAATGATTTCTCTTATATAGCGAGTATATATTCAATTCAAAATTATGATACTGATATAAATATACTGTTAATTCCCATAACATTCCATGAAGGAACCAGTTACTACCTAATTCTATGAGGTGATACCGCTGTTAAAAAACCTTTTCTTTTTCGTAGTTAACCATCAGCGCTCAAATTTTTTTCGGGATTAAATTTTTTCACAAATTTTCAACTTTAAATGCCCAAAGCGTCACCATACTATATGTTGAAAATACAATCTAACTAATTTTTGAACTTCCCCGAATTAAACAAAATACAAAAAGAAAGCAAAACTGAATTCAGAAAGCGAATAAGTGAGCATTGAACTTAACTTGTGTTCAGGCGGTCTTGGGCACTAGAGAGTTAATATAAATTATCAGTCAAGCAATAGATGGAATCGGATAAGTAGGCATAGTAAATATTTATGTTTGAAGATCTTGAGAACTGTAAGAGTAAAAGTTTCTAAATTTTTCAAACAACTTAGTGGACAATACACATCATCAGTGGAAAAGTGAACGAGATTAGATAAGAATGTGTGGCATCTCTCACTCTTACTATCGGGTGGGCTATTTAAAAGTTAAAATTTAAAAATGCAATAAAACAAAAACGGTTTAAAATTTTTCCAAAATTATTATGTTGTTGTGAAGTACAATTTTTCCGGTTAGAAATCAAATATTATTTCATTCATATTGCTGCCGCGGTTGGTCTCACAGGACCCCATTCGATCGGACCAATTTTGTAGAACTTTTTCGAGTGTATGGCTTCATATCTCGGTAATGGCATCAAGAATGTTGGCCTTCAAATGCTCAATTGTTTCTGGTTTGTCGGCATAACACTTGTCTTTAACGGCCCCCCACAGAAAATAGTCCAACGGTGTCGAATTGCAGCTTCTTGGCGGCCAACTGACATAACCATTTAGGCTAATTAAACGGCCATCAAACGTTTGACGCAATAAATCGATTGTGGCATGAGATGTGTGGCAAGTTGCACCATTCTGCTGAAACCAAACATCGTTTACATCAATACCATGAGGAGCGGGCACAAAAATATCTATTATCATGGTGCGATACGTGTCTCTATTGACCGTAATGGTTGCGCCGTCCTCATTTGCAAAGAAATATTGGCCAATGATGCCCCCGCTCTACAAGCCGCACTAAAAAGTCATTTGTAACCGGTGAATTGGCTTCTGTAAGACTACGCTTGGGTTTTTGAGCCCCAAATACGGCAATTTGGCTTTTTAACGTACCCACCAAGATGTAAATGAGCTTTATCCGAAAAGATGACTTTGGCACTTTTGCTTTGAAAATAAATTTCCAAAGAATTCCAACGTTGCTCAAGCACTGAATTTTGTGACAGAATAGAATGATATAAGTATTGCCAGATTCGAAATATTATGGAAGGTATACAGGACGGTAACAGTAAAAGCTTAGTTATCTATTCACATCCATATTTATACACTTATTCTAGTTTTATGCTACAATAAAATAAATACCTTCCGCAGTTTTCCAAATTACACATTATTTAAAGCTAATATCAAAAAGTATGAAGTAAAAAAGTTAAAGAAACCGTATGGCTTACCCCAAAAAAACCGAATATATTTAGCCGTTGTTATTTATATACATACTCAACATATTTTTGTTCAAACTTAATGTACTGGAAATCAAAAATTTTATATTTAAAACTATGGCGTTAAATTTGAAAAAGCGCGAATCTGAATTTCTGCGCTGGACGCGGGATTAAATAATAAAAAGCGGGAAAATCAAGCGAAAAACCGAACTTCTCGCAATGCTAATACAAACATAAATATTTTCTTTTGTTTTTTATTTATTTACGGCAAGTAGCATAAGGATGATTTTTATTACACTTACTGCTATCTTTGCTAAGCTCAGATCAACAGTCTTTAAACACTAACTAAGTTGATTTGTGTCGAATTTATGTCAGTGCTCATAAGTTTGTTGATCTGAGCTTAGCAAGCATAGCGCAAGTGTATTGCAAATCATACTTATGCTAGACACTTGCTAGATTTTTATTATAAATACGACCGTTAGTTTATATGCACCGTGAAAATTCGAAGGAAAAATTAAAAGGGTGCAAAAATGTTATGAACAGCCATGGCTCTCAACTCTGCCTTCACTAAAACAAAAGTTAAAAAATTAGTTGATCAAAACTAAAACTACGAAATTTTTTGCAATTTCCTCAGAGACAAGTATGGATGTCCCGCTGTTAGTGGGACTTCTAAGGAAAAAAAGTTAGTAGCATTCAAAAGATGGAGAAGATGAATTCTAAGTGAACTAAAATGGAACTTGAAATAAATATTGATAGCATTCCACTATCTAAGAGTTTCAGAATGCAGCTCTGGCTAATTCTTATTAAAGTGGTTAGCGTAAAAGACATTGCGGTCAAACACATTGTGTCGAGGACTTTTTGAAAAGCTTTATTGAGGAATTGAATTGTTTAAATATTAAGTGAAAATTTTTGTTAAACTTATTGAGCTACAATTTCGAAATTTATGCTGCGATACACCAGCGAATTTTCGTTTGCTGTGTTCCCGGACAAAAATTCGCACGGTTGCACAAAAAATAATATTTCTTTTTTTTTAATTTCAGTTTTCTTAATATTTTTATAAATAAAAGCCATATAAAAACTAATTTTTTAACTATTAATTTTTACTAGGGCAAAAAAGGAACCTAATCACCGATTTTGAAAACTTTACACACAATATAATTGGCAATAAAGTGGTTCCAAGCCTCCCAATCGGATCCAACTATAACAGTACACAACTAAAATCAATGGTACTAGTAACTTTTCAAGCATTGAGATGGTATAGGAAAGTTTACAGTTGAGTACTAGTGCTGGTGACTTTTGTACTAATTAAGTACTGGTTAGGTACTAGTTTAATCTCCGGCAGGGTAAACAAAAAAATGTATTTTCTTTATTTGTGTTATTACGAATTTTATATTCGTATAACTCCCAATGTACTGAACCGATTATAAGAAAATTGATATTGTGCACATCTATATAGAAAAAGTTTTAAGTCTATATATATGTATCTTTCTAATATCGGTGCAGTAGAACGGGAGTAAAAGGCATAAAAACTGTAAAATGTTTCACAAACGATACATATAAAAAGAGTAGGAAAAAACTATGCAAGTAAAAATTAATCAAGTATTTAGAAAGCCAATAATCGTACGCTTTATCACATTAAAATTTAAGGAAAAATCAACAAATGCGGACTAAAAATAAAACTGACGATATAGTCACTCTTCAGAAGCATAATTAGATCTACATAAATAACACTAAGTAGCTAGCAAAAATACCTTTCATATTTAGTTTATTTTTTTGATGCGCTATGGTCGCCAGATTTCATGGATAAGTTTTTTTTTAGAATTTTTCTCTTTACTTAAATGTAAGTGCATGAAGGTAGGAAAAACCGGATTTTTTTCTTTATTTTGAAGATTTTCAACATTTCAATACAGATTCATTTTGCACCATATAGCACCTACCAGAAAAATGGTATCAGTTCCAGGTATTTCTACTTCATTCTTTCTTTTCTCATAGGTTTTCGTCTTGTATACATTTTATGACATTTAAAAAATAGAATTTTATACGCTTTTGTTGTATATATTTAGTTGTAAGAATTTTATGTTTTATGAGTAAATAACCATAAAAAAGGCCACGCTAACCAAACAACAGAAATTGTTACTGAACGGATTCAATATTATAGTAAGGATCCCATACGACTGATCTGTATTCCAAAATAGACCTTACAAGTGAAACAAGGAGCTGTTTCGTAATGAAAGGATCAGAAAACGCCACAGCTCACCGCTTTAAAACACAAGAACAACACTTGGTTTGTTCACAGCAAAATTAATATGATCAATAAGATTTAATTTGCCGTCTAGTAAAGTGCCAAGATCAAGAAATGAGTCCACCAACTCAAATTGATGACATCCAGTGAATAATTTACAGAAATTTTATTATTCCTAGAGACGCGCTTTTTTTTAATTCAGTTCCAACATGTTGTGTTTACACCATAAAGAAAGATATTTAGATCATTTTAAAGATAAACCTGATCAACATAATTATTAAAAGAAATGAAAATTTTTAACGTCGTCAGCATACATACATCAATATATTAGCGAAGTTAAAAACACTGGGAAGATCAGTAATTAATAAAGAAAATAGGAGTGGTTAAAGATGACTGCCTGGGGAATACCCGAAGGAATACAAATGCATTTAGATGTACAATTGTACCGTAAACCCGTACTGTCTGCTTCATTCCCGTCAAATACGATTCAAGCCAGAAGTCTACGATTTACTTTTTTTAGAGGCTTTACTGAATTCCGTATAAATGACGTCAGTTTACTCTCATTGCGTAAATGCAGCGTTTATTAATGATGTTAAGTGAAGAACATTAGTCGTTGTTGAGCAGCCCTTTTTGAAACCATGTTGACAAGATGAAATTAACAGTGAAGTCTTATGGCAGAGAAAATCATCAATCAGTTTTTCAAACATTTTCAGAATAGTGCTTAATTTAACGATGTCTCTATAATTTGTTACATCGGATTTATTAACGGATTTTAAAAAGTTGGAGGATATACGAATCCTTACAAAACTCAGGAAAATTGCCATGCTTAACCGAAGCATTAAAAAATAAATATATTAAGTGGTATGAAAACTGATGCGGCACATTGCTGTAAAATGCAACTCGGAACTCCATCCGGACCGCAACTAAAGTATAACTTAAGCTTCCTTTAATGCTCCAAAATATCACTCTTCTTAAAAGTAGCAAATATTACTAGATTCGATGAAAGCGATTAAGGGTACTTGTTTTCATCATTGTAAACAGCAACAGAATAAGTATTTGCAAAAAAATCGGCATCAATCATAAATAATTCTTTATTATATTTCATAACATATGAAAATCTGCTGGATTTTCTCATCAAATTGACAAATGCATAGAAGGATTAAGGGCCTTGAATTAAATTGGTTTTTATTTAAGTTAAATAATTTTTTAATAAGGAATAATTAAGCATATTATAATCAGATCGACTAACGGAGTACTTCCCATAATCAATAATCGAGCCCGATCTTTTATATCTTTAAATCTATTATTATTTTATATGCACACATGTATATTAAAATGATTTGTAATTTGTTCGGATGCTTAAACCTTGAAAACGACTGGACCAAATTGGTTACTTCCTTCTGCCATTTTGTTCGTAATTGCTGCACGAAGTTTTAGGAAAAAAGAAAGTCTAAATATTCTAAACAGATGACGCTGTAGGCGGTATTCCTTTATCTCTGGTCCTGCGAAAGGTATTTACATAAAATATGGTACTTCGGTTCAGTCCACGTATTAAGCTAAGCTCAGCAACAAATATTAACGGGATTGGAAAAGTGGGCATGTTACCTTCCACACAAAGCAAATATTGATTGATCTCTGAGACAAAATTGATGTTCTATGTCGTTGATGTGTCGAATTATCCCATCTTTCAGCTCTTGAACTGCTCTTGGCTTATTGGCGTACACTTTTTCTTTTAAATATCCCCAAAGAAAGAACCGCAAAGCTGTCAAATTACTTTCCTCTCGTCAAAACTATGAATGGACTTGTTCCACCTCTCGGAGAGTAACGCCTGCCGGACGCCAGTAGAGCGGACCTTGTGGAAGCCTTGAACTCTAAATACTTCACGAAGTGGTGATTAATCACACTCTCCATAGCTTTGGAGAGTGCCGAGCAAACTACTATTGGGCGGTAGTTTTCAGTGTTGGTAGCCTCATCCTTTTTAGGGATTGGCGTTACATTGGCAATATGACGCATTGAAGAAGTTAACTCGAAGACTAGTTATTGTTGAGGTTTGCAAATAGCCATTACTCGGCACCATTTACTAACTCAGAGTAAGATATTGTTACGAAAATGAAAATGCTGAAGACAAAATCACCACGTTAGAGCTTAATATGAGCTTTTAACTAAAAAAATGTATTAGCTTGTGTCAAGGCTTAAAAACTTCTAAAATTATCTGTACTAATTAAAAGTGCTGCCAATGCATGGATCGGTTTTGTTATTTTAGACCAGTTTGAATTAATGTAGAAAATCGATTCGAGTCCGTACTAGAACATTCTAAACTAAGATGAAATACAATATAAGCTGCGAATTGCGGCTGGTGGGTTGATTAGTTGTGAATTGGCTGTCAAGAAGTAAAGTCTGTTTAAGGCGCAAATAAACAGTGTTTTTAAAGGCGAATTTGATGTATTAAAGTACAGTGGAATTAATAAAGAGACAGATTGGTAAACAACCAAAATACAAATATTGTTTTATTTTATTTTACCGTAATAAAAACGAACTCAAACGTTTTAAAAAGATTAAAACGTAACAATATTTACAATGGTGATCCATATTTAACTAATGGAAAAATAAGATGTTATGAGTAATTTTGGAAGCAAAGCAATTTATAAGGATTCTCAAACATTATAGATTATAAAAATTGCATACATATATTTCTAAGCATTATTAGTGGTTTTACTATGCTTCACGAAAAAGTTATTAATAATAATACATATTTTTTTATTATATTTTTCATGTGTTTAATACTTTTAATTTACACTACAACGAATTTTAATGTCTACGAGATTTCCATCAAAATCTACTAGATTTTAATTAGATTTCCTATAAAGTAGAACCCGCTTAATAACCGTACGCTTAATTGCCTTTATAGTTGATTGGCTTGCTTTCCAAGTCCGCGATTTCCTATCATATTCTAATAAAACTCTACGTTTAATCACCTGTCAATTAATTACCTAATTCGCTTAATTACCTTAAATATTTCAAATTTTTAATGTGAAATGAAATATTATTTTATAGAATCTATGAAATAGTTTTGTTAAAATTATAATTTTCTGCTTCACTATAATAAAATCTGCTGCACGGATAAAATCTTTTAAGAGGTAATTAGGCGTACTCTTTGAAATATGTACATTATTCGCATAACTTGACATTTTTGTTGAAGTAATTATCCGGGTAATACTGTCGTAAAATAGGGTGGCGTATGTAGGTTCGAGCCTCAGCAAAGGACATGACAAAACAATTTAATTGTGATTTCAAGACACTTAAACGAAGGCGAACGCGGGACATTGATTGGGACTATTATCAGTATTATGTTACGGAGGAATTGTCATCGGTGCCAATTAAAGACTTGAGGCTACTGACGATTGACGGCCAGGTTGACAAGATAGTGCAGATATCACTAGCGGTGAACGATGCTTCGTTGGACCGAGCGAGTTAGGCGAAGCCCAAAATAGTCAAATTGTGGACACCTGAGTTGAAACGAGCGGTGGCACATTTGATTTGATTGACCGAACACGTTTTCAGAGTGGTACGTATGCCAATGTTGATGATCTAGCTGAGCGTAGATCAGAACATCTTGCCAGCCTTAAGACGTACAAGGAAAAGATTGTGACTATTAAGGAGGACGAGCGGAGGAGAATTATCCAGGACAATAGGGATGACCCCTAGGGTATGGTTTACTGTATCTGCAGGGTCAGAAGAGTCAGGTTGACGTAGAATGCCTCCTTGTTGGCGACGCCGTGTTGTCATCATGGAGAGACTGTACGGACGCTCTATGGGGCAGAGGCAGAGTTCCCCTCCTCCCGAAGAGACTACTGATCCTCCAAACTTGGAGAGGTCGGAGATTGATGACTGTATTTATCGGGTAATAGGAACCCAGGAGGGTTAGACGGGTTGACTGGAAGATGGCCTGGAAGGCCATCCCTGAATACCTTGGGATAGTGTACGGTAGGTGCATTAGTGGAAATGTGCTCGTGTTGTGGTGCTTCACCGCCTGCTAAAGCGCGGAGTAATCCTCGCTCTTATCGAGACATCAGTCTCTTTCCAGTACTGGAAAGAATCATGGTGTACAGACTTAAGGAATGCTACAGCGAGGGCGCTTGGATGTATTTTAAGAGTTCTAAAGAATAATCATCTTCGAAGTTTTGGCTTGGCCTTTTCATTGATTTCAAGGGCGCCTTCGATTATCTTTCTTGGGGCAATGTCTTACGAAGGTTATCGGAAATTTGCTGTCATAAGATGAACATCTGGCGTAGCTATTTCTAGGATAGAAAAGCATGTGTTGCGTTACGTTCGTACAGAAACATCCAGACTTTGGCTTCGGCTTGAGCCTGGGGTTCATATTAACGGTACACGGCTCTTTCAGTGCATTTTTCCATCAAACTGGCCGGATTGAATTTACGGAATGCCGGTGTAGGCTAGGAATTGAGGACTGGAGGCATGTACTGATTACATCCCAAGACTATGATAACGTTAGGAATTTAGATAGTATGCGTATTACTCATACTGGGGGAGTGTGGGATTTCAGTAGGGTTTTGTTGGGCGTTGGTATATAGGAGGTTGGGCGCTTTTGCCTTGAAGGTATTTAGGCGTAGAAGGACAGCACTGTTAGCGAAGGTTGAACACGCAGCGCCATTTTTGCGGTCTCCTGACCGTTTCTTGCTCGGTTGCCGGTGGTGTGCTGATAGTTGGTGTTTGCTGCATGCTGTTTGCTGTTCAAGTATGTAGCTGTCGACCATGGTATGTTGTTGTGTACTAGTCTATCCTTGACAGGTTATGTTTTTGTGTATTGTGTCCGTGGCGCACGATGTCACTTAGAGTTCTCACGTGAGGGTGGCTCCATTTATTGTTGTGTTGTTGAGTGTTTTATGTTTGTTGTTTTTCATCATGGCCACCAGTCCGGGTCATTTGGGACTTACACTGGCAGTAGTAGCATTGCTACGAATCCTGACCGGGGGCTTAATTCTGGTACCACGAGTGTCGGAAGCCTCAGGGACCACGGTTCCTGCCCGAATACGGTGAGGCCTCCTTATGGGAGCAACGTGGTGGTTGTGGTTTGGGCCCAAATCGCGGGGTGAGCTATGCTGGCTCGGTGTGGAGTTAAATTTTTAACCGGGTGTGGTGACCTATAGATCGGTAGAAGCTTAGATAGACTCCGGCACCTCACAAAGGTCGAAGTCATGTCCAAATAACACGGCTTAGGATTGGTACTCACTGGTTATCTTAAACATAGGTAGGGGCATTGGTGGACGCATCGTATTCACTCGTGCTTTGACACCGTTAGGTAAAGTCCTACGGCAAGTACTCACATAAAGCAACTGAGTTGTTTCGAGTGTAAATTAAAGCGGCTACAACTTCCCTCCAGATAACTCCAACTAAAAAAAGTCCCCCTGACCTTCCAGCTTTCCTCTAGCGATGATTACAATCACCAGACGAATAATCAGGAAAAACGCCAACTACTGGGAAAAAGTAATAATACTAAAGTAAAGAATACCACCAATCAGCAAGGATATTAACCACTACACAACCATATGGACGGCACTACGGTGGATTAATCATATTTTGAAAAATCAACGTGATTAATGAAACTGAAACAAAGCAATGTATGTTTTGTGGAAAACCAATATGCTTCCTATGGAGTGACGGATAAAAATAACTGTTCTAAAATATACAACGATACACAAGACAAAATTAAACCGAACATATACATATTTTTTAAAATATTAGTTGGTGTCAAAGACAATTCGGAAATGTATTTTTTTCTATTATTTCAGTCATATGGAACTAACGTCAAATATGGAACTAACGATTAAAATCAAATACAAATAGATTGAGTCGATAGTACACTTTTTGGTGATAAATATTAAAAATTTTTTTAATATATTGTTAAGAATAAAAATACATACATAAGTATGTATGTATACTAACTTTCAAATTTGTTTTATAAATATACCCAAAATTTCAAAAGAAGTAAAAACTTTGCGATAAATGTTAAAAATTATAAAATAAAGTATATACGTATGTATATGTATGTATGTACATGTGCTTGTAGACCTTTTATGTAATTTTACAAAAGTTCCTTTAATAAAACCCTTTAATGTATGTGTGTGTATTTACAGACATTTTATAGTTACGTATGTATGCATGTATATATGTATGCGTGTATGTATATAGCAATACACCAGCAGAGAGAGTTCTGTAAACGTTTACAAAGGAACAAAACCAAATGAAACAATCTTGCGCAAAAAATCCATTTGTATAGTTAGTATATTATACCGTGTGTACTAACACACATACTTTAGAATATTATACATTTTATATTCTCTGTTAAATTCGCATAGTATGGAGCTAACGACAGCCAAGAATAGATGAGAATGTGAAACATTAACATCACTTCACACACATACAGTTTTATTGGAGGTGACCTAATCCAGGTACTGCAGAAAGTGAATTCAGTTACTGTCTTAGTTTTGAGTCGCATGGTATCCGTCGGCAGCCAATCCTGTTGTTGATGCTCTACGAACAGGTTGCAAATTGCTTTTTTTTTTTTTTGCGCGCATTAATAAACATATATTTACGTGTTCATATACACCGCCAACAAAAGCAATAAAATAATAGACTTTAGCCAAATTTTATCAATACAAATTAAATCAAATATAAATACATCGTTACCTCTCTCATACGGAAATATTGTTAAAAATTTGTGGATTTTTTGATTTAGCAGTTTCGTTTATTCCTATTTTCCTCTTTTAAAGTGTTTATAACTTTGTAGTTTTTGTTTATTTCTATTTTGGGTACTTCCGATTCCATTTGTGCGCAATCTGTGACATATATTCGCTCATTTCGCCTGTCGGTGAATGCAAAATAAAGAATGATAAGTATTGGAAAGAGAAGTACTGAATCTTTTGCAGTTTGTAAATAATCAATATAACTGAGTGGGAGCAGTCAATTTCCACTTTTGAAGAAATCTTAAAAAAATCAAAGCGAGTAAAAATTAATAAGTATTAACCTATGCCCGGTCAGTATGTGTGCTGATGTGAGAGCATTTAAGTGTTTATATGCATGTGTGTAAGTGGATAAATTACGTTTGTTAATCGGTACGCAAAAAAGAAAAGGCACAAAATCTCTGCTTTTTATTCACGGGGGTGAAGAAGGAAGAAAATCAAATAAATCTACGGCTTTGGAGTTGTATGTACAAATGACGACTAGTAATATTGCCACTCTGAACATGTTTCATTCTATAATACTATTGCTGTAAGGACACAGTAACGAAACTTTGATTATATTCGTAGGTTCGGTTTATCGTCCGGTCGGTTGTTATTTTTTTAGTTCAATATTGCACACATATGACCATACAATACATTTATGTATGTATCTGTGTGTTTTCAGAAGTTATTACGAGTGGGTGACTGTTAGAAAAGCTTTATTGCTTCTATTCTATTTTTTGGATTTCTAATTGTTTTGGCATAGAAAATAATTGTTAATACTCATCAATTAAAGCGTTTTAATTTCTGTGTTTGTTTTCCGCATATTGGTTAGTAAATGTGTGTACTGTCAAATACAAAATTTAAAAGGCAATAATAATCTGCATATACATAAGTATATGGGTACATTGGAAATAAACATGCATATGTATGTACGGATAGAGCAATGTTTCAAGCCAAGACAATAGCAATAACATGAGAATAACAGTAACAACATTTACAAATAAAAAACACCAATAAAGGGAGACTGGCTTAAAATACATCAGGTCAACAGCATATCTGCAAACAATATATTGATTATATTACGATCTCTTCTGTGCATATATGGGCTTAATTATTTTACATTTTAAGGTAAGCAAACAACAACTTTCTGATATACAAACTCATAATCGTCAACTGCGAAAACCAATACAATAAATAGATTTTACATCAGACAATTGCTTTTAGTTATAATTGAGATTAGTCACCCTACACACTTCACTTTGTACAATTGTCAGACCATCGGATAGACGTTTATACTCATAGTTATGCACTAAAACAGGCAATACCAGGAAATGATGAATTATTTCGGTTATATGTACGTACATTTTGTTTCTTTTTGTATTCAAATGTTTCACTACTTATTTTAGGTTTTATAGAAGATTTTGATATGGTTTGGCATTCCTTAGCTTAACTAAACTTAAAGAAAATTACGCAGCAAAAGTAAAATGCTTAATATTACTATGTATGTGTATGTTCTCTGCATAAGCAGTCAGCAAAGCAACCACTTTATCAAGAATTTCTCTTGCTGTAAGCAATACGTTGTTGTTTACTTTATTTTTATTTTTGCTTTTGCTTAACTGTTTACTACTGTTCATTCGTAGAATACGTACACACGGTAGTAGATGGTTAAGTAAAAATAAAGCAAAAGCAATTTTTGTTGACTAAGCTTTTTATCTATCAAAGTTTTCAGTAAGCATTCTGCAACACAGTTATTTAATTTGAAACTAAAAATTGAAGTAAAGCTAAAATTTTAGTGCTGTTACTATACGGTCCGCCGAATATATTTTTTTTGAAAATGCTGTAAAAAAAACTACTGAATATTTTCTCAAATTTCTTTTTTTATTGGAAAGTACAATCCTTCCGGTTAATAATGGAAAATAATTTCATTCAATTGACTGCCTCGGCTGGCCATGCAGTAGCCTACACGATCGGTCGAATTTTTAAGCACATTATCGATTGTATGCAGCTGTATTTCACCAATGGCTTCACGAATATTGTCCTTTAAAGCGTCAATTGTCTCTGGCTTGTTGGCGTAACACTGGCTTGTTGACGGCACCCCACAAATAATAGACCAACGGTGTCAAATCGCAGCTCTGAGGTGGTCAAACGACACCAGCTCTGCGGCTGATAATGCGATCTTCAAAAACAGGGCGCAAAACATCGAGTGTAGCTTCGGCTATGTGGCACGTAGCGCCGTCCTGTTGAAACCAAATGTTGCTATATCCTCCTCTTCAATTTTTGTGAACAAAACTTTGTTCAACATGGCCCGATAACAATCGCCATTAACTGTAACGGCCACTCCTTGCTCATTTTCGAAGAAAAATGGCCCAATTATGCCTCTGGACAAAAACCTGCACCAAACAGTGACTCGTCTTGGGTGTATCGGCTTTTCAATGTATGCGTGCGGGTTTTCTGTTCCCAATTTTGCTTGTTTACATACCCGCCAAGATCAAAATGAGCTTCATCTGAAAAGATGACTTTTTTTTTGCAAAATCGGCATCTTTTGTAAGTCGATCGCAGGCCCAGATTCCCAGCGTTGTTCAAGCGTATACACAACCATATTCGTTTAGCGGAAGAATAAAACTAATTATCTGTCAAATTAGACATGAGCTAAGTGTTACCATTCACAAAATATGCACTAGTTGAAAAAAAACGTTAGATGGCGCACCCTATATTTATTATTAAAGAAATAATTTGTTATATTTTATATTCTTTGCTATAACATCCCATCACTATGCTTATAATAAAATGGAGCAAAAAAAATTAATATATTTAAAAACAAATTTAGAATTGCATACTACTCTTATTTATTTAACGCTCCAATTTAAGCGACAATATGATAGGATATTTTCTATATGTATAAATATGTAAACCGGACATTTTGGTTTTAATAATCACGACAATAATATTTGATTGAAAACATGTAGGTATTCTATTGTGATAAAATATAATCATTCTATTAATTGAGGCAAAACAAAAACGTTTAAAGACAATGTGCGGTGCAAGGTTTTCAAAAAGGGTTTTATAGAAGACTAGTAATCATTTTAATCATAAATTTATATTTTACTTGCCAATTAAATAATGTTAAAAGATTTTATAAAAACTTAAAGGACTAAAATTAAAAAGTTCTATCGTTAGAAAAAAATATACATACATACATAGCTACCACAATAACCACACAAAAATTAAAAATTATTATAGTTATATAATATTTTAAAGTATATAATAACTTTAAAGTATTATATATACAGTAAAACCTTGATAAACCGGATCCGGATTGTTTTGAAACTGTTGTGAATGGTATTCTCTATTATTTGTTACTCCAAAACTTAGAGTGAATGTGGCAATAGCCGGCAATTTATGACTTTTGTTTATCTCAAGCTACTGCCCTTACGCATGTGAATGTTGTATAGAATTGATGACTAGTAATTACAATTTATTAGTTTGCTTTGCTTCAGATTATTAAGTTAAATTTAAATATGTTTTTTATTGAAATTGAGAAATTTACTGTTTGTGAAAAACACCACATTTGCCAGTAGTCGGCACTAACTTTCCAGTTTTCGGCATACTATGTTCCTATTGTCGGCATATCATATTTTAGTACAAAAAATAATAAATCAAGATTGATTTCTAACTGTTACTTATTTAAAACTATATAATGTTTATACATATATTCAATAAGATCAATCAGGCGCGAAAGATAAATTCATATCACTAAATCCTAAATATTATTTGTGTATAATTCAGTTTTTTTTGTTACGTGTTAAAGCTAAAGCGAAAAAAAATAGATCAGCTAACCTCTAAAGCTTAAGTCTATAGCTGGTATTTCAAAATGTTTTAGCTTTTATCATGGACCGGTACATAATGAGCATCCTCCTAAGCCGCTCAGCTACAGTTCGAACATAGCTTGTCGTTAAAGCTTTCAAATAAAGATCTCTGCGATGTCCTCTTCGGAAACAGTAAGTCATAACACGTAAAATTAATATCACGCAAAAGTTTATGAATCGAATCACTGAAATAGACTTGATTTTTGGGCTTTAAAACGAAATACCGGACACTTGCAGAAAAATCCAAACGCCTTTTGGAGAAGTACGATAAAAATTTTATCAGAAAAACTTTGTTTACGGATGAAAAATGTTGACCGAATCAAAGAAGTATAATAAACGAAATGACAAGATGTAAGCATCGCTTAAAATTCGAGAAAAATATTTTTTTTCAGCTCTTTCACTTTTATATCTCGGCATATTACAGACAGGTATCAATCAGTCAAAAGTTTCCCGACAAACATGATTATGCAGTCACTAGCGTTGGGTGCATTGAGGCCATAACAATCGTCTCTGAATCGTTGAAAGCCAAGAACAAATTTTTTAACCAAAACAACAAATGCATGTATACATGCCTTGAAAAAAGGCAATGGCTCACGCCGATGATGTCGTTATCCTTATCTCAGGCATTTTTCATTTGTGCTGAGTGAACGACGTTCTGGATAGGCTAAATGTTTTGGATTCAGGATGTGGGCTGGGCATAAAGACAAAGCCAAACTGATGTTGTTTACCAGGAGGAGACAAATTCCTACCTAAAGGCTTCCCAGAATACGTGGAAGCGAATTGCATCTCTCGGATCATGCTAGGTATTTGAGCACGATTTTGAACTCGAAATTATGTTCGAAGCGCAACTTTGTACATCGGTGGCATCCTATATATAGATCTAGATATCTACCTGTGTATTCACAATTTTGACCTTACCTACTGGTTAAAGTGTAATGTATGTTACACCACCGATTTGCGATAGGTAATTCGAAAGGTAAATAAAATATATTTTATTGAAGTGTCAAATAGTTTTCAAAAATTTTTTAAGCATAAAAAAACAAATAATCTTATAAGTATATAAAAATGTATGTGTGTTTGTATGTTTGCAAACAGAACCAATTATCTTTAAATTTATGCAATATCTTTCAGTAAGAAGTATAGGATAACTTAAATGTTTGAACTTGGATTGAAAGGTGATTAAATGGAGAAAAAGTGTAAAAAAATTATAACAGAGATAAGAGATAATAATATTTTAAATATGAGTAACGAAGCACGGTGGCTTTCAGCTACAAATAATACAGAATGGCAAATATATCTGACAAATATTGATATATTTAAAAAAATAAAAATACGTAGGCAAAAGTTAGGTACGAACACTACCAAATACTTACACTGTGGTGCACAAATGAGACAATGTAAGTAAAATTTGTGTAAATGTTCTCATATTTTTCTGCTTGTTTTACAAAAAGAAAACTTTTTGAATTTTTTGATTTAACACTTTGTCCTTTCTTAAAAAATTAATATGCATTACCTTATCCAGTTCTCTTTTTCAGAAATACCGATCTCTTTAATTCATTGCATTGTCTCACTTTTGCACCAACAAAAAAATACCGAAGTAACTGTGCATTAGTGAAAAAATTTTGCATTTAACATTATTAATTTGGAAAACTTAAAGATTGTTTGCGTGCTAAAGTGAAAAAATACAAAATTATGTGAAGCCCATATCTATTGATTTAAAAGGCGCAGTTCTATAAAAGGCTAAAAATGGTTATTCAATTCAAAAAAACGAAAATTTTTTAAAAATAGGACAGCAGCCAGAATATTGTTAATTAAAAAAATTCTAATCCAGATTCGAATTTTCGAGCAAAAAAAGTCAGTTTGAAAACATTTACTGACAAGTCAAACGCACAGCGCATTATAGGGAGAATTCGTTCTTCAGTCGCACAGTTCGTTTGTGGAAGTCTTTCCACCGAAAGTTTTTCCTGCCATTTGCGATATGGGTAAATTTAAATCAAACGTACATAAGCACTACTCCCTCTATCCTCCTCCCCATAACCTATTTTCCTAGTAGCAGCACAATGCACTGCATAAATAGGGGTCAGCCCTGAGTGCTGGTCTCAAGTTAAAAGAAAAAAATGGTTCTTCAATATTTGTAAGTGATTTCCTAAGCAAAGATTCGCTACTTGCCACCAGTAGCAATTTTTTATAAAGAAAAGTGAATTTTCAAAAACAAAGATTGTTATAGGTAAGGAAGAAGTGGATGACTTTCTGCTTGAAACTGCGACAAATAAGCCAAGAATTCTGTGATCGCGAGCTAATGCTGCTAAAGTTGGTGATGATGAATGTTAATCCCATTTAGATGTCTATATTAAAGTGCTATTATTCAAATTAATATTTATTTATGTTTTAAGATCAATATTTTCATGATTTAACAACTTTTAATAACCATTTTAATAGTTTACTGTCATTTCTATTAACATTCGCTGTATTTCGACAATTACAAAATTTAATCAATTTAGAGGACTTAATGCAAAATTACCGCGACTACCTAATATCATCGCTATCCAAGAAACTTAGCTAAATAAAGAGCTGATTCAGTTATACAAAATCGTTGGTTATAATGTTATACATTGTTGCAGAGCCGATTTATATGGTAGTTCTTCAGTCTTTATCCATAAAAATTTGAAGCATAAGGTTGAAGGTTTGTGAGAGTAATGATTTTATTGATGCTATTCTTTTATCACTAGAGGAAGTTAATTTTAGTGGAAAAGCAATACAATTTTTGACATTTTATAGATCACAAAAATGTGGCTTAAATAGTTTCTTAGGATACTTAGAAAATATGTTTCGTAGGTAGGGCCGTGAGCCAAGTAGTTTTGTTGGTGATTCCAATATTGATCTTCTGAACATACAAATATTAGAGGAACTGTTAAATTTGCTCACAACGTATACCATTACGAAGCGCCACTATATGGTAACTCACCCTGATAGTGGAAAGTGTGTTGATCACGATTATAGTAATACATATTTACAGTGGCACGTATATAAAATGTAAAATGTCCGATCATAATATGATTAGCTGTCGAATTGAAATAGAAACCTGTCGCCACCTTTTAAGTCAAAAAAGCTTTTATATTGCGATTAAGATCGAGTTAAAAATGATATCCAAAGTGAATTTCCACTGATTCAATCAATACTAATTCTTTAATTTCGCGACCGCAAAGTGCTGTAAGGAATTCCATGGATGAAAAACTCTGAAAAGATATTATAAACATGATATTACATACGCCTTGAATTAACGGAAACCTCCCTAAACTAATGATACATAATAATAAACTGTCGAATATAAAAGCCAAATAACGAAGATGTCAAGATCATGTTAAAGAGAATCAGAGCTATGATAAGAAGCGCATGCAGACAGTCCTTGAATGACTTTTATGCGGACTATTTAGAAAAAGCAAAACAAGACCCAAGAAAAACCTAGAAGTTTATAAATAAAACCCTCGGTAGAAATTCACAACGTTGTGTCACAATTAAAGATGATAATGATCATGAATTCTCTAATGATTAGCAAAAAGCTGAGTTTTTGAACAAATATTTTGTTCAATCTGTACAAATTTAAGGTTCCAAGATCAATGTCTACAAACTGATTACATCAACTTCCTTAGAACACTAATTCGATGCAGAACAAGATTTAATTTTAATTATACCATACCTAACGAAATGAAGAATATTATACTAGATTTGACACCGAACAAAAGCTGTGGTCATAACAACGTTACATCAAGAATACTGTTGAAGTGTATAAATGAAGTAACACTTTACCTTGTAAGCATTTTCAATAATATTATAAGTACCAGTAGTTTTCCGAATATCCTGAAAGATCATTAGTTTTCTCCGATTCCAAAAAACAAAAATGTGTATAGGCTATCGCGGTACTTTCTATAATTGACAATGTATTGCAACGAATTCTATACAACCAAATTTCTTCATATATGAATAGGAAAAAATTACTCAATGATTTCCAATATGAAGCTGTTGTCAACGTTATAAATTTTATTTGTAAAAGTTTGGATGAAGGCGTAGCTGGAATTTTTTATGAATTTAGTAAGGCCTTTGAACTCATAGATCATGACCTTTTACTGCAAAACCTACCATTTTATGGTATATTTGGAAACGAATTGCTCTTACTAAAATGTTACTTTTTTAAAAAGGAACAATTTGTACAAATTAGTAGTTTAAAAGCTCATTAAGTTCGGTTTTATATGGAGTAACCCAGGGCAGGGTTCTTTGTCCCTTGCTGTTTACAATTTTTCTTAATGATTTGCATAACCTTGAAACTACTGGCAATGTATGTCATGTATGCAGATGCCATCTATTTATTTTATCCATATAAACATGAAACGGTCGTCAAAGCCTATATACAACGTGATGCAAGCATTGATATCTGAGTTAGCCCGATTAAACAAAGTTATTTAAAATGCAAATAAAACAAAGTTACTACGATTTAAGCCTAGCTTTCACCATAATGACTTGATATGATATCATCGACTGATGTCCTTATGCAGTGTTGTCAAAATTTTCAGGGGTAAAATCGTCAAAAACAAGAGATTTGTTTGTAAAAAAATCGTCGTCATTTTTAAATCATCAAAAAAAAAAAAAAAAAAAATAACCATTGCATTTGATTTGTTTTGTTATTTCAAAAAAGAAAAAAAAAAGAAAAATATAACATTGTAAAATAGAAGTTGTGTTAATAATAAATATTATTTACATTGCGATCCGAATTCACAAACATATACAGTGTCGTGCATTTAGGAAAAAGTTTTTCGGTAATTTATTTATATTTATATGCACTAAGATTTACACTAAAAAATATATATATTACTTTATCTCAAACTTTTTTTTAAAAAATCAACAAAAATAATCGAGTTCTTCAAATAGAGGTGTACAAAACATAAGCGACAAATTAATATTTCGTAGATAAACCCTTAGAATCAATAAGACTATTAAGTACGGACGCCGAGATACGTTTCCATTCGCTTTCTAGATTGTCAAAGAGTTCGTTTAGATTTTTTAACCGCGTTCATGAGATGTTCCTCTTCATAACTCCAAATCGATCCATTATGTCTTCCATTTAGTGAAAGTGTCCTATTCCATTTGCTGAAAAAGCAAGTCCGCACCATTACGTTGCCTCCACCAAGCTTAAAATTATTTTTACAATTGTGTGGATCAAGTTTTGTACTAAGTATACTTCTACACTACTTCTCGCTATATACTATATATATTAATTCCTATAACATTACGTGAAGGAACATAGGGACTTCTCTCAGTCAATGACCTGCACCCGATTTTATTTTTAAACTCATTGAAGGGTACCTACAGTTTAACGCCGGCTCCGAACGGCAAATGCATTTAGAGAAGTTTTCAATAGTAATGTTATGAGGTGATACCGCTGTCGAAAAACTTTTTAAGATGGTTTGGCCTGGTATTGAACCGATGACCTTCTGGTTGGTAGGTGGGTGTCATATCTACCATACCACAACGGCACACAACTCAGTATACTCGTTATTAAATTAGATTTTGATTCGACTTTAAACAGGGCAAGAAAAATCGTTGTTTTATGACCTAAAATCGTCAAATCATCATTTTGATATCAATCTGGCAACAGTGTTCTTACGACACAGTGTAAATAAGATAAACTTCATTGCATTTATTATTATTTATTTTCTAATTTTTGTCGCATTGATTTTATATTCATATTTTTATACAAAGCATAATAATTAAAATATCGGAGTTACAGAGTACAAGTGTTAAACTAGAAATTAAAGAAATTAAACTCAATATAAGCCTTGAAACTGGTTGAATTACAAATAAATTTTATAATAAAAAGTAAGAGAACACATATCATTTAGTTTTCAAAAACAATATAGACCAATATGATTCTTTACCAAAGATTATAAAGTTTTTGTTTACCTAACAGCAGGGTCTTTTGTGTACAACTGAGCATTGTCTGTTTTCTCTTGTTGACTACAATTAAAACTAAAATAAATGATTTCCTCTCCAAGTAAAAAATTGGAAATAATATTGACTTTGAGTAAAATTAAGAAACATTTTGTTCATTGTATTATATTGCGTTAAAAATTCTATTAATAATTGTATGCTAACTCCAATAACGATGCTTCGAAGCTTTAAATAATTCGTTATTGTAACTTGTCGGAGATTTGAAATCACTGTTACCCAATTTAACAACCATTCCATAAGATGAAGGTCATTCGATCTCATACATATACATATGTTGTTGAGGCGTGGAACACGTTCATGACTGCCACGTATAAGAAAATTATGTCCCATTTGGCTGCGATAATTAATAAGTGGCACTAATGAGCTATAAATTTCTTTGCTTGATCCCATTAATGATCGTGATGGTTGGTGTTTTTGAAATAACTCAACAACAGTAACATCTCTTTTAAATTGTCCACTGTTAGTGTTGCTTGATACGAGTACATAAGGCGATCTCCTAGTATGTGTTTGTCTTCCTTACAGACTTTACGATAGAAGAACACTTCGTTATTAATGGAACCACAATTGTTGGTAATTTCAGCCACCGTTCCTATTCCTCCCCGACAGGAATACATATCATATCTAGTACGTTGTATATCTCCATGACCAAACGTCGCCATATTAATTTGTTGAACATTTTGCATGAACATTTAAGAACCATGAGGAAAAACCACTGAATTATATGTGACTTTGCATGGAACATGCGATTGACTACTGAACGACATTATTAATATTTTGTTGAAGGAACGATACATTTTTTTATATCGTTTGTATTCCTCCACTGTGTGTGTTCTTTGTTCTGCTGATTGTTTCTTGACAAAATGTGCTTACAAATTGTAATTGGACCTGGCTTTACTTTTTGTGAGGGTGCCAGACCGATAATGGGAAAGTTTTTTTTTTTAAGTAGGAGAATAGTAAAGTATCATGAATGAACGTTACCTACGAGTATATGTTTGATATTGTATTTCCTTCTTATACAAGCAACAACTGAAATTTCTAGACTCATCAATGTACTACTGTTAGGGTTATTTAGAAACATTTTTTTTTTGCTGTTCTGATCAGAAGTTATTTGAACACAGAAGCTTAAGGTGCACAAAAATTTTTAAGGAAAAATTTAAAAGGAAAAAGGAAACATTATTTAGAATAAAGTGATAGACTTAAGTCTAATTTATTTTGTATGAGTGATACCATCAAAAGATAAAATCAGGCATAGGGGCATCTTCAGAATCATTTGATCAATTTCAGAGAACGAACATTAATCTTTTACATATATTTGATACAATGCCTACCTGGGAAGGCCAAGGTCAAAGCTCAGGTTGGCTAAATTTTTATTGCATTTATAATTTATATAGGGTGGGCCATCTATAGTTTTAAATTTGAACTAGTGGTTATTTCGAATCTAGCAATACTTATGTCATTTTATTTTTGCACAAAATTCAGTACATTATCTCCACTGAACGAAATGAATCGATTTACGCTTGAGAAATAATGGGATTTATTGAAAATTTATTTCCAAAACAAAGATAATTGGTCGAAAATTGGACGGAAAGTCGTAAAAAAATTTGGTTGCAGAGAAGGACCAACAATTCCCGGTATACGCAAGTTTACTACTTAAGTTCGTGAAACTGGTTTCATTTTTGATCCACCAAGACGTAAGCGTGCTCATACAGTATGTACACCCGAAAATATCTAAGCTGTGGCTGAGAGTATGCATGAGAATCCATCAACATCAACACGTCATTGTTCTCAATATTTGAACATTTCACGTACCAGTTTACGTCGAATTTGGAGAAAATATCTCGGTATGACAAAGTTTAATTGGGTATATGTTTCGTTTGGCGCCGTTAATATGTTCCTAATTTTGTCGGTGATTTCGGATTAGTTTGGTGATTGGATTGGAATTTAACTTTTTAGCCTTAGAAAGGCATACTATATAGTGCTTTACGAACACTGGACTTACGTTCAAAAAGAAACGGAAATATTTTTGGTCAAGCTTACTTATTATTATTGACTTAATATTATTCTATTTTTATTTTGATAAGTATCGAGTGGGTCATTTTAAGTTTAAATTTCAAAATGCAATAAAACAAAAACGGTTAGCAATTTTGCCAAATTTAAATATTATTTCATTTATATGGCTGCAGCGGCTAACCTCACAGTACCCCAATCGAACGGACCAATTTTCGAGAACATTTTTTAGTGTATGGGGTTGCATCACGACAATGGCACAATGTGGGTCTTCAAATGCTCAATTGTCAACTAGAATAGAGTTTGGCAATATCTGATCCTATATATGAAACAACATGCAGTAGTAAAGATGTTTGCAACTGACACCCTTAAAAATACTATATCTGATGACGAAAAAATGTTTAAAAGCTACGAGTAAAACTTGTTTTAATCTGAATAACAAGTTTTTTTTACGTTATTTGTGCACTTACTTTTTAATGTTAAATTTAACATCATCTGACACTATATATTAAACAATCCTGTACTAATACACTTGATAAAACAACACTGCATTGCCGCACTTGATAAAACAACACTGCATTGCAGTAGTGAGAACAAATGCAGTAGTGCAACCGACAAAAAAACACCTTTTAGAAGTCTTACCCAACATACCAAATGACTTGAAAATAGTATTATAATAATCTTACCAACACAAGCCTTAAGTATTGGCTAGAAGGACGTTGTCGTAGTCGTAATGTAACGTAGTGTACTGTAAAAATGTCTATGCGATTATAGAACACTTAAAAACGTGTCATATGTTTTTGTAAAATGTGTGTATATAAATTATTAAAAGTTGAAAAGAAACAGCTATTTAAATCACAGTGATACGTATAATAAATGTTCGAATTGTGTACGCTTTGAAAAGAGTAGCAAATAGGTTTAAATAGTATTTTTATTTAAGTATATAAAAATAATATAATCATATACATATGTACATATTTACAAATATAAAATACAACAAATTATATACCAAATTATTGCCAAAAAAAACCTTATATGGAGTATAAAGTTATATATCAAATAAATTTAATTTTATAAAAAGTCAACATACAAAAAAGTTTATAGTTCTCCCTGGTTCTCGATACCCCAATGTAACCATATTTGTTGCACACCAAATGAAAGTCATTGGAAATAGCTTTTACCTGACATCATTCTTTTTTTGTTAATCAAAATCTTAATTGTTATTTAACATATATTTTTTTAGTTGGATATTACATATGGTTCATAAAGCATTATATAAATTGTTTTCTTTAAATCTAAAATAAAAACAATTGTTTAATTGATAAAGTAGATATCACTTGTAAACTTACGAGTATTTGTTCAGCATCAAAGTCAAACTATTAATTGATCAACAATTTCAGAAGAATTCAAACGAAATACATAAATGTAGATAATTTTGAGTTTCATACAGTGTTCAAATCCTTATAAATATGTATTAGGGAGATCGATTGTTCGACTTTTTTTCAAAAACCGGTTTTCGAATAATTCGAAAAGTAGCACTTTTTAAAAAACCGGTTTTCAGTTAATAATAATTCAAATAACCGGTTTACCGGTTCTTCTATTTAAATGAAATTGTTCCTCATTCTTGAAGCGCAGAGCTGGACAACGTCGTTTTAAAAATAAGCAGAAGCTGATGTAGAGAGCTTCAAATTAAAGTGGCTTAAAACTAACAATAATTCTAACAAACATCGTCAAACCTATGCCAAAACGATGTGCGTAGTCCATAAAAAACAAAGTTTATTATACAAAGCACTGAAAAATACTTAAGTTTCGAACAGCTACTCAAGGAGTTAATTTCGTTTTTGTTGTATTACTTGGTAGAGAATGGAATTAAAGGTTTGTTATTAAAGTTATAATTTAGGTGCCTAAAATAACAAAAACTAAATGTTTTACTTTCAATGAATCTATTTGTAATATACGAGTCCTTAATTGTGTCGACAAGAAAATTCGCTTAGATATCGAGCAGTACTGTATGTAAATTTATGCATCACGTATTTAATAGTGTGTGAGTCACTGTGGTGTGTTAGGTAAGAATCTACCTTCCAACCAAGAAGTCGTCGGTTCAATATCAGGCCACACCATCTGACAATTTTCAACAGCGATATCACCTCACAACATTACTAGCGGCTAGTTATGCGTATTTACGCTGTGAAAAACTTCACTAACTGATATATCTGTCGTTCGAAACCGACGTTTGTGGATTTGTGGCCTTTCAATGAATCAAAATGATCATTCTCCATATATAAAAATCGATATTTATTTACAGAACATGAGATAAGGTCATTTTTGTTCAAGAGTGTATATCTTTTTCGATCTACCTTGGTTTTCACGTTCTTTGTGAGACGTTCAAGGTTGTCATATATACAAAACGAATTGAATTTTTACAAATAGTTAAACGATGAGCATATTTTCAATAAAAAATATACAAGCGTATAAAATATATACTTATTTAAACTAACCGGTTATTCGTGCTAAATTTACCGGTTTATTCAGTATTCGAAAAATGACAATTTTGGAAAAACCGTATTCGACAAAACCAAAAAACCGGTTAAAACCGGTTCAAACGTCTTTGCATTTTTCTTATAAAAGCAAATAGATGGTACAAAGACTGATAGGATCCGGATAAAGAGTAATGTTAACCTCGTTTATAACATATGTATATGGGTTCTCGCGCAACACCGAATGAGTAAAGATAGTTTTAAATAAAGTTGTAGAAAAAATTTTTGGTTAATATTTTATCTTATATTTATGAAAGTTGTGCTGAACCTGAAAAATGGCGCATGAATCCAGTCTCAAGGGTGCATGAATCAAATATTCCCAGCCAATTTTCGGCTAATTAAAAATATCCTTGGCATTGTAATAATCTAACCGTAATTAAATTTTTCTCATTTAATATCCTCATTCTTTTTTCATATTTTCATCCCCCGTACTGATTCACTTAATAAAATATAAATTTTTACACTAGCGACGATTTAAATAACATTGACCAAATTATTTTTGTCCGATTTGTGGGAAAAATTGTACATGAATAGTAAAAACAACACAGGCAATTAAGTTCACAATACCAAGGATACACAATCAGAAAAAAAGTAAATTTCATAACTTAAGCCTGGCATTGTGTTCAAAATTTTGTGCGAAATGCTGTCAAATTACATACAAAAACAGTTCGTACGAAATAATTGTGAAATAATGTTGCGAAATAGTACTTTGTGCTTTTTACTTAAAACATGTAAAATGTATATGTCAACATTATTTTCCAAATTTCTAGCAACATTTTTTTTCAACTACGAAAGAACATGAGGCACACTTATTTCGTGCGAAATTTTAAGCATTAGTAGGGACATAGGACTCTTAGAACATAGAATACATATAGTCTTTTATTATATGGTTAATAAATGCTAACCCCATTAAGTGGTCAAAAAATGTGAATTGTATCGTTATTATAGTGCTTTTTAACCACAGAAAACAGGCTTTTTTAGTCAAGGAACACACGATTAAAGTTTGCTTGCAGAAATTTTCTTTAATTCTCTTTTAAACTTGCATTCGCGTCTACACTGCGATATTTATTTCAATGAAATTTAAGATCTTCAAGCAATATTGTTGTTGTATGACATTACGAATTCCATAACAAAAGAGAATTTCAGAGTACACGAAAGAGTGTACGCCATTACATTTGTTTCTCCGCTCTCATCGACAAACTCAACTTTCTGATAGAAAACTTCCATCGTGTGTTCCGGGAATTACTGATGAAAAAAAATGTACCGCACTGGGTGTAAGGTCATCTTAAAAAAATCAAGACTGCGCACAAAAGATATAAATAGGAGAGACAGAAGAAAGTTCCTGGAACGACTGGACACAGCGGCAGAAGAAACAGCTGGCCAGAATAATATGAGAAAACTACACCAGACGATTAAATAGCTCACTAATCAAAAGTGTAATAGGAACCAAGCCGTTGCTGATAAAAATGGTACACTAATAACGAACAATGATGCACAAACACAGAGATGGAGAGAATATTTCAATGAAATTAGTAACGTCACGAACACTACTGAGGACAGCGAAACAGTTGAGAACATAGACGAGGAAAACAGTTTAAAAATAACATGCAACCCTCCCAATCTGAATGAGATAAAAGAGGCGATTGGTAAATTTAAAAATAATAAGGCGGCATAAGATGGACTACAATCGGAAATTCTACGGGTTGACATCCAAACCACAGATAAACTTCTACTGCGTCACATCACATCAGTATGGGAGGAGCAGAGGATGCCTCCTACGTGGAAGAAGGGCATCATTGTAAAGTTACCAAAAAGTAGCGACTTAAAAGACTGTAATAATTGGAGAGGAATTACTCTACTTAACACCATATATAAGATACTTGCAGTCATAATACAGGGGAGGCTTCAGAGCAGAATAGACAACATACTGCGAGACAAGTTGGCTTTAGACCGAATAGAAGCTGCGTAGATCAGGCCAACACTTTACGATAATCATTGAACAGTCCATAGAATGGCGTACCCCCCTGTATCTATTATTCGTCGATTTCAAGAAAGCGTTTGATACCATCAGGCCAACGGCTATATGGATAGCACTAAGAACTAAAGGAGTACCCCAGAAGATAATTCGAATAATTAAAGCGATGTATGAGGATGCAGAACTTTCAGTTCCTCACAACGGATACATCAGCCATCCCTTCCACACCAATGCTGGAGTTAAACAAGGATGCCCACTATCACCTCAGCTATTCACCATCGTGCTGGATAACATAATGAGCAAAGTCTGTTCGAAAAGAAGAGGGATCACATGGAGTCTCTCACGCCAACTCGAAGACTTGGACTATGCGGATGACATTTGTCTACTCTCGCATAAGATTTCCAATATGCAGTCCAAACTGAAGGACCTAGAAAGATTGGCTCGTAGTGTTTGGCTTGAAATAAACATGAAGAAAACCAAGACCATGAGAATAAACAATATGAGTACGGAAAACATCATTCTACAGTGTCAGCCAGTCGAGTATGTAGATAGCTTCGGCTATCTAGGAAGTACAATGACTACAAACGGTGGCGCAAAAATAGATGTAGATAACAGGCTCAACAAAGCGGGGGCGGCATTTGGACAACTGCAGTCAGTATGGAGAAGCTAACATATACCCAGACGAACTAAGCTCAGAATATTCAACTCATGTGTTAAATCGGTACTGCTGTATGGCAGTGAAGCCTGGCTTGTATCGAATACATTACACAGAAACTACAGGTATATATTAACAAGTGCCTCAGCATCATATGCAGAATATTCTAGCCTAACACCATAAGTCACACAGAACTGTGGAGCATGACTAATGAGGAACCTATACTGAAACAGATAAGGAAACGAAAGTGGGGATGGATCGGTCACACCATCCGAAAAAGTCAAGAAAGTATCACTACAATTTCACTCGAGTGGAATCCTCAAGGCTCAAGAAATCGTGGTCGACCAAAAAACACCTGCAGATGCACAGTTATCGAGGAACTGAGATAGGACAACCTAATATGGGAAGAGACAAAGTCAACAGCTGTAAACGGTGTTAGATGGAGATGCTTTGTGGAAGCCATAGGCTCCCAAGAGGAGTAACGGAAAAAAATCAATAAATAAATAAAATATTGTCCTAAAAATATTCATTATTTTTTATTTGTAAAAATATTTATGTCCCTACTGGATATTATTTGTTATGTTGTAGAAGAAAGCATATGGTTTTTGTTTACAAATGTAAAACCATTTCGAAATATTGCTAAATGGTTGCATGTTAATTTGTTCTTACGAAAAAAAAAAATTGCACTTCATATTTCACAAATTTGAACAGAGTACTAGGCTTAAGGTAGTCACACTTAAGGTAGTAACACTTTTTAGAAACAATTCTATATCAAATTAATTTCATGTTTATTTACTTATGACATTCTCTTTACTGACAGAAAATGTTGCCCTTCATCTATTCCTTGTCACTAAACGTCGTTTAAAATTAAGAAATATCAGAGATTTTCAATAGTCAGCATTTTCACAGATAAACACAAAACCACCTCTTTAATTTTTTTTTTTATGAATACAAAAAAAGAAAGGGCAACAAAAAGGAATATTTTCAACTTTTCTGTCGAGCTAATATAAAAAGAATAAAAATTTACTAATTAATAAATGCAGAAACTATTGTTTCTGTGGTGCTACACTTTTATTGTTTTTCGATGTCAGACTACGCAATATTTCTACTATTTTTGCTCTACTGTTGTTTTGTATTGAAATGTCCGAAAAGGCTAAAAGAAGCCAAATGAAAAATTTCGAAGCTAAATCGAACACAAAAAAAACTGAATTTAGCTTGGAAAAAGCTAATCTGGTCACATTACTTGTCACCTAAGATTGTTTATTAAAGCTAATATCTTTGTTTATTCCTTTTCCACATTATAATATAAGTAGGAGCTATTTAGTATTAGAAAATAGTAAAATATTTGTTAAAATCATATACACATTTTCTAACATATATTTAAAATTTGCTCAAACTATTATAAATTGCTTTGTTCGATTGTTTTAAATTTTTCGTTTTAATTGTGTGGACAAAAGTGTAAAAAAAGAGTAAAAATACCCCATATAATTTAATATACAAAGAGTCCATCACTACTTTACATATGTCACGTAACACCGTTGGGAAATTCTATTTTCTACAGATTGTTACGTTACAGCAACGTAAATTAAAATTCAGTAAGCATTTACATTGATCCCATATACCAAAAGCGAACAGCTGACACGTTACGTTACGACAGCGTTCGGCTTATTCTACCTTTAAGCTTGGAAAATGTTTTAGAATTTATTAAAAAAGACTATCGTAATAATTGTAGATAAATCAAAACGGAACCCTCTTGAAAATATTTTGTATTTAAGTTTACTTTATGTTTAATCTTGCAATTGTAGAACAAGCTTACAAAAATAATATTATATTAATAATAGTTATTCGCCTCAATATTTTCATAACGTTTTAAACATAGTTGTATAATAAGCCTTAAAACACCAATATATAATTTATTATTATTCTATTGAAAGAAAAATTCTTTAATAAAAATTAACACAAAAAATACAATATACATATTGTTACGTTTTAACCTTTTTAAGACGTTTGAGTTCGCTTAATTGCCTACAGTTTGGAAGGAACTGGAAATGTCTCATATCTTCTATTTTGATATCCGTTAATTCAAATGTAACGTAAAGATGATCGATCTGGCAGTACTGCCAAATACGCAAATAAGTGCGACATTGGCGGGGTTTTACCATCTTTAATAGATTGATCTTCTATGATACCTATTGATAGTACTACATCTACAAGTTATTGAAATTTCATGATTATTACTATTATTTTATTTTTTATTTTAACTGACTGCGAATTAAATTTTGTATATCATTTTCTGCTTTATTTGTTTTTAGTTTTTATTATTTAGAAGAAAATTATTTCTTGTCTTTTCTTCTTACACTTGCTATAATTATTGGACATGTTAAACTTTTTATTTAAATATTTGTTACTTTTAATATTTTTTACACGCACTCACTCAAGAATTTCAGACTAACTGAAAACGCAAAACGTTTTAATATGTTATGCATAGCACATTTTGCTCATTTGTGGGAGTCCCGTTAATTTAAAAAATATGTATGTATTTTTTTTTTTTTTTTTGCAAATAAACACAAAAAAATTTCAGAAATCGTTAGAAACAGTTATATGGTTGTTTGTAAATTAAAATTTTATGTTTACTATTATAAATAAAGTTAAAAAACGCTTGTATTTCAATCTTTTTGTAGGTTTATTCTGAAGTTGTAGATTGATTGCTATATGGTATGTTGTCTATATGTATATAAAACTGAATATGTGTTTGTATGTTTGTTTGTGTCTTTTGGACAACTAAACAGCTGAATCGATTTTCTTGAAATTTTCATAGTATCTCTCTGTATGTCTGGAAAGAACTATAGGCTATATAAATTTCAAAAATACCGACTGGGCGGTGCCACGCCTATACAAAGTAAATACTAATTTTTCTATATCTTTAAAATGGTAACAGAAAAAGTCTCCAAATTCGTCCCGAACAGATTCATAGTCAATACAAATCAGCAGCAAAAAGTGGGCGGAATTAGACAAGTGGGCGTAATACCTCCCATACGAACTAGGCATGGGCGCGTTGGCCAAAAAGCGGTAATTCCAGAAAGCACACTGGATGAAAGCTATCATATATGTATGTGTGTATCTTATATGAATGTGTGTTTCTTTGAATGCTGTATATAGCTAAACAACAGATTCTGCGGTATCTTTCTGGAACGAATCACAAAATATATAAAATTTGTAGTTTTGGACTGGAAGGAGACAAAAATTGTGAAAAGTAGAAAGATAATAATTAAGATGGGCGTCGCAAATCACATCGGGCTTTAGCTAGTATTATTGTATATATTGTTACGAAAATAAAAATACAATACTGCATTGTTGGATTTTGGTATATTTTGTGTCACCATGTCAAGTTGGCAGCACTGTCATGTCGACCATCTTTACGTTACATTTGAATTAAAGGATATGAAAGATGGTCGATATTTCCTGAACCTTACAAAATGTAGGCAATTAGGTATATTAAGGGCTGTTTTGCCTACACGTGAGTTAGTTTTCGTTTGGTTGTCGTAGGATAAAGACGTGCTAAAGCGGAAATAAAAGTTTGTATAAACGAATATTAAGTGTTGTATTAAGACAAACAATATAAAAGTTATTGTATAGTAAAATAAATAAAACTGTAACAAAAACAAAGTGGCTTAATTTTATTTTAACGGAATTTAAACGAACTCAAACGTTTTAAAAACAATATTAAATGATGATGGTTATAACAGAAAAGACGTTTAAAACATTTACATAATTTAATCTAAATAACATGTTGTGCATATGTTATTTATGTATATATTTTATTGAAACCTCATTAACTGCTATATTTTAGCATCACTTGGCACTATTTATTAAACGACCATGTATTTACCTACTAGACAAAACAAATACTACATAGCCCAGATGAGTATTACCAAGAGCGATTTTATGCAAGTACAAAATATGTATTGGTACCTTATCACTTTTTAAAACTTTAGTTCAATAAGTTTGAAGATCGCAATAAAAATATGATTTTTAAGTTGCCAAACAGAATCTTTATTATAGCAAAGCACTTGTACGACTATATACAAATTATGTTTTACTTATAACCACTGATTTTTTTATTTTTAACACGATTAACGACTTCAGCGCCTTCTTTATCTTATTACCTGTATTTTCCTTTTTCACTGCTGTATCACCACTACCTTGCCATCCGCAATGATCTTTCTTATATATACATACACTAGCTTCACCAATCCGGCTTTTCCCGGGTATCTATCTATGTACAGTAGTGGACAGGCATTTAGGGACAACAATTTTTTGTATATTTTTCAGAGTAATTATACATTGATAAAAACAACGACTTCTTTTAAACTGATGATTCGCATTGACTGCCAAGTCATTTATACCAAAACAAGAAACTTCCTCTCAAGGTATAAAAAAATGTCTATTTACTTGTATATGAGGTACGTACGATCCCCACTTATTCGATTATTATGCGCCCACCTATTGGCTGATGATTTGTAATGACTGTCAAGTCATTTAAACCAAAATCAGAAACTTCCACTTTTTTTTGCCGATTTGCGTTTGTGAATTTTTGATTTAATATTAACGAGCGTAGTGGGTGGTATAGTGAAAAACAATTAAAATAAAATATAAATAAAAAAAAAAATATGGAAAATAATTATAGTGAAAGTGAACATAAACAAACAAAAAAAAAACGGAGTGGAAAGTAAAAAAAAAAACTAATGAATTGTGAAACATACGAAGGTTTATCGAAGGAAGAAGTATATGAAAAAATGCAAAGAGAATTCAAAGCAGGATATTAATCAACGTATTGTGATAAAAGTAAAGTTCGGCATTACAACTTTCTTTCAGAAAACATGCTCAAAAAAATATTTGACCGGTTCTAGACGATGACATGGGCTTAAAAAAAGTATATGCAACTAATCTTATTGAACGAATCAATAGAAAATGTGTTTACGTCGAAAATTCACCACGTTCTGTTAGTAACTTATATTCGTGTTCGTGTTCAGGTCAGCGTTACCGTTGGTGCGACTAAAGTCGCATTTTGGAACTAGTTTGACGGCCACAATCATTTTGTGCGTTCTTTCAAAATGCACAAAATTTTGCTACTTTCCATAAGTTTATGCCACTTTTGCCCCTTTTTTTGTTACATTAGCACCACTAAAATTTTTTATCTTTTAAATCATATTTTTCACAATCAGTTTTCATAATCGCTAGAATATTAATAAATAATATCAACTTTAAAAAAATTAGCGTTACTCAAGGAGGTTTAACATTTGAAAGTCTGGTTAATATAAAAATTGTGTTCTATGTATTAGGTATAACGAACAAACTAAATAAATGTTTTCAGATTGAAACATCGCAAATTATATTTTTACTGAGTTACACAAAAGAAATTTGAGTGGAAATTTTTCAAAATAGAATACATTAAAATAACAATGACTGAGAATACTAATTACAAAAATACTTCTAATATAAAAGATATTAAAAATATATACATACATAGGACATTAAGCTGAAATAACAATAAATTATAAAAATCGGATGTAGAGTGTGTAGCAATAAAAACAAATATTTAAAAGTTTTACCAAAAACTATGTGACGAAATATTACAAATCAATTATAAAAGCTTTAAAGTCTTAAGTTTTTTCAACCGAGCGCTTTTACAAGCAATGAAGATATTGCCTACATAGATCCCACTTCAGAATTTAATTATATTATAAGTGATCTAGAGGCTGTTATTAGCAAATTTAAATTATTAGAGAGTAAGGCAGAAGATAAACAATATAAATATAATTTTAAATTTAATAATTGTGAACATTTTTGTCACACAATAGGTAATATTAAAAATTCATTAAATGAAACGTTGTACCTAAACGTATACAACCTGGCTGTGCATGTGTTGACTCATAGCAGCGCGTGCGCTGAACGAGTTTTTTCTAAATTAGGCCTTGTGCAAAAAAAGTTAACAAATAGATTAAAAACATAAACTTGTGTATCCATGTTATCTTCATTAAATTTATTAGATAAGGAAATAGAAAATTGGATTTCAAGTAGTGAACTGAGTGAAAAATACAGAAAGCAAGTTTCAAAAAAATAAATTTAAAATAAAATGCAAAAAATTACAAACGATTTATTGCACTTAAGGGTCTTGATTAACAATGTTTACTTCCGAAATTTTACTTAATGTAAAAAGAATAAATTATTTAAACGAAATAAACCTATTATATTTTTGTATTAAGAAGGTCAATAAAAGTTATATGCATAAAATTTTAAATACATACATCTTATTTACAAATACATCTTATACATATTGCTATAAAGTTATATTATAACAAATTTAATTTTAACATTACTAATGAATTATTTTTTATTTATTAAACTATTGAATTAACTTTTTATTTAAATAAAAACGATGAAATACTCTGTGCGACTTTTATTTCTAAAATGCAACTTTTTGTGCGACTTTTGTTTTAATCGCATTTTTGTGCCACTATTTTAAAAAACTCAACGGTAAAGCTGGTAGATTCCAGTGATTTGCATGGTTCCTAGATGTGTTTCGAAAACAAAAACACTTTGAGATCTGTCCGCAAAAGAATAACATAACAAGGAAAACAATACGAGGAACGTCTAAACTTTTTCAAAAAATGGTTAGAAGATGTTCCAAAACTGGAGTCACAATATCGACGTAAATATACAAGTAAATTATATTTATGGTCGGATTTTAAAACATACAAACAAATATATGAATTTCATTCTAAGGAAAGCGATTCTCATAAAAAAGTGGGATCGCTCCAATATCTTTTCCTATGTTTATGACAGAGCTAAAAGAACAAAATTATTCCATATTCAATCCAAGAAATAATATGTGCGATTTTTGCTTATCATATGCTGAGAGAAGAGAAAGTAAATGACATTGAAAATGCTTAGTCTGGGTTAAGCTTATTGCCGTGTATTGATATGCAAGCAGTATAACTCATGCCACAATCAAATGCAAATGCATCATATTACAAAATGAAATTGCAAATGCACAATTTTACGATTTTTATTGTAATTACCATGATTTTGACTACTATGTCTGGGAAGACACATACTATTTCAGTCGCCAATATTCATCATATTGTTATATACTCTGGATATTTTTACCAGAATAGAAATATGGTGTTGTCTAAAGCTTTAATTTTCTTCTGTGTTGAAAAAAGTAACAATTGAACACAAATAAATGATAGTTGGGCATACTCAAATGGAGTGTGATTCCACACATTAATAATAAGCTCATTAATTTGCCTTCGCAATTTGTTGAACTTATAAAAGACGCACGAAGAAAACCACAGCCTTTTAAGAGATTTCATTTATAGGTCAAAAAGCTGGATATCCCAGAGTTAACATGATTCGGGCCTTGGCATACGACACCACTGGTATCATTTATTTTAAAACAAATATTACCGACGAATATGTGATTATTTCACAACGAACAACAAAACAATTCGATGATAAAGAACCTTTCCAATTATATACCCGAAGATTAAAAATTTCGAAGAAGAAGTTGGAACATCTTTAAGACCTCAAATCTTTACTTTCTACTTTTATGACAATATTCAATTTGTGAATTAAATAAATTATTTAACGTTTTATTATTTTTATATTACCAAATTTATTATTTTTTTAGTTTTTTATCATTTGAAATATTAAATTAACAATTTTTTAAAAATATTTATGTACCTACATAATATGTATATATATATATATATATATATATATATATATATATATATATATATATATATATATATATATATATGGAATTTTATATACTTATTGTTAAAAGTAATAAATTTTGTATTTCATAAATTTAGTACAAAACATGCTAATTTTTTAAAAATCACAATTTCGGACTATATCGCATTTCTCATGTTCAATGTTGTTACGTCTTTTTGTTTCTGAAAAAACCATACCATAACTCGAAGAATATTAACGAAAAATAAAAAATCTTTTAGAAATAATTCTATAGTTGCGTTTGAGGCAAGAGAATAAAATATGCCTTTAAATCTCAAATATCTTTAATTCTACAACTTTTTTTGCTTCTACAGTAAAGAATAAAAAGTTTTGTTACGCCCTTTTGCATTTTAGGTGACGATATGTCATTTCAAATACGAAAGTTTGCATGTATGTTGGTAAACACAAGTTTTTTATGACGAATGATTTCGATTTCTTATTTTAAAATTTTAGAAGTTATTGCAAGAATTGCCTTTTTTAATACAATAAAGAGAAAAGAGCATAATAACAAAATATAAATATATGTATGTATGGATGTCATTTAAAGTATGTAAGTTTGCATGTGCGTTGTAAAACATACACAAGTTATTTTGTGATGAATGATTTCGATTGCTTATTTTATTTTAGATTATTTGCAAGAATTGTCTCTTATAACATTGTAAATAGACCACGACCTTTTTGTTTTGTATCGGGTAAACTAAGTTTGTTTTGTTTTTATACGGATGAACATACTAGCATCACTACCACCGTTGCCACATAAGAAATTTACTTCCTATCAAAAATTTTCGAAAATTCTACCAAAACCGTTTACAGCCTACCTAAAATTTAAAAATACACTTTTTGAATAAAATCCACACTTCTGTCGAGTTATAAATATGTAGTAATAATAATAACAAACTCCAGCTTTTAATAATGAACATTAAAATATACATAAAGTAACAAAAAACATAAAAGCAAAATTTCATTTAACAGAACAGAAGGATGTACATATGGTCAAATTTTATGGATGAAAAAAAAAACGAAAAGTCGTATGGCAAAAATAAAATCTGCGTGAAATTCTAAGAAACTTTTCAGAAGAACCATAGGTCTAAAATCAAATCTTATTCTGCGCAAATCGACTTAAAGATTTTTATGTTTCCATTATTCTAAAAACTGTATAACTGTATTAAAAAACACTATCCCACCAACCAAAAAATACAAAACGATAATAAAATTTCACATTTTATGTCATGAATGCGAACAAAATAAGTTGCTGAATACAACATTTAGAATACAATGTAAAAAAGATTGCTAGAAATATATTTAAAACAAATGAAACAAATGAAATAGAAGTGCTCTTAGTAAAAAGAAATTAAATCAGTTTTTTAAGCCTTTCTTACACTTTATTCGCGGTAATCTGGTCCGACTTTCTATAGTCACTGCCATAACATAATCTCCATTATTTGCTATAACTCGTCGTGAAACAGTAGTAAGCAGTTGCACACATCGTTCGATAACAGTGGTAACATTATTGAAAGTTGCTAATTCGATTCAAAGTTACTTTTCTTAAATAAAGTAAAGTACTATACTTTTAAGAGGAAACATTTAACATGACTCAAAAAATTGCTACAGGAGGAGAAACTACCAAAAATGTAAAAAAATTGTAACAAACCAACCAAACTACCAAGTACCGAATTGAATATGCCCTTCACAAAATGTAGTTTTTAATGAAAAATCAAACATGTAGCATTTCAGGCTATTTTTAAAATAGGTTTTTAAAAAAACATTCGTTAAAAATTGTAAAATTTTGAACCAGGTATGCTGTTATTAATGGAAAAGCAAAGAAAAAATTACAGTTATTCAAAAATATCATCAATATGTACATTTTAAACAGGTTTGTTATTTTTTTAATGAAAGATGCAATAAAAAATAGCGCTTCAGGTATTTTGCAAATAATTTTTCAAAAATGCCATTTGAAAAATGTTACATTTTGGGCAGGTAAGCATTCTTCAATGGAATTCCAGAAACCATTAGTATAAAAATGTGTGCCCTAGTTTTGGCATATAATTGAAAGGTCTTTTTTGAAATTAATGGACAAAAACTATTTTGTACGTACATATGATTTTTCACATATGTTGGAGTCTTGCCGAAATCGATGGACGAAGAACTGGAGATGGAGATGAATGCAAAAACTTAAATGTTCCCACGGCAACATATTTTTCCCAATTCCTTTGAAAAAATGCGCGTCAAATTTGCAACACAAGTTTTTAATAGAACAGTTTATAATAGTCTAATAGAACAGTTGCCGCTGCCATTCGGACAATGATCGAAATTCAAAATTTAAACAGCAAAGTTTAGCGGTTCACTCTATGTGGATAACTGTTACCGATCTGCAGTTCAAGTCAACAATAAGAGTCATAGATTTATACAAACATTCTTTGACACTTGGACAAAGTGGAGTTTGTTGATGAAAAGTAACATACCTTCTTTTTAAGGGAGATGAAGCTTATCCTAAACTTATTTCTTTTGTTTTTGAAAGGAACTTCAAAGAAAGAAAGTGATGTCTACTTTATTACGGCAAATGCTCTTGTGCCAAAAAATAGGTAACAACAACAACCTTTCCGTAGCTAAACTTAATAATATTTTGGCAAATTTTATGTTCTCCTTTGTAAATAGAACCAAGACCAGACAATGAAAATTATAGGAATGGAAATTGATACTGATTTTGAAGAAGTAAAAACATCTACTGAACATAAATCCAACCGAAGCATGTGATGTTGTTTTCGATAAATATATTTGTGCGGATTATTTTTTGGAAGACGTTTTTAATAACTCTCTCTTCTAAACGTCGAATTGGCCTCAATAAGGTAATTTGTTGGATACGTGGTTGTTAAAGTTACCAAGCGAACTTTTTATATTGTTTAAGAATCACCAGGGATTAAAAGATTTTAGAAATTTGGTTGCAAAAGCATTTATACTCCATAAAATTTTTAAGGATGAGCCACAAAGAGTTGGTATAAAATCTTTTATTATTGAGTCGTGTAAATGGTCGACTCCAAAATGGTTTGATGATAATAGTACATTTAGAAAGCATTGGGTTTGGTCTAAGGAAAAAGTCAGTTCTAAACAAAGGAAAGTAAGAATTCTATCAATTAGTTCATTTATCCAACTGAATTAAATTTTTTTTTTTCTTGTAATTTATAAAGTGTACTTAACAAACTTTTAAATTTAAATTTGTATACAAAAATAAAATTACATGTATACTTGATAAATGTGCAAAAATAAATTGTAACTTAAGTATTTTTTTAATTTAACTTTAGTACTTTTTTTTATAAAATTGAAAATAACACGGTGCGAAAAAAAATACCTGGCAAGTGATACTATTTTTCTTTTTCTAATGGCCGCTGCCGAGCAGAACAAGGATCTGTTTTGAAATTTTTTAAACACCTCCAAAATCCCGAGTTACGAGTAAAAAAACGGTTTTTCTGACCTTCATGTACTTAAAAGCTAATAACTTAGCTGAATATTACCCATTTTAAGTTTTTATTCGGATTTGAAAATAAAAAAACCTTTAAAATGATATACAGTTACGAGCAGATAAATAGGTTCACATAGCAATAATTTACAAATTCATTTTTATAACAACTTAAACAACAGTAATTTATAATGCAGTAAAGTTTATTCTTAGATTTAAAAATATATTCCAGAAAATAGTGTTACGTTTTAAACTTTTTCAAACGTTTGAGTTCGTTTAAATTGCATTTAAATAAAATGAACCACGTTTGTTGTTGTTTTACAGTTTTTATTTATTTCACTATAACTTTTATACTGTTTGTTTTAATACACTTAATATTCGTTTATACAACACTTTTATTTCCGCTTAAACAGACTTTACTTTATGACAGACAAAAGATAACTAAACTACGTAGGCATAGCAGTTTCCTTATATACCTAATTGCCTACAGTTTGGAAAGTTCCGAAAATGTCTCAAATGATCTCATATCCTCTATTCGTTAATTTTAAATATGTAAGATTGTATTACCCACAGATGATTTAATTGACAGTGCTGCCAGATACACAAGTATAATAAAATCCCACAAATCCTTCCACTTAAGCCTGTTCGTCTCAAATAGGCTCATTATATATCTTACCATAGCTCTCCAGTCGCTCTAGATGTACCACTTTAATTTTTGATCGAGGGCTATTGTTTTTCTGTATTCTGTATACTACATCGTTTAACCTTCTGACTACCTTTTAAGGTCCATTACAGTTACTTTGAAGCTTGGGAGATAATCCTTTCTTTCGCTGTGGGTTGTAGAGTAGAACCAGTTGTCCCTCATGGTAGCCCTTAGCACTTGCTGCTCGATCGTACCTGGCTTTCAAATTATCACAGCCATTTCCAGTCGTGTATGTATCGTTTCATAAAAGTCTTTTGGACTTTCAATTTTCTTGGAATTACCGACCGGTGCTCTTGATTTGTAATGCTACAGTTGACTTTGTCTTGTTCCGACTGTATCTTTGGTCGCAACGCATTCAGTGCAGTTCGCTATCCATCCACCGGCAGGTTGCTTGCATCCAACCAATAATAACGCTGTTTTAATTTTTCTACTGTCTTTGCCACGCTAAGATGTCCTCCGCTATATTCCTTATGAGACTGATTTAAATTTTTATTCATTTTTGAGGAAGGAACTACTATTAGATTGGTAGTTGTATAGGCGTCTGCACATTCCCAGCTTCGGTATAAGCACCCATCTATCAGCCCTAAACTATCACAGTGAGCCCCATTAGCCTTTATTAGAGGGCTATCTGCTGATATCTCTTTACTAGTAGGCCGTCTGTTATTTTTCTTAGCCGCTATTTTACTTGCCAGTACTGGGTCTTTCCTCTGAGCTGTTGACCATGTTGATAATAGTCTCTTTGGCCTTATCCCCTGTTTTATCAGCGGCTATATTATACTCGTTTTTACTCTTTTCACTTCTGTAATAAGCTTCGCTGTTACGTGACAATCTTTTCATGTTACAGTGTCTATGATACATATTACCATTATGGTCAACCTCATTTACATTACGGCGTTCATTTATTCGTATCCTGTTGTGTATACCTAAGCCCATTTTATGAAACTCTCCTCTATCGGTAAGGCGTTTGGTACTAAATGTTTCGGGTTTACTATAGCTGCTGTTTTTCCATTTGTCATATCTCCATGGTAACTCGAATTTTGTACTTATAAGCGGTGTCCTACAATGTCTTTGAAAATTATCTCTCTAACGGTCTCCTGCGCCAGTGCAAACACCACGGTCTCCGCAAAGGTTACCTTATGAGCAGCACACACCGCATATTTAATATTGGGCTCCCTTATACCATTGATGAATGCCTCGATCTTAATTTGCTCTACTAATGGGTGAGTTTTCCCTCGTTACCAAACTTACGCTGTATCGCCACCGTTAAGTCGTCGTAGTTCTTTCTGCAGCTGGCTAACTTGATTTCTAGAATTTCCGCTGTAGTACCTCTGAAGACAAAACTTAATTCCAGTGCCGTTCTCTTCATCATCCTATCCGTTTCTGCTGGCTATAGTATCAAACTGAAATTTGGATACCGCCAAAGGCGTACTACCGTCAAAGCAAGGGGTTAATCTGCTAGAAGCTTCTGCTATCACACGAACTGGTTTCGGCTTTTGACATTGGAGACTGTTGATTTTCTTCGCCATTACGTTTAATTTTTCGTCAACAATCTTTTCGAAATTTTCCATTCTTGTCTCCACACCATCTATCCTTTTACTTACCGTCGCATATATTTCACGTAATTGCTCAATTGTTTATTCAAATTTGTGTTCAAGTTGTTTAGTAATTTATCGTACCTCAGTAGAAGTTTCCTCAAGTTTTGTTTCAATTTTTGCCAGAAAATTAGGGTTTTCGGTTCTAGAGATTTCTTTTACCTCTGCCAAAAACTTTTCGTTATCAGCTCTAGAAGTTTCACGCACCTCAACCAAAATCCCCGTTTTTTTTTTATTGCTTAGTTATTTTATTGTTTGTACGTAATCCCACTTTTGACACCAATGTTATGTTTTAACCTTTTTAAGGCGTTTGAGTTCGCTTAAATTACGTTAAAATAAAATAAACTCCGCGTTTGTTGTTGCTTAAATAGACTTTACTTTATGACAGCCAAATGATAACTAAACCACGTAGGCAAAGCAGTCTCTTTATAAAGCTAATTGCCTACAGTTTGGAAATGTCTCAAATGATCTCATATCCTCTAATCGTTAATTTTAAACATGTTACCCGGATTGTGTTACCCAGAGATGATTTAATTAGCAGTGCTGCCAGATACACAAATAAGTATGACATTGACAGGATGAAACAAAATATACCAAAATCCTGCGATTTAGACGTTTTTATTCTCGTAAATAGAAAATATAATAGTATAGAATTGTATAGTAAAGGAGGTCAACAGCGAAAAACGTTAAAAAAGGACGATGTTAAGGTGTTGTCGACACGAAATCCCTTTCTGTCAGCAGTAAAGCTGAAAAACGAGTTACAGCTACCAGTATCAGAATGGACTATTAGACGACGTTTAAGCGAAAAAAAAAATGTTTGGATGGTCAGCGCAGAAGGTTCCAATGCTAAAGAACTATGTTATTTGTTCCACAATTGTTCTACAATTCGAATTTCGCAATATTTGAGTCAATTTTTGAAAATTACACAAAATTAATGAAATTTTTGCAGATAATGTTCAAAGGCGAAGTATGTCAAGTTTTAGTTATTCTATCCTCCAAGGCTTAGTAGAGATTTGCAAGGACTTCAAAATAATTTTCAAATTATTTGGTATTTTAAAACTAAAGCAGCAAAAATTTGATGTCCTTAACAAATCTTTTGTCTGAATGAGACCGGAAACTGTAAGCACATGAGCACTTCGTTCTTAAATTTTCATAAGTCACTTAAATAATAAACTATGAAAAATACATTGAAAAAAATAAACTGAGAAAGTTAGGACATTGTACCAAATGAGTGATTGGTGTACCATTGTACTTTTGAGTCTTTTCCAACCCTGTTATAAACTATCGATCAAAAGTAAAAATGTTGTTGTGTTAGTGAGAACATGGAAATTTTTAATAAAAACCAACATACATCCTCCGCACATGCACACTTGTCGCTGTTTCAGTGGCAACCAGTCCTACCATATTTTTTTTTAGAAAAACTGAAAATTTAAAAAATATAACTGATTTCCAAGTAAAAAAAACTGCACATACTGAACAAAGTAAAAAAAAAAAAATACATACACCCGTATCGGGTGTGTTCTATAACCCGAAAGCGAGTGAAACTGAAATCAAGTAAAATTTATTTGATAGTTTGATAGTTTGATAGTTCATTTTTTATTCAAGCAAAACACAACAAATTAAATGTGATATGATATAATGCCACTGTACCCGAGTTCAACACTTTTTTCTTCGACAAGCGGGGTCCCAGCTGGTAAACAGAATTCGCGTTTATATAGGTTGGTTCTTGTTTCTGAGATATACCGTTATTTCGGTAATGAAGAAGGTTGCACAACATATATTTACGCACCTCAAAAGTGACTCAGTTTATTGAATAAAATTAAAATTACCTTTAAGTAAGTCTAAAACTTTGTATATATGCGTAGTCGTTTTAAAAATATAAAATTCTAGGCAAAAGAACTGTGGAATCGCATTATTGCATAAGGACATACATACGCATGAGTGATATTTTATTAGTAAAACAGATATATCACTCATACGTTTATATTTACGTATTGTGTGATGTGATCCCACTGTTCTTTCACCAAAAAAAAACTATCTTAAACTTAAATATGGGTATCACACACTGTGTGAATTCCCCCTTTCTTTATGATCGGTGATCAAAAAAAGGGATAATTAAAAGAGAGAACGAGTAAGCCTCAACAGTTATATTAAACAAATAAGGTGAAATTCTTACTTCAAAAAAAAAAAAAACTGTAAAATCTCCACAATTAATGGAAAAACTGATTTTTTGAACAAAACACTTAAAAACTGCTTAATGTTTGAAAAAAAAACTGCAAATTACAGATAAATCTGCACATTTGATAATGCTGGTGACAACTACAAGCAAATGCGAAAGAAACTTTATTATTTGCCTGTGGCTTTATTATTATATTATTTGCCTGTACTTAAGGCCAGGGTTGTCAGACCCGGCGATTTCTCGCCAAACTTAGCGATTTTAAAAGTTATTTGGCGTCTTAATTTTCGGTTTGGCGACATGGCGACTTTTTAGCGATTTGTAAATTAATTTGTGACAAAACTATTATTAATAGCCAACATAACCATTTTTGATAAAAATAAATTATTATTTTGGTATTTTTATGCATGAAATTCATGAACATGGTGCATTTTAATATGCCGATTATAGATGGCAGCCGAACTTCAATAATGTTCTCGGCAATCAGAAATTTGTAGTTGCCTATATAGAACTGAAACTAATAGATTTTTAGGTCCCAGTTAACTATGTAATGCAATTTTCGGCAACTGGCAACGAAATATTTAAGTTCATAAATGGTAGGAAAAAAGCGCTAAACTTGACAGATGTGGAAAAAAAATAATGTGTTTTCTTGACAAATTCACGCATGTGCATACCTCAGGGCTATGAAATATATCATATCATCATTTAAAAGGTCTGCTTGTCCTCTCTCTAAATCTACTGAAAAACCTAAATTCGGATAGTATTTCGCTAAATTATAAGTCAATAAGTGTATGAAGTTACGAAAAACCGTTTTTTACCCGTAATTAAAGATTTTGGCGGTTTTTAAAAAATTTCAAAAACTGTATCTTGTACCTGATAGCGATTATTAGAAAAATAGTACTTTTCAGTTATTTTATCTTCGTTCTTTTTTGTCGCATAGTGTAACTTAATTCCAATACAAGGCAATGTGTAACGTGCAATGTGCAATCTATAAAGTTTTACATATATAACAATAATGAGACTGCATATCTATTTCCAAAATGTATTTTATATTAACCATAAAAATTATTTTTTATAGTTTTCTAGCTTGCAGTAAACAATAAACTCTATTATAGTAAACATTGTACACTTTTTGTTTTTCCTAATATTTTTGCTTAATAAAATTAACAAAATATATATTATGGCGAATTTTTTTCCAATTTTGGCGAAATATAAGAATTCGGAACAAATTATTTTTTATTTGTTTGAACAATTTTTTTTTCATTATTCTAAAAATATAAATTTTATTGCCAAAATGTAAAAAAGATGATTTGGCGATTTTAGCGATTTTTGAAATTGAATTTGGCGAAAAAGCTTAAAAAAGATCTGACAACCCTGCTTAAGGCCTCATTAGCCGAACGTAGAAATCGTAAATGTAAATGTAACGTAAATATAAACGTTTTGCCACTTACAGAACACTTAAAAAGGTGTCATATGTTTTTGACATAAAGAAGAAAAAAATATTTAAGTATACATACATCAAACATAAACAAGTGTATATTAAAAATATAATAACAGCTGTGCAAAACATTGATGGCACATATATATGTGCGCATTATTTAAAATTATGTGAAAAAGTACGAAAATTACTTAAATAGTGCCAAGACATTCCTTTAAACTTTCATATTTAAATTTTAATAATTTCTGAAGCTTAAGGTTTTTCAATATATAAATAATTTTATTTTTATATAGGGTCCGCTATCTAACGTTTTTCTTTCAACTAGTGCTTATTTCGTGAATGGTAACACTTAGCTCATGTCTGATTTGACAGATAATTAGTTTTATCCTTCCGCTGAACGTATATGGTTGTGTATACGCTTCGCTAAGTGGGCCTGCGATCGACTTACAGAAGATGCCGATTTTGCCAAAAAAAAAATCATCTTTTCAGATCAAGCTCATTTTGATCTTGGCGGGTATGTAAACAAGCAAAATTGTAGCATTTGGGGCACAGAAAACCCGCACGCATGCATTGAAAAGCCGATACACCCAAGACGATTTTGGTCCAGAGGCATAATTGGGTCTAGACTAAAGCAAGAGTTGATCGGGGGCAAAAGTCCTATGACAAGCTCATCATTGCTTTATAATATAAAGCAGTTATATCAGGGCACGCTAAAGAAGGTACTTGCGAAACTACATATTAGGGAGATAGGACGGTTATTATTCGACCGGTTTTAACCGTTTTTTTTGGTTTTGTCGAATACGATTTTTTCAAAATCTTCATTTTTTGAATACCGAATAAGCCGGTTAATTTGACATGAATAGCCGGTTAATTTAAATAAATATAATTTTTATACTTTCGTTGTTATTTTTTATTGAAAATATGCTCATCGCTTAACTATTTGCAAAAAGTTAATTCGTTTTGTATATATGACTACCTTGAACGTTTCACGAAGAACGTGAAAACAAAGGTAGATCGAAAAAGATACGCAATCTTGTGTAAAAGTAACCTTTTCTCATCTCCTGTAAATAAATATTGATTTTTATAGATGGAGAATGATCAACTGGACTCATTGAAAGCCCACAAACCCATAAACACCGGTTCCAAACGGCAAATATATTAGTTAGTAAAGTTTTTCACAGCGTAAATACACATAACCCATCGCTAGTAATGTTGTGAGGTGATATCGCTGCTGAAAATTGTCAGATGGTGTGACCTGGGATTGAACCGACGACTTCTTGGTTGGAAGGTGGGTTCTTATCTAACATACCACAGTGTGACCTACACTATTGAATAAGTGATGAATAAACTTACATACAGTGATGCTCGAAATCAAAGCAAATTTTCTTGTCGAGACAATTAAGGACTTGCATATTACTAATAGATTTATTCAAAGTAAAACATTTAATTCTTGTTCTCTTGGCCACCTAAATTATAGCTATAATAACAAGCATTTTTCAGTACTTTGTGTAATAAACTTTGTTTTTTATGGCCTTCGCACACCGTTTTGGCATAGTTTTTATGAGATTAGTTAGAATTATTGTTAGTATTGATTGCCACCTTAATTTGAAGCTCTTCATCAGCTACTGCTTCTTTTTAAAACGACGTGGTACAGCTCTGCGCTTCAAGAATTAGGAACAATTTTATTTAAATAAAAGAACCGGTTAACTGGTTATTTGAATTGTTATTAACCGAAAACCAGTTTCTTAAAAAGTGCTACTTTTCGAATTATTCGAAACCGGCTTTTGAAAAAGTCGAATAATCGATCTCCTTATTACATATGTATATTTTTTGCTCATACATGTCTTCAGTTTCCAGCTGTCAAAGTTTGTTCAGTTTTTCTTCTGTTCATATTTTTACATCCACCATTTTTAAGGTTCAAATCTGGGTTGCCAGATTTAAAATCACAAAAATCAGAGCCAGTACATTTATAAAACGATAGTGCGTATCCAATTAAAAACTGTATTTAATATGTAACAACAAACAAAACTTATTCTATTTAGCAGCTTAAACAATTTTTTTAAATTAATTATCGCAATTGTTGCAAAGGATACCGTTACTCGCATATTTGTTTTTACTAAAAAAAATTATAAGCAATATACATCTAGCTTTTTTGTCCTTTTCGTTTATATATTTCTTTTCTTTAATTCGAAAACATTTAATCTAAAAAATAAATCAGTTAAAACGTCCGAATTTGTTATAAAAATGAGTATATATGTTAAGCATATATATGTATCTATATATAGGATATACATATGTATGCTTAGCAAATACTTATGTATATACTCATCAGTGAGAATATTCACAATATTTTTAATTGAAAATATCATGGCTATATAAGGGAAATCATTAAATTAAATATTACAACCTAATTTGAATATACTCAGGAAGTTATTAACCTTCATTTTAAAACACTCTTCGGTATAAGACCCTAATGATATTTTATATCTATGTAAAACTCAGTATTATCTTTGATACATATATTCAAAAAATTTTAGATAAAATCTGTACTTACTGATAAAACAAAACGTCTGGCAACTCTATAATTTATCAGCTGACGTTGACATATTCAAACTGGTTGAAAAAAATACAATAACGTATTGACTGTTGTTCATGTTATTGTTTAAATTGTTGTAAATGGTCCGCCAAATTTTTTTTTTTTTTGAAAATGCTATAAAAAAAACTACTGAATATTTTCTCAAATTTCTTTTTTTATTTGAAAGTACAATCCTTCCGGTTAATAATGGAAAATAATTTCATTCAAATAGCTGGCTCGGCTGGCCATGCAATAGCCTACACGATCGGTCCAATTTTTAAGCACATTATCGATTGTGTGCAGCTTTGTTTCACCAATGGCTTCACGAATATTGTCCTTTAAAGCGTCAATTGTCTCTGGCTTGTTGGCGTAACACTTATCTTTGACGGCACCCCACGAATAATTGTCCAACGATGTCAAATTGCAGCTCCGAGGTGGCCAAACGACATCAGCTCTGCGGCTGATAATGCGATCTTCAAAGACAGGGCGCAAAACATCGAGTGTAGCTTCGGCTGTGTGGCACGTAGCGCCGTCCTGTTGAAACCAAATGTTGCTAATATCCTCCTCTTCAATTTTTGTGAACAAAAATTCGTTCAACATGGCCCGATAACGATCGCCATTGACTGTAACGGCAACTCCTTGCTCATTTTCGAAGAAAAATGTCCCAATTATGCGTCTGGACCAAAATCCGTATCAAACAGTGACTCGTCTCGGGTGTATCGGCTTTTCAATGTATGCGTGCGAGTTTTCTGTGCCCCAAATGCGACAATTTTGCTTGATTACACACGCGCCAAGATCAAAATATGCTTCATCTGAAAAGGTGATTTTTTTTTGGCAAAATCGGCATCTTCCGTAAATCAATCGCATGCCCAGATTCCCAGCGTTGTTCAAGCGTATACACAACCATTTTCGTTCAGCGGAAGGATAAAACAAATTATCTATGAAATCAGACATGAGCTAAGTGTTACCATTCACGAAATAAGCACAAGTTGAAAAAAAACGTTAGATGGCGGACCCTAAAGATCTGCATGTACCTTATTTATTGTGCCATGCGCCATGTGCATTCGTCGCTGTTTCAGTGACAACAACAGCAAGATCGTAAGCAGCGTTGCCGTTTTTGGTTAGTTCTAACCAAAATTGTTTATATTTTTCTTCGATATGTATGATGTGTACTTTTTTCTATTTTGGTTACTTTTTCCTGAATGTAATAAACAATTTATTTGTACGTTAAAAATGGTTGAAGTAATAAATTTTTTCTTTTAAAATTAGAGAAGAACATAAATAGATTTATAGCAAAATAGTGGAACTTTTAGCACTTTATTTCTTCACTATTTTTTATTTTTTCTATGATTGTACAATATCTTAATTTTTTTTATTAGAGAGTGACTCCAAGCGAGTAAATAGGAATGGAGGCAACGAGTCCGTACGGCTTATTTGCTATCGTGCAGATTTTAGTAAAAATTCATCTATATTTTGAACTTAAAGACTTATACAGTGTAATACAGTAGTCTGAATTGTATTGAACCGATGACCAAAAATGAGATGTCAGCGAGAATCTTTATTTTTTCCGTTTATTATTTGAATAAGAAGCTTCTTCGGTTAGTTCTCCAATCGATACTCTATCTAGGATAAAAAGTAGCATCATGCCACCTTTCCAAACTACGTTAAAATTGTATTTCATGATAACCTTTTCGCTCTCATTGTTTTTAGAAAAGTTTAATTTCAGTTTTTTTCGCACAACATATGCAATATTTTCCGAATAAATTTTGAGTTATGGCATTACGAATTTTAGCATCCACCACTATCAGTCGCAAAATATACTTAATATGTATTTAGTACAAGTAACTTGTACAAGCTACATACATATATACTTTTCGAAGACAATGAATTCCTTTAAAGGTTATCAAAACCTAAACTTTAGCAACAGTCTTATTAATTTCCACTAGTTCTATTATTCTTCGGCGCTCAGTCCAGTAAATTTGAATACTCTTGGGAAAAACAACCAGATTTTTTAATATTTCAAATAAGGCATATCGATGGCTTAATATTGAAAGGTCGTATATCGAATTTCCAGTACTCTATAGGAGAAGGAAAAAACTTAATTAAATCTAAAAAAAAGATAGTTATAAACAAAGTTGTGCAGTTTTTATTTAAAATAAATAAGGAATTTGATTAAAAAAAGATTTTTTCATTTTCTGTTAATTTTAAGGAGAAAATTAACTTAGGGCTTTTTGGTATTCAAATTGTTTAATATTAATGTAGAGTTAGGGCTTTTTTTTATTAGTTCAAAGTTGGAGAAAAAAAGATAATAATGAACATCACAAAAAAAAATATTAATCCATGTAATAAACAAACTTCAGCCAGTTGTTTTATTGTGAGTTATAACTCGATGGCTTAATATAGAAACGTCGTTAAATTTTGGGTATTTACAGGAGAAGGAAAAAACTCAATAAAAACTGGACTTTTTGAACTAAATTAAAAACTGAATAATATTAAAAAAACAATTCATTCTCAAATGAACAAAACAGATTAAATTAAATTAACAAAAAATAAATCAAATAAATCTTCCGACAGAAACTTTTTCAAATCTTGCAAATGGTCCCACTTTTTTTGATATTGATAATTTTTTTTAAAAAAGTTGTTCAGGGCAAACATTATTAATAGCAGATTTTGCTCTCTGTGGGAGCAGCTCATATACGTCTGTAATATTAGTTTTAAAATAAATTAGTCCTGACGAATCATACGCTATGGCTCGTAGCATATTTACTGTTGGATCGCCAATGTTTCTGCCTAAAAATTGAGAATTATTGGTTATAACTATATTTAGAATTTATTTTCTTAAGTAACATTTTTATCTGATCGAATGGACGTGTATATCTGAGAAATACTTTCAAAATTCAAAAAGTAATCATAATGTAAGTGGTGCGCATGTAAGGGTGCTGGAACTTTGCGCGCTTCAGTTATAATTTGAACAAATTGAGACGGCAAGTTTGTTTGTCTTTTATTCATTTTTCTCTCTATTAGGGAATGTGTTGCGTCACATTCCATTTGAGTATGACCGCTTATTAAGTACTTTTGTTCAATCGATATATCAGTCTCTTTTGAAAAAGCGAGCAAAGCATTTGACAAAATAAAATTTCCATTTTGGTAAAAGCAACCATCCGAGTAAATAATTATATGATGAATTTCGGGCGATCGAACATGGAAATTCCTTAAATGCTTAATAATGCATGTTTCAAAAACGGAAAAGACTAGATTCCCATCCGTTTCATCCCTAACGTAATTATCTGATGTATGTGTGACAACATTATAAATTGTGAAATTATGCATTTGCTATTTTATTTTGAAATATGCAGCACTTGCATGTAATTGAGGCACTAATTTAACAGATTGCACATCCATGCAGAAAACTGCACCTATGTGCAGCACTATTGCTGATGCAGCATTCTTGATGTCATTCTGTTTTTCCTCGCCCATTTTTCTACTTCATCTCTATGGTTTCCATAATCTTCATCTGACACATTATTAGTTTTATGAGATACGCACAAATTGCATTGATTTTTCCTTTCTTTAAAAATCGGATAGTTACACTCCTTTATTAATTCGGCAAAAATTGGATACGATAATTTCATAGAGTTATTTTCCTTTCTGGATTCACAATCGTCGACATAAAGCTTGTATATCTCCTGATATGTAGAAAAATTAGCTTGGAAATATAATTTTTTATATCTTTTCGACAGTAATGTGATTCCATTTTTGATAACTCTTGTAGCCATTTTTGTACAAAGGCTTGTCGTTGTTGATTGCGCTCTCCTATTGCCGACGATCGTTTAGCAGACTTGCGCAAACTTGAAGATTTATCAGGACTGTCTTGTGAACCGTGTTTACCACCACTGTCAATCCAAATTCTAACTATTTTTTCATTAAGTCCCAGAGTAGAAAGGAACATTTTACGGCACACCTGCCATCTGCTTGAGCTATTTCTCAAAAAATATGTTATTGTGTGATTACGTCTTGAATTTTCAATGCAATTCTGTTCTCTGATATTTTTATAAGACCAGTAACATACATACTCTTTTGCTCCCAGGACATATTCCAAAACAAGTTAAAAATTTCTTTTCGAATAACTTCCTTAAACTTTGAACAATTTCTTAATGAACTTTTTTGGCAATACTGTAATGAACAAGACTCTGCAAGTTGCCTAGAAGGCTTTTGACCAAAATACTGCTCACCTTCCATTCTGTTTTTTATTAATATTTTGCTTCCATTCAGATTTGTTCGCCATCTTTTTTCTCTTACAAACATTGTTTAAATTTTTCGCATTTTAAATTAATAATCTCACTTAAACAATTTATTTTATTTAAACTTTCAATTATAATAAACTTTTTCCAAATACTTATAGACAAACACTACTTTCACAAATTCTGACTGATGCTCAAAAATTCTTTTATGTATACAAACTCAGGAAAGTCCCTTTTTATTTAAAACAAATATTTATAGCGGTGTGTGCAAGTAATCACCTGATTGTTTTTTGACAATCCGAGCAGGAAGGCCTTTTTGTTGTAGAGTTTCACAGACCTTATTAGTTGGCTATGGGTTTTCATTGTATTTTTTAATACTAAAAAAATTGTTTCATATTAACTAAAAAATGTTATTATTTTAAATGAGTTAGGGCTTTCTCTTTCAAAAAAATTTTGAAATGAGATAGGGCTTTTTTTAAATTATTACAAATCTGTAATTCGTCAACATAGGAGCCTGTATTTTTTAGGGGAAGTGTATCTGTGCCTTTTCTACCAGAATATGTAGAAAAACGAGACACGACCTTTTTATATTAAGCCACCGATATTATCTATTATAGTACTCTTTTTTGTTAAATCATTCTACATATTTTGGTTCTTACATTAGAGAATTATTATCTTGACATTTGAATTTGTAAAAATTTGCAATTCAATTGAACTGTACACAAAATGGTCAGGATTAGAAGTTTTACTTATTTTTTATACAATTTGGTTACTTTTTTATTGAAATTTGGTTAGAAAAATAAAAAGCTGTGGCAGCACTGATCGTAAATACTTTGTTAAACTATTTTTCTCTGCCTAAAAAATATGCGTACTACCTTCGCACATGTGCTTTCGTCGGTGTCTCATTGACGACTAAAAGCAAGAGCGTAAGAATACATGTAAAATGGGAAGGGACAATTGTTTCAATTTGAAAAAAAAAAAAATTTTTGGCTAAAAACTTTTTTAATTATTTAAAAACACTAAAAATTTATGTAACGGGTCCGCCATCTAACGTTTTTTTTTTCAACTAGTGCTTATTTCGTGAATGGCTCATGTCTGATTTGACAGATAATTAGTTTAATCCTTCCGCTGAACGAATATGGTTGTGTATACGCTTCGCTAAGTGGGCCTGCGATCGACTTACAGAAGATGCCGATTTTGCCAAAAAAAATCATCTTTTCAGATGAAGCTCATTTTGATCTTAGCGGGTATGTAAACAAGTAAAATTGTCGCATTTGGGGCACAGAAAACCCGCACGCATACATTGAGTCACTGTTTGGTGCGGATTTTGGTCCGGAGGCATAATTGGCCATTTTTCTTCGAAAATGAGCAAGGAGTGGCCGTTACAATCAATGGCGATCGTTATCGGGCCATGTTAAACGAATTTTTGTTCACAAACATTGAAGAGGAGGATATTAGCAACATTTGGTTTCAACAGGACGGCGCTACGTGCCACACAGCCGAAGCTACACTCGATGTTTTGCGCCCTGTTTTCAAAAAAAAAAAAAAAAAAAAATTATTTGGCGGACCCTATATTCTATAGTTTAATTTATTTAAAAACGTAAACAAACAACATATTACAAATTACACCCTTGTATACAGTGACGTACTTAATTATGGGCAGATTAAGCTCTTTCGATTTCAGGAATAATGTAATGTTCTTATTAAATGAATTTTTGATAAGCTAATACATATATTTACCACAAAATTCACTATAAGATATCAGTTTTGGGATAAAATTCAAATATTATTTGGTGACCGATGTCTCGATATTGTACAAGTTTTAGACAAATGCCTGCTTCATCTCATAATTTTGGTTATTTTACTTATCTCCAAATCTTGCTACAAATTCTTGATCGGATAAATAAATACATAAATTTATCTAAACCACATAGATTTTGAAAAAACTTTTTTTTTAGGATAAAAACTTAAAAAACTAGCAAAACAAGATATACATTGGAATATGACAACACTAGTCGTAATGCACCAATAATTAGTCTATTTTATGTGCTAAACGTGTGATTATACAATTTATTGGCTCATACAGCAACTCACAATATTATTGTGCTTATTTATCCCAATCAAATGAAACTTGGTGCGACAATCGTGTTAAAGCTTCAAAGGCAATCAAGCACCAAAGTAAAATTATAATTAATTTCTTCCTGAAAAAAGGGCTTGTACGGTATTTATGATTATCATCTCTTAAAGTACGCTTTTTTAAATTATTTATATACAAATTGCATCACAAGCTTCTGCCATTCGTTTTTTCATTATTTTTACTTTTTTATCAAGCGGACACACGATAATCAAAGCCGATGCAAATTTCATTTTTTTAGAGAAAAAATCATCTTTACTTTAGGAGATTAAATATAATTTGTAATTATATTCCAATTTAAATAAATAAATATTTTAGTAAATTAATATTTTTTAATTTATTGAAATGTTTTCTCATATGCACCATCAATGGCCCTTCTTGTGAGCCAATATCTGAACCACACACTTCTTGTTTTTTGTATTTTTTATTTAAATAATATAAATAAAGAGGACGCTATTTTCTTTTCTTAAGAACGAACAATTTTGAACACCAATAGAAATACATTTAATTTACCACAACAGCTGATTCACAGAGTTACCGTAAAGTGGAATAATCGTGTGACAGCGTTGGAACAATTATTTTCAATGCATCGTTTCGCGCCATCTTGTGACAATAAATTTTGTATAAAATAAGACATCCGTTTGAATACCGAATTATTAATTGCGACAATTTTATTATTGTGCGCTAATGTGTTACAATAAAAATTGTATCAGTTGGGTTATTTGAGGCAATCGTGTGATCCTAGCTTTATAATCATATATTATTGGGCCATCTCTTGCTGAAATAACTGATATGGTTTGGCATTGAACATGTGTCGTTTTTAGTGAAAAAAGTTTGAATCGTTTAACATATTTGAATCCATTTAAATATAATTCGATGCACGCTTTCAACAAGGCAATAACCCAAACGATAAATATTTTTCTAAGTTGATGAGCCTATGTTGGCCGAAACATTATAAAACATGCCATTAAGTCACAAAACCACATTCTTAATGTTTTACAGTCAAAATGATGCGCAGATACTTCTTCGTATACCTAAAATTTATTGGAATCGATGCCTAGAGTCTGTAAGCTGTTATTTTTTTTTAGCAATTTTGTTAGTTATTAAATTGCACATAAAATATATACTGTGAATAATATGATTTAAATGATTTACTGCAATAAAAATAAAAATTTGTTCTTGAAAAACGTGAAATTTTTTATTCTTTTTTCCTACGTTTTTAATGTACCACGTTTTTGATGAATTTTTCTTTATTTAGTACTAACTAAACCCCGGCGTTCTTCGCTACCCCTATCTTAATTATAATAATTAATTATAATTTTTACTTCCGGACACAAAGCTGTATAAAGACTTAACGACATACATATTCGATAATAATAGGCAACACTTTACCGACTATTATCGACCTAAAATTAAACAATAATTTTATTAGATATTATGCTGATTTTTAAACAAATTGTGTCTAATTATTTTACTCAAATTTTTTTTGTTTGTATGTATGTTTATTTTTTGTTTGTTTTTGTTACAAAAAATTGTGACTGAAAAGAAGCCAAATTGCTGTAGAATGATAACTCTTCATCATTACATAAGCAACTTTATTATTATTGGAAAAATGTGCTAAAAATGTGGGGAGAGATTTCATTCACATCCTCTCCAATAAAACAGCAAAACTTTTATTAGATTAATTAAATGCACTGCAATCAATTATCATGCTTATAAATGTTAAATATTTTTCCACATTTTCACTCACTTTTGTTTTTTTTTTTTATGTGTGTCAAATGTATATGAGAAATTCTTTTTCTTGAAATTAAAAAAAATTTTTTATGACACAATTTTGTTTTTAGGCAAATATGTGTAATATTAAACATTTTGTTATTTAGACACTTTTAAGCACAGTTTGTTTAAAAATGAACGTTATTATTAGCAAATTTTTTTATTTTTCTGTAAAATTAAGCAACTACATATGTATATGCTTTTGTTAAAACTAACAATAAAATAGATATAATTTTAGACAACAAGAATTTTTCAACATCTATTTAGGCAATACATGATAATAAATTTAAACTTATGTTCTAGAATGTATATAGTATTGTAATTTTACCCAGTGTGCTTCGATCTCGCTTTATAAAAAAGTAGTTCTCACTTATCCAATTTCTTCCGTATTTTGGTTGCTGTGGCTAGATAACGAAGCTGGCACTCTCACCGTTCTTCACATATTCAAAATTACATATTTTGTATGAACGGTAGGTGCCACGCGCACTTATCCAATCTTTGTACGATAATAAGTATTACTTTTATCCACTCTTCCGTTGTAGTTAGTTTTTGACCTTAATGTGTAACTTGATAATGAAATAGTATGTGGAAAGTTTAAAGACTCTATCTTTCATAGTTCCCAGTATATTCCGTAATAACCACGTGTTTCCTAAGAATGGACTACGAACCAAAAACTCTCTTTATTCTCCTATTAGCCTCTCAAAGTGCAACTTTTGAAAATGTACTTCTGTGCAACGCATGAATGTTATCAAACAGATAACTTTGCTCTAAGAAGAAAAAGTGCGTGTCATTTTTCCCCGATTTTAACGTCCCCGAGATCTAATTTTGATAAATGAGTCCTTTTGCACTTTCGTTAGCTGGATCTATTTATCTCTGTCGCTTACGCGTGATTGAGTCATAAGAAAATTGAATAAAAATTGTTGTATAAAATCCAGTGATTTTATAACATTCTTTGTGCAAATTTGTAATTCATAGCTTTTGTATATGTATATATAAAAATGAGTATTCGTAACGCATGGTTTCCAGTCGCCCCTTGTGAATGGTATATTCGAAGCCTCTAAACTGTAATGTTAAACCGCGAAAACACGTATAGAGAACCATCATGTGAAGGATTTAAGTTTGATTAAATCAGATTCCTCTCAACCATCGTTCAGTTATCATCGTTCAATTGCTAATCAATTACTAATTTGACATTAAAATGTTTAAAAATTTTCTATATTATTTAAATCGTTAATATTAAAATTGAGAAACTGTTTAAAGTAAAATTTAAAATTTTATAATCCTTAAATGCAGATTCTTAATTAACTTAAATTGAAATTTATGTGAATTTTCCATAATATATTTACTTACATTCTAAAATCGAATTGGACAAATTCTTAATTACTTAAAATTATATATGGTCGACAACTCAAAATCTAAAACCGGCTTATTATTCAGTTATTTGAACGTATAATTTTTTTAATAAGGTGACCAGACGTAACATTTTATCGTTTAGATGAATTGAGCAAATATTAAGGTGACGTTATCATTTTGAAGCACAGCTTACATATATATTTTCCATTCCAAACACACATCCTATAAGTACAAAGAAAAAGTGAGACGAGCGTCTGAAGAGAAATTTAGTGCGAGAAAATTAAAAAATAATAAAAAAAACTGAATGAAGGACTTAAATACATAAAGGACAAAATACATAAAACAAAATACATAAAACAGTTTAAAAACAGAACAAATAAATAAAATAAATGCAAAAAAAAATCAAATTTAAAAAAATCATTTACAACGCAAGAAACAAAAAAGTACGCTAAAAGAAAAAAGTGCAACAACAATAGCATAAGTAGATTGGTAAAATTGTGTGTACATTTAGAGCTAAAGAAGATATTGTGAACATTAAAATAACAATTTCTACCAATTTCTAAAAAAGAAAAAATATTAAATATTGGTGAATCCACCAATGGTCGGAAATTTAAGACTTCTGTTTATTTGAAGCTACTGCCATTACTCATGTGAATGTGGTATAGAATTGATGACTAGTAATTACAATTCATAAGTTTGCTTTGCTTGCTATAAATATATTTTTTAATGAAATTGAGAAATTTACTGTTTTTGTGAAAAACACAATATCTGCCAGTAGTCGGCACTAATTTTCCAGTTTTCGGCATGCTATGTTCCTATGGTCGGCATATCATATTTTAGTACAGAAAATAATAAATCGAGATTGATTTCAAACTGTTACTTATTTAAAACAAATATTTTTCACATTCTATATGTTCAGTAAGATCAATTAAGCACGAACGATAAATTTATATCAGAAAATCCTGAATATTATTTGTATATAATACAGATTTTGTACATAGGTTACATATTTAAGCTAAGAACGAAAAAAAAGATCACAAAGGAATATATTATACATGGAATTATATTATATGGCTCCTGAAAGCTGACCTCTTAAGCTTAAGTCTATAATTGGTATTTCAAAATGTGTCAGCTTTTACCATGGACCGGTCACATAATGAGCATCCTCTCAAGCCGTTCAGTTACAGTTCGAACATAGCATGCCATTAAAGCTTTCAAATCAAGAACTCTGCGATATCCTCTTCGGAAACAGAAAGTCATAACACATAAAATTAATATCACGCAAAAGTTCATGAATCAAATCATTGAAATAGACTTGAATTTGGGGTTTTAAAACGTAATACCGGACACTTGTGGGTAAATCCAAACGCCTTTTGGAGAAGTACGATGATAATTTGGTCACAAAACTTTGTTTACGAATGTTGACCGAAATGTTGACCGAAGCAAAGAAGTATAAATAAACGAGTTGACAAAATGTAAGCACAGTAGTCTAGAGAAGTATCTGTTTACAATGAAATATCTAGCTTACTATGAGGTCGCCGGCTTACATTACTGTGTACAAGGGATCAAAACATCAGCCAAAGTTTACCAGAAATCCGTTTTGAAAGCGGTTATGAAGCCACTTAATGATTCCCTTTTCTAAAACCAACTGTAGATTTTACAACAGGATTTTGAGACTGCCCATAAGGCTAAAATGACGCAAACGCGGCTCCCAAAAATTTGCGAACTGTGGCAGCCCTGATCTGGACCCTCTGTATTACAAATTGACTCTTTTAGTGGTCATGTTTAGCTACAAAATAAAGCCTAACATTAATTTTCTTAAGACCTCATTGGCTCGTGATGAGGCCAGATTTTAATATGGCTGTCGTGCGTACAATTATTGATCATTTGCCAGTGTTACTTAAGACGAGGTTTCAAGGTTTAACATTTAATAAATTATTATTTCTAGAAGTCTTAGCGTATTTTGAGTTCTCAACCTTTACAAAACTAGTAGTAAAAACCACTGCCGACCATAGGAACAAGTTACTTTCAGCGGTGTTCTAGTAGTCGGCATTAGAGTGGCGGTACTCCATTTTCTCTCTGTTCCGACTACTGAAACAGTTACAAAAGTCTCGTTCCTCTTGCCGGCATCGCTTAAAATTAGAAAACATTTCCGATTGAAAAGTGATTATTTTAAAGTAATTATTGACATTGTTAATTATTAATTCGGCATTCCCACTAATTTTTTGTTAGGACAACAAGCATTTTCGTAAAAACCGAGAGACAGTCACTAATTAGAGGAAAATACTGTCAAAATACTTATCTAAGCTTAAATTGTTTTTAACATATAGAAAGCTGATAATATTTATAAATTTCATATTGCTTTACTTTAATACATACATAATTACTTTTATTCTTAGTTATTTAAGTATAAATACAGAAATTGCCGACTACTGGTGCATGCTGACCTTAGGTGCGTAGTAAAAAAAGTGATAGTGAAAGCAAAAAAAAAAGACATAAAAAATACTGTTTGAATCATTGCAAGGGCAAATACGGTAGTTAAAAAGAAACAAAAATAGATACTCACGGCATTTGTACTAATAAAAAAAAAATCCGTTAAAATTTTAAATACCGTTACGGTATTTTATGTACATAGATAATACATGCATAAACATATACTCGTCGGTATATCTTTTGGAATTTTTTTTTTTTTAAAGCAAAATAATAAATTATTTGCTTAATTAATACAAAAATAAGTAAATTTAAAATTGGTTAAAATAGCTAAAGACAAACAAAAAGAATATAAACATCAAAATTAAAAAGAAAAAAAAAAACTAATATAACGGAACATAAAAAACAAGTAAGCAAAACAGTGTCGTTGAAAATAATAGCAAATAACCACAGAACACCATTGTTAATAATAATAGCACACTACCAAATAGAGCAAGTAAAAACACATATACAGTGAAACAAACAAGAATATAAATTGGAAAATAAATTAAATTAACAGTGAAAACAAATTCAAATTGTTTATAAAATATTAAAAAACAGACTTAAATTTTTTTCGCTTAGAAACAGTGATTTATTTATAACCTGCAAAAATTTTTTAACAACACCATACATATACCATAGACTTTAAAGTTAAAAGAGAAGAAAATAAAGATAACAAACCAAAAAAAGGCTTAATCTCTTAGTAACCGCACAGAGCCTAAAACAAATAATTAAAGCAGAGTGGTGACAAAATATTAAACAGCGTTTATAAAAATTAAACGCAAAATAATTATTCACCCGCCAATTCTCACTTGCTTTGAAGAATTTAACAACACATGAACATTGAGCAAAATCAACATATATATAAAACAGATAACAAATTTACCGATACTCATTATATCACATTATACTTTATCATTTATACATACATCATTACTTTTTAATATATATCAACAAATATATATTACTCATAAAACATTTCTCACATACGTCTAATCACCTGAATGTCGACTAAAAGAATTACTACCTGCGAACCTCAACACTTTAGTCGGTAACTTCTATTTGGAATATTATAGAACAATCGTAATCTGTTTGTGTGCGTTAAGCTTATGTTAACCATTGCGTATGAAAATAGAGGTCGTTATTAACTCTTCTATTAATCCGAATTCACATTATTGTTGAATTTGGAATTTCTTACTAGCGAAACGATCTTTTAATTCGTTATTCCAATTAGAATTTTACTTACCTCTTAACCATAAATACTCACCTGCAAGATACAGCATCCGCAGAAGCTTGGAAGGAAATCTACATATTGATTGCACAATCGGATACCTATCATATTGTTTGCGTTCACAGTTTCTTGAAAGTTGTTCACTCTATTGCCTTTATGAAGTTGGCTCTTTTATCTAACCCGCTAACTAACCTTGTGAAGCAATATTGTTAAGAATAATATATGTATGTTACTTCGCAAACTTCTCCATTTTTATTCAAACTTCACACTCGCTTGAAGACCTTTTCTTCAGTCAATTCTTTAGGATCTCGCATTCTTTCCCTTTGAATTTAGTCATACACATGTCGACAATCGCAACTCTATTCCTAATTCATATCGACAACCCCTTGGAATTCGACTCAGTATGAATTCAATACAGGAGAAGGTAATAGACAATGATAACGCTCAAAAACAGACAAAATTTATTTTATTTTGCGATCACCTTTTAGCTTTCTGCTCAAATTTCGAGAACTCGAAGTTAGGGCATTACACGGACTCGGTACTCGGATCAAAGGTTGAGAACCTTGAATCTCGGTGAACAAAACTACAGAGCTCTTATGAAGCTCTCATGATAGCGCCAGGCAATGAAAACTCTAAGTACTGAAAAGGAATGCCAGAATAAACTTGAACGCCCATTTCATTTTTGTACATTTATTTTAACTTATTGGAATTGTCTATTTATTTAATATCATAAGTTCCAGACGTCCGACAAGGTTTTGCGAACGATTCCTTAACATGGATGTACATCTCGTATGAGAAATAAAATTATCAGAAAATACAAGTATTGCACTAATTGCCTGGCCAAGAGCCATGAGGGCGTGTCTATGTATTGACACGTGAAGAATATGTTGCACTATCACCATACGCTGTCACATCCGAACATTAAAAGCCGTTTAAATTTACATCAAAGGAAACCTCACCAAAGAGGATCTGCTTGGAGGTAAAGGCGTATTTCTACAAGCGCAGCCAGACCAACAGTTAACAAGCAGTATCGGCATCATCGACGTCATCCCGCTTGCGACGCAGCCGGTCACCATCACCCGCCAGCACAGATCGAAAAGCAGCTACATCTGAGCCAAACCAACAAAAGTTGTCACAGGCTGAAGTATTGTGCGTTCAGGTGGTATAATTACATACCACCCTATTTTTTCTTAATGGCGGGCGGAATGTATATAATTCAGTGATTTATAACTTTCTTTATGCAAATTTGTAATTGATAGCTTTTGTATATACATAAAAATGAGTATGTATTCGTAACGAATAGTTTCCAGTCGCCTATTGTGAATGATATATTCGAAGACTGTTAAACTGTAATGTTAAACCGCGAAAACGTGTACAGAAAACTAGATTCCTATCAACCATCGTTCAATTATCATCGTTCAATTGCAAATCAATTACAAATTTGACATTAAAATGTTTAAAAATTTGCTACATTATTTAAATCGTTTATATTAAAATTAAAAAAACTCTTTAAAGTAAAATTTAAGAATTTATAATCCTTAAATTCAGATTCTTATTTAACTTGAATTGAAATTTATGTGAATTTTTCATATTATATTTACTTTAAATTCTTAATTATATAAAACTATATTTGGTTGGCAACTTCAAATTTAAATTTGGCTTAAACATTTCTAATTGGATAATTTATAAAATTAATAAATTTTAGAGTAATTGTAAAACAATAAATCCTCCTGATCTTATAACTTAACTCACTTTAATTCTACACACATCCATCCAAGGTAAGCTCACACATACATACAAAAGCCTATACTAAATACCTCACATTCTAACACATTCTCATTTTCATTTATGTTGTTTATACTCATTTACATCATCGAAATGAGAAATTATATTTTTAATTAGAATTGATATTTTTTCAATACAGTCCACTTAAATCGCATCATTTAACCCATAACTGCCATATTTTAATTCAACAAAACCCCAATAATACCATTCTTGTTGTCATATGACCTAACTTACACTTTCGTTATGTAGATCTATCTGTAATCCAAATTTCATCCAAATCGGAATGTTAGCCGAAAAGTATTCCAAGCTCATATGATCTAATTTGGTCCATTTCCCCCAATTTTAACCTCTGGCAGGTCTAATTTTGAATAAAGAAGCATAACCATAATACGTTAGCTAGATCTATATTCATATGTTCATTGAATATGTTCGCATATGAATATGTTCATTGAATATGTTCATTGACTATTTCAAATAAACACTCTTATTCCATTTAGCGTTATCAATACGAAACGATGTCGTTTTGCGTCGGTTGTTGTAAATCGGTATGCCAATCATCAAAATCAAATTTTATCGATAAGCGTCGATGCATTATTCGTATGTCGTACGCAACGTTAACGGCGACATCGATTTAAATTGGCTCTGATTTTATCTTCGATCTGGCTTGTGTCGAAACAGTTTTAGTGTTTTTGAATTTTTTGTTTTTTTGCAATAGCACAATTTTAAGTTAAAAAAAATAGAAAAAGAAAAAAATTAAAAAGAGTATACAGTTTAATAAATTAGTGGAGGAGATGGAAAAAAATCCACCGCTTGGCAAGGGTTTCCAAAAGGCAGACTTCCCAGTGACTTCAAAGAGCAGTGGGAAAGAATTGCAACGATATTAAATGCTCTTGGTCCACCGAAAAGAGCAGGTGATGGTTGGCAAAAGTTAATAGTTATAAAAAGATTATTGAATAATAAAATTGATTTTAAAAGTTCGGCGGGATTTAAAATTCAAAGTGAAGAAAAAATTAGTGGCAAATAAAGCAGAGTGTACGTCGACTGGGGGCGAAATTTATAAACAACTGATACTTAGCCCGCTGGAAGAAGCCATGGCTAACCTGCTTCAATTTCAGAAGCAGCTGAACCCAAAAGGATCTGTTCAGGGAGTGGAATTTACTGAACATGAGTATGTGGAAATAGAAGTTGTGGAAAGCAACGAATTGGTTCCTCAAAATGAAAGTGAAATACTGCAAGCCCCTTTAAGAAGAAAGGAAAAATCTACCTCGAAGAAACCAGGATCATCAAATGATCACTACGAACTGCTCCAAAAGCATAGTGATGAACAGTCGTATATGTTAAAAGAAATGAATAATTCAATGTCATCAATGAAAAGAACCCGAAAAGACTTAAGTAGATACCAAAAAGATTTAGTAGAAATAGAAAAGAAAAAATAGCAATTATTATTGGAGGAAAATGAAAGAAAAAAAGAACAGCATGAATCCGAAATGAAAATTAAAAAAATTAAATTATTAATCAAGGAAAAAGAGTTGGAGAGACTGAACAAAAGCTAGACAAATTTCATAGTTTATATTAAATTGTGGTCCTTTTTATTTTTTATATTTTTGTGAATATTTCGATACCTTTCAAAAAAAAAAAAAAAAAAACTGTATAAAAACTGAAAATAAAAAAACCAGCTGTCTAAATTGTTAGAGATGTGCTTTAAAAATCGATAAGCCATCGACATCGTTACACTGCTCTTATGGCATACTAGTTTTGTATTGAATTGATGACGATGTCAATAAAATTTGAGATTGGTATTAAATTGATGACGATGACGACGACGCTAAATGAAATAAGGGTGAATATTCAGAACACCAAACAAACTGTTGCTTTATTCATACTATGAGTGAGAACATTTTGTTTCACTTCGTTAACACAAAGAGATTATTCATTGAAACGATTTTTATTTCGTGGTGCTACGCAATAGCAATGTTGTCAATTTGGTAAAATCATGTAATCTTTTGCATGCGCAAATACAAAACTGTCAACATTGATAACAAATCAATAATTATATGTACATTAACTATTATAGAAACATTTCATGATAGTAAGAGATATCATAGAATAAATATTTTAACTAAATGAGATATTTTACTAAATGAAATTATTATCGAAATCTTTACACTTACAATTTTTTTAGTTTTTTACCTTTCTTTGCGTATTTCTTCATTTTCCTTTTTCCTACATCTGGTAACACTGATCTTTAAAAGCAGATTGTTTATGCATGAACTTTAGCAATAATTGTTCAAGACATGTTCTGTTTCACAGTTATAAATGTAATGCTATGTTCGCACGAAACTTCGGATTACTTCGTTCTCCGTTTGTATTATTTAATTGGATTCTACTGTTTACAAGGTACCTAGCATATAGATTCAATGTAGCGAGCGGTCATTGTTTCGTTTTTTGTCTTTATTTCGTTTATTTTATTTTTGTTTATTTTTGTACTTGACGGCATAGTTTAGGGAGATCAATTTAATAAATTTGCAATGGTTAATCTATAATTAAAACATTTTGATTAACAGCTAATAAGTAATGGTAATAGAAATAGAATTAATTACTTAATTTGATTGATTCTCCCTCAAGATTTTGTATGGAATTTTATGTATTTAATTTCATAATCGTGGTTTGTATTATGAATGAGTGAGCGAATCACGAAAAAATGGTGTCGTGCGAACATAGCATTAGTATGCTTTTGTATAAGTGAACACACCCTTCATTACATTTGTCTCTTAATTATCAAATGTTGATTGTTCTCCTTTCATAGTTATTCATCTGTATTGAATACAAACGAAATTATTAAAAAAATAATAATGAAAGTTTCATGATCATCATTATTAAGTTTCATTTAGTGCTATAATATATATAAATTATGCATATATGTATATACAGTGCACTCGGAATAACGTCGACTAATTAAAACCTTGCGTGTTAAAGTTTATTAGATTATAGACGTTTATAACTGGAAAAATTCAACACAAAATCATATTGATGGTGTTGTTTAAAGCGGTTTTATTGTTCATAAACTAAAACCAAACAAAAACAAATCCAAAGAAACAAACGTTACCAACGAGACCAAAAAATCAATTGAACAGAAAAAGACAAACACATGTAACTTCATTTCTATACTAGTTAAAAATGGAATTCCTAAACTCAAAACTAAGTTCGTAAATTAAATGTATGTGCGCACACATTTATGTTCATGGGTGATATATTTACAAAATAGAAAAATAAATTTTCCACAAGAAACTATAAATTTCATTACAAAATTTTTTATTATGCCTATTATTACTAATAAAGAAAAAAGAAAGTAAATGCCAAATTTCGCTGAACAAAATTATTAGCACATTTCATTATAAGCTTTAGATATTGGTTATAACTTGAAAACTAATAATATTTTTATGTTATAACTGCATTTAGTAATATTGGGATAGAATTCTTGAATGACCGCTGTCTCAATATTTTCCAATTTTTGGACGATCCTTCTTCACCTCATAATTTTGGTTATTACCCGCTTTTTATTCGCCTATTCAAATCTTTCCACAAATTCTTTATCGGAATTAGATTAGGCGATTGTGGCGGATGTGCCAGAATATGCAAAAAGTTATGTAAAAGCACATACGCCTAACATATTCGCTTCGTTTATTTTATTTAACGCAATTTAAAAGAACTCGCACGCTTTAAAAAGGTATCATCATTTCAAGACCGATGACTTCGTCAATGGCATACGAAACCATGATGTTAGGCATGCTGTATGTGCCACACAAAAGACTATTTGCGGATATCGTGGAGTTAGCACTAGCTCAAGAGACCGCCCACACGATTTCAAAGCTACAGATACACAAGGTGCGCAATAGGGATGTCTTGGCAGATAAAGAGAATGAAGTCAACGAAACCGAGGAAGTGGTAAAGCGGCTCCAAATTGAGCAAAAGTCAAAATTTAAATGCTCCAACTGCGGTAAAGCGCAGCACAGACACTGTAAAGCGGCACTTAAAAAGTTAAGATCCGTTTTACCATCTAGAATAATAAACGCGCGAACTAACAGCGAGCAACACAAAAGTTTCCGTTAACTAAAACGAGCTAGCGTTAAGGGCAAGAGCTAACGCGGCTACCGAAAGAAATAAAGTCAAAAAGCTACTAAAGTGGTATGCCTACGTTTTTGATACGACAAATAAAAACCAAGGAAGAACGGCGATAGTCTAACACGAAATTAATACTGGCGAAGCGAGAGCCATAAAACAGAAACCCAGAAGTATACCACTAGCAAAGCATAATAAGGTTAAGGAATTGTGAATGTAATGAAGAAGATCGCTGTAATCGAGCCATCATCCAGTCCGTGGAGCAAAGTCTTAGTTAAAAAGATGTCACTAAAGAGGACAGCCATGTACCTGTTACCAAGAATTGATGACACGCTGGACACGATAGCTGGAACGAAGTGGTTTTCTACATTAAATCAATAAAGTGGGTATTGACAGGTAGAGATAGCAGAGACAGATAAGGAGAAAACTGCTTTCAGTGCATACGGTAGCTTATAGCAGTTTAAAGTTATGCCATTTGGGCTTTGCAATGCACCGCCCATATTCGAGCGACTTATGGAACGCATGCTAGAAGGACCTCAGTGACATAACAGTAATGGATAGAACTTTCGATGAAAGTCTCAAAAACTTGGCAAAAGTTCAACAGGGTTTATCAGCGGCCGAAGTAAAATTAAGCGTAAAGAAGTATACATTGTTCCAAAAACAAATGAAATATTTGGGGCATCTTGGTGCAGCAGATGGAATTTCAACGGATGAAGATAAACTGCGATCAATAAAGGACTGGTCTCATCCGCAGAATTTTCATAAATAACGTGGCTTTTTGGGACTCTGCACATATTATATACGCTTTGTGCCTAACTTTGCGAGCGTACAAACAAGTCTTCATGAGCTCTCCAAGAAATCTAAGGCATACCAATGGGGTGATCCATAGGAAAAGACGTTTCTAGCATTAAAGATCTTATTGTGTCCAGCATCAGTTTAAGCATATCCAGTCCCAGGTGAAAAATTGATACTAGTCTGTGATGCCAGCGTATGTGGTATAAGTGATGTATTCTCTTAAGAAGTCAAGGTAATAGAAAAGGCTATTATAGCCGAACGCTATCAACACCTGAAAGGAAATATTGTGTGATCCGATGTGAACTACTGTAGCAGTGTTGGAATGCATAAAACACCACCATAAATACCTATAGTGCCAACATTTTCTGCTGAGGACTAACCATGTGCATTGAGACGGCTGCTACAATTTAAGAACCATGAAGAACAGTTAGCACGTTGGATTGAGCGCCTCCAGATTTATGACTTCAGCATTGAACACAGAAGAGGAATAAAACATGGAAATGCGGATAATCTCACGGCGTTCTTGTAATTTAGAGTATTAACATAGTGTGAAGGCTGAAAGCAAAGAATACATCATTGATATACAAAAATATGTGCTAACGAGGACTGGTCAAAAGCACAAAGAAGTGACCCAATATTGGCAAAGGTTATGGCAGACGGCGTACCTCTTATGAAGCTTTATTGGGTTCAATGGAACAGTTTAAAGTTGAATGATGGGTGCTTTTATTGCCACTGGGAAGGTGCAGAATAAAACTTCGTCCACCTTAATAGTGATGCCTTCCTCCTAGACGAATGAAATTTTAAATGAGTTCCATTTTGGACCTAGCGGAGTACACCTTGGTGTGCCAAATACCGTTGAGAAACTTAAACAAATATTAGACTATCGTATGCATACTTGTGTGCTTCTTATTTCACAAAATTTTACATATTTTGCTTGTTGGCGGATGCGGCACGTTTTTTCCTGATGCAATCTGCCTAAAATTTTACATAATGTACTTTTTTTTTGCCACACAAGACGTTTCTGACAAGGATTACGATCCCCATACAAACTTTTTGCAACTAATGCATCATAATGGTGTTCTTTAGGCTATTTCACATACTTTTTTTGAATTAGTACTTGAAGTCTACTGGTGCTGTTCTTTTCAAAATGGTGCTCTTAGTAATGTTTTTCAGTGCTTATTACAGCCGTGGTAAGTTGCTATCCTAAATTTTCTGAGAAACGGCGACGTTTGTCAAACTGTTCTAACCATGGTTATCTGATGTTAATGACATAAAAGCGTTATAAGCGGTTATTTCTATCATATTACTAAATACCGCTGGAGTCTATTGATAGTTTTTTTTTTGCAAGTATAACACGACATCGTATCCACTCCTCCTTTGCATTCATTGGAATTCAACATTATCTGAATCGATAGTACTAATATCTGCACTATAATAAATATATAATATTTGAAATATATGAATGAAGGTTAGTGTCATTGATGAAACAAAAAATAGAGGAAAATTTCGGTATGCCTTCCATTACCATTTTTGTTGTGGTAATTTAGACTTTTAGGAGATAATTCTCCCGTGGATTATGTTTATATTAAAATAATGGGTTGGAGACAGTCGCGGTGCGTCCGAGCTGACCATGAATATTATAATATTTTTATTAAAAAAAAAAATGCGGTTAAAGAAACAGCCGCAGCGCTTTATTCGCCTTCATTAATTTATTAAATTATATATAGTTATTATTTTTATTGGTGGACAAAAAAATTATATAATTATATAAATTTATTATTATGATCTTTATTGTCCGATGTTTAAATATGTAATGACCTTAATTCTAAATATTCATCAACTTATATTATACTTCGCATTATTGGAAATTAACATAAAACAAAATAGAAATGAGTGATATTCTATTATTAAATAATTAACAGTTACAAGACCATTGTAAAAGCAAAATAACAAAGAGATTAGAAGTAAAATAAGCAAATAATTGAAATCATAAAAAAGGAGATGATTAAATTCAGCAAAATTTTGTATGAAAAACTCAAAATTAAACTCAAAATAATTTTACATCTAACAGTCATGGCGATAAAAATAACTACAATGTAAATAAAACAGGTAATTAAACAAAGTAAAATTTAGCAAAATAAATATGAAAATGATGCTCGTTATAGACTTATTTTTGCGTATAGTCCCTACTAAATAAACTTGTTTCTCAGTCACATTACAACTTTCAGGCCAATTGTCAGATCGGGCACTACACGCATACTTAGGCTTATTTTAGAATTAGATTCTATTTATTGTTTTTTTTTGCCTATTATTTTTTTGCATAAGTCAGGAGTAACTATTAGCAGAATTACAAAACACCCAAAATTGTATGTCATATTTAGCTAGTTTGCACTTTGTTTTCCTATCTTGTGTTCCTTTTTAAAAAAATTTAATATAAAGAGTGCTGTGTTTGTCTCTAAAAATGTTGCCTTTAAAAAATTTTGATATTTTCTTATTTTTGCCTAAAACGTAGGCAGAGACAGAGTAAATGAAATGCAACATTTTTTTTTCAGAAAAGAAAACGCCATAAGCTTGATTATGGGCCAGATCCATGAAATTTTGAGAATTTAGCTTAGTGTGACAATAAATTAGTTCTTCAAGATTTTTTTTTCTTTTGTTTTTTATATTTATGTTTTCTGTTCTGAAAAAAAAATTTTGCACTTTGTTGTCCTATCTTTTTTTGTGATCCTTTTTAAAAAAATTTAATAGAAAGAAAGAGTGCTGTGTTTGTCTCTAAAAATGTTGCCTTTAAAAAATTTTAATATTTCCTTATTTTTGCCTAAGACGTAGGCAGAGACAGAGTAAAAGAAATGCAACATTTTTTTTCAGAAAAGAAAACGCCATAAGTTTCATTATGGGCCAGATCCATTAAAAATTTTGAGAATTTAGCTTAGTGTGACAATAAATTATTTCATCAAAATTTGTTTTTCTTTTGTTTTTTATTATTAATAAATAATATTAAAAAAATTTTAATGAAATGTAGTGACTTTTGTGGGAAATCTATCATTCTATCTAGTAAATATGGATATATATTGATTTATCAAAAATCTCTTTAATAAGATCATTAATCATTAGAAATGATGTTAAAAAAGCTTACTGTGTTCCTAACTTAGTTCGTCACTGTATGTGTTTTAACTGTTACAGAAGCTAAAATTTTGTTTTATTTAGAGTTGATGTTTTTAAGCTTTGTGGTTTCGTTGACCTTTTAGAGTAGACAGTGTTAAAAAAGGGTTATTGTTTTGGAATATTGACGAAAGCGAGTTATCCCGAGCAAAGTGTAGTGCGAGAAATTATATATATTAATTTTTTTTTTTTTTGAAAAATGGTATTCCGTAATACATACATACATACATATATGCCCACCTGTACTTAAGCTAGAAAACCATTTATAACACATTTTAATACTTCTTTTTATAAAAATGTTTGAAATATTTTTGTATTAAAAACCCTATCGTTTCTCGTTTCTTTTTTTAGCCACAAAGAAGGAATCAATCAAAAGGAGTTTAAAAACTAATAAAATAAAATATAAAAAAACAAAAATAACGACCACAAGACACAGTCTATGAATCTTGTCTGATAATTATAACAAACAAAAATGAACATCAAATATGATTTATAGTAAAAGGCCAACACGTTATATGAATAAACAGAGGAAATGTGGTAGGATGGCAACGTTCATTTATATACAATACCAACTAACTTAAAACAACATCATCATCAACATCAAAAGCAAAAACAATAAATGAAATTGCTACTGCCAGCTATGCTTTCCATATGAGTACTCCTTCATATTTAAGGACTACATACATACATAAATATATCCATATGTAAACAATCATCTGTACACCAGATACACCCAAATAAATCAATAAACAATATACATATACTTCCATATATATGTATGTATCAACGAGCACTTCTTCCTTTTTGTGCTCTACTCTCTGTAAAATAGTTTTGCATTTGTTTACGGTAAAATGCAAAAGCCAAACAGGAAACCAATCCATTCACTGAAAAAAATACATAAAGAAATTTTGTAATAAAAAACAAAACTTATCGAAATGTGGAAAGTAAGAAAAATTTGGAATATTAAACATGTTGTGTGAATGATTAAAAAGAATAATATCATAAATGTTCTTTGCATGAGTACCAGTAGAGAAGGAAAGAGTTATCCAACAAGAATAAAAAAACAAAAACCTTTCCGTATATTTTTTAATGTTCAATAGTTGTGCTTTGCATATTTAAGAGCTGTGAGACGAATGCTGTGATATAAAATTTCCAAGAAAAAAAAACTACAACAACAACAAAAACAAAACACCAATTGAAAGGACATGAACAATAATAATGAAAAAATAATCTTTTTGTGATCGTAACAGAATATGAAAATTTAAATCTAAGTGAATGTGTGAGCGAATGTATTACGAAATTTTATTGTGGCATACACTTGACTCCCTCTTATTTGAGGGATGCTAAGAAACGGGTGATAAACGAATAATAAATACAAGGCCAACGAGAAAGAAAATTGTTTTACTGCCACATAACAACAATTAAAACAACTATCACAACTATCACAACTACAAAACCAACAAGACCCAGTTCGGATAGTTCTTTTGCAATCTAGGAACAATAAGAAGAGCTTTTGAGACAAACAGAAATAAGGAGTGTGATTTAAACGCCCATTTATCATATAGAAATTTAAGCAAACATTCACAAATACTTCCATACAAACCATACAAACGGGTATGTGAATATGTGTAAATATTTCATAGGTTATATGCAAAAGTAGACACGTTGAAACAGACGAACAAAGTGATTTGTTCGATTACGTGTAAATTGTATGTATTTATGTATGTGTGTATGCATGTATGTATATCAGGGATGAGAAAATAATTTCCAAATTGTATCAACTTTCATGAAAAAAGTACTTTTTTCAGTCCGATTGTACTAAATTATTTTTTTTATTTATTTTTTGTTTTTTATAACAAATTTACTAAAAACGTAAATAAAAATGCATTTGTACTAAACCATAAACAATTACAACTTAAAAATTAACAGTCTTTTTTTTCCTAAGCCAGTTCGCTGGGCTGAGAAATTTCATTTGTTTCCTAAAAAATTTTTAAATTTGAGTTGTGACTGTTAATAATTTAGTATACGATATGTTATCGTTTTTTAAAGACATAATTTCTACGTCCGCTTGCGCTCGAAACTCTTACTCTCGTAGGAAACGTTTTTAATATTAACGGTACTTTGTTACAAGTTTTTTCCTAACCAACAAATGATTGGACAAAATGTGCCGAAAAAACGACGAAATACAATTCTTTAAAATGTGCACATTCGTTAATATTATTGAAATAAGGAAAATTTTAAAATAATGCTAAATTTGTCATTGAGGTGCTATTGTACTTTTGCAAATAGTGCTAAAAAAAAGTACAATTGTACCATATACATCCCTGACGTATTTTACAATTTACTATTTTCTTTAAACTTCTAAATGCACATACATACATACATATATGTTAATAAATGAGTGTAATTCAGTGAAACATAAGAAATGTCCAACCCCAAGGGCATATACAGAGCATAAGAACAACAGACATTCATTCATGTGCATATACTATACATATATACATACATATGTATGTACAGACATATATAGATGTGCGTTTATTGTATGTATTTACGTCATTTTGCTATTTGGTGCCTGGTAAATAGACTTTGCAAGCAATAACTGCCGACTTAAGTCCTTTAAATCTGCGGCCTAACCTAAAGAGGCTGGTCAACCTAAACTATTAATTAAGGGCAGCTAAATCTGAGTGAAGTATAAGCGCACACCAGTAAATTTTGCATACCGTTTAGAGAACATTAAGTAAACAAAATGAAAAAGAAAGATATTTGAATGTGAAAAATTAAAACGACAACAAGTACAACAAGAACAGCAATATCTGCAAAATATAAATAGTATGTGTGTATGTTTTCCATTTTAAAAACAGCGTCAGCTCCAGCATAAAATAAATTAAATCAACAACAAAAATAGAAGGCAAGTAAATCGCTTGGCTGGTCAGTTGAACAGACAAGGCAGAAAGTTTGCCTCTTTTTATAGCATAATGACCACACCGACGAAAGTGAAACATAGAACTTTATCGCTGTCATCGTTAATCACATATTTTATATCCTGTTTTGTACTTCTTATCTGCCTGCTGGATAATTTCGTTTCGACATCAGCTAATGCTACGAAATTTGTACTGGCGGAGGAGGCCTCAAGTTGGGATCATGTCGTAGATTTGAATAGAGATTTTCGTATTTTATGGAAAATCGTTAATCAAGACATAACATTTGAAATACAAGCACATACGCTGGGTTATGTGGGCTTCGGATTTTCACCCGACGGTAATATTGCTGGCTCCGATATGGCCATTGGTTGGGTAGACAGAGGCCAAACATATTTTCAGGTGAGTTTTAATTTATATATACATTTTCGTTTTACTTACGACTAACATATCTAGACCAAATTTTGGACAATAAAAAAATTAACATACATACATACTTACGCACTAACGCAATTAGCCACTTGTTTTGTCCTTAACTCTGATTAAAAATAACGTTTTCGCATAAAGCAACTTAATTGTGAAATAGATGTCAACGTGAGAAGACGTTTGTCGTTTTGCTTTTAAAAATTGTTTATTTGTGTTGTTTTTACCTCGTTCGTTTTTCTCTTCGACGCATACAACAAATATTCACTAACTCTACTACACCACTAATTTCTCTTCTTCGTTACCCCTGTCATAAATTTTACATACATATGTATATTGTATGTTCTATTCTTTTTAGTCCAAAAAATTATAGTAAAAAATATTGTTACGAAAAAAAATGCCTAAAAATAAAATACACCACATTGGTGTCTTTGGGACTGTTTTGTAGGATTTTGGTCTATTGGTTGTTAATGTGTTATCTTGGTAATGCCGTACCGATTGGTGTATTTGACGGCATTGCCAATTTGACCATCTTTGAGTTATATAATCTTACATGTTTAAAATTAACGGAAATAAAATAGAGGATTTTAGAGCGTTTGAGATATTTCCGTAACTTTCCAAACTACGTCGATATAGCTTTCGTTTTGCAGTCATAAAGTAAAGTCGTGTTTAGGCGTAAATAAAAATGCTGCATAAGCGAATATTAAGTGCTAGAAAATAAGTTGGTGTATTAAATAAAGTGTATAAAGTAAAAATTGGGAAATAAAATCTGTAAAACAACAACAACGAGGTGTTTGTTTTATTCTGACGCAATTAAAAAGAACTTAAACGTTTTAAAATGGTTAAAACGTAACATTTGTGTCAGAAGTGGGATTGCGTACATATATAAAATAAAATATTTAAAAATAAAATGAATACAAATTAAATCAATAAAAATAAGTAAATTCCACGAATTAAAAGTGGATAGGCTTAAACGGGAATTAAATAAATTAGAGCTGACAACAATCGGTAATAAAACTGTTATTCGATAAACGTCTGTTAGAGCAATTTCAGAGACGCAGTATAGGCAGGGATACTCACGAATTTGACGATGAGAATGATCCTGAAATATATAGGACAGGAAAAAACTGCTTTCAGTACGAACGGTGGCTAGTGGCAGTTTAAAGCTATGCCATTTGGGCTCTGCAATGCACCAGTCACACTCGAGTGACTTATGGAGCGTGTACTAAAAGGACTCCATTGGAAAACTTGCCTGGTTTACCTCGATGACGTAATAGTGATAGGCAGAACTTTCGAAGAACACTTTAAAAACCTGGCAAAAGTTATACAACGAATAAAATTAAGCCTTAAGAAATGTGCATTATTCCAAAAGCAAGTAAAATATTTGGGGCATCTTGTGACAGTAGATGGCATTTTCACTGTTGAATATAAAATACGAGAAGTAAAGGACTGACTCCGTACCCAGAATTTTCTTGAATTACGTAGCTTTTTGGAACTTTTCACATATTACAGACGCTTCGTACCAAACTTTGCGAGTTTGCAACAAGCTTGCATGAGTTCACCAAGAAATCTAAGGCGTATCATTGTGGTGAGTCACAAAAAAAGACGTTCCAGACACTAAAAGATCTATTATGTCCAGCACCAGATGAAAGAGTCATCCTTGAGAGTGATGCCAGTGGATATGGGATTGGTAGTGTACTTTCACAGGTGGGTAATGTGACGGAAAAAGTCGTAGGCTAATATAGCCGCAACTGTTGAAGCCTAAACGGAATTATTGTGTGACTCGACATGTGCTACAGGCAGTTCTGGAATGCAAAAACATTACCATAAGTACCTATATGATCAACATTTTCTACTAAGGACTGATCATTCCGCAATGAGATGGCTGCTGCAATTTAAGAACACTGAAGGACAGCTGGCGCGTTGGATTGATCTCCTCCAGGCCTATGACTTTAGCATTGAACATCGAAGTGGCATAAAACATGGAAATGATGTTGCCCTCTCACGCCGGTTTTGTAATCTGGAATGCAAACATTGTGTGAAAGCTGAGTGGAAGGAATCCATCAATGATATCCGGCTAACGCAAATAGATGCAAACGAAGGCTGGTCAGAAGTGCAAAGGAGTGATCCAATATTGGCAATGATTATAGCAGCAAAAGAAGAGGACAAACGGCCCATCCGCAATAAAATATCTGCAGAAGGTCCTCTTACAAAATCGTATTGGGCACAATGGAACAGTTTGAAGTTGATTAATTGGTCCTAATATCGCCATTGGGAAAGTGCAGATAGCAAAACTTGATCCAATCTAATAGTGTGCTTTCCTCTAAAATTAAAGAAGTCTTAAATGAGTTCCATAATGGAGCCAGCGAGGGACACATTGGGGTGATTAAGACTCCGGAAAACCTAAAACAACGCTTTTATTGGGTTGGCTGAGAAAGACCAGAGTCTTCCGGTTCCCCTGAACTTATCCTGAACTCGGCGGATAAAATCCCATCTATAACCACTCTTATAGTGCGATTTCTGAGAAAGCTCGATATGAATCGCGAGAAGTGACTACCGACACCAAAGGCAATAAGTTTGGATATGAGAGCCAGACTCTGTCAAACGCCTTGGAAATATCTAGGGTGACAATCTTACTCTCACCAAATCCATGAATGGACCTGTTCCACCCCTCAGAGATTAACGCCAGCATATCACCAGTAGAGCGACCTTTACTGAAACCATATTGGCGATCGCTCAGCCAATTGTTGGACTCTAAATATTTCACAAGGTGGTGATTAATCATACTCTCCATAACTTTGGAAAGTGCCGAACAAACTACAATTTGGCGGTAGTTTCCAGGTTACTAGCCTCACCCTTTTTAGGGATTGGCGTAACATTAGCAACCTTCCAGCAAGATGGAAAAATACCCGGACGATAAGACGCACAGAACAGATTAGCCAATGGACGCGCAAGCGTCGAAGAGCATCCCGGCATTCCACCCAGAAGACGTATTAACGTCGATATTTTACTGTGCGGGATCGAAAGGATATACTAGGCATAGTCACTCATACTCTTTCAAGTACGGACAGTGGTTGATCGCTCTTCAGCCAGAAGGTTTTCCTTTTCAACTGGATTTGTGAATGCTTGGTCGTTCTTTATAATAAGTGGATCGAACTAGTGCTGTTCCTAAGCCTATTAATGAATGATCAAAAGCTCTGAATTCCCCGCGGAAAAGTAAGAACTTTAGCACGTAGGCGCTGCTTGTATAGAGCCTTTTCGCGCCTAAGTACTGCGGCACACGAAGATTTTGCCTGTTTGCGTAGCGAATCAATATAATAGCATTTGTCATTACGCCAATTTCTGAATGCTTCCTCTCTGGATCTGACTGCAAGTTTGCACGTCTGATTAAACCAAGATTTATTTCTTGATTTTAGCGAAAGTTTTCTGGATGGGATGAAATTATCCATCCCTAGCTTATTATTATATTAACAATCATTTCGGACATGGCATTTACATTTGGATAAAGGAAACAACTACATACTTTTCAGGGTGTGTAGTGAAAAAAAGGTGTTATTTTGGTGCCCATCTATACACGATATGTGAGTAGGTTTATTCACCAATTGAGCAAGGTGGTTGTGCGCGGCAAAAGCTCCACGTATTGGCCTTCTGGAGTTCTGCGCCCTAATGGTGTGTGTACATTACGTTTCATGAAGTTCTTTGAGACTCATTTTTCTTTGCATTAACAACAGCTGCTCCCGATTTGTATTGCTGCAGATCACTCTGGCTTGTTCATTCAATATTCAATACATTCAGTGCAGTTCGCTATCCATTCGGCGGCAGCTTGCTTGCACCCAAACCAATAGTAACGCTTTTAATTTTTCTACTGTCTTTGCCACGCTAAGATGCCCACCGCTATGTTTCTTATGAGACTGATGCAAAACTTCATTCATTTTTGAGGAAAGAACCACTATTAGATTGGAAGTTGTATTGCCGTCTGCACTTTTCCAGCTTCGGTATGAGAACCCACCAATCAGCTTTAAACTATCCCATTGATCCCAATAATCCTTTGTTATCTCTTTACTAATAGGCCGTTTGTCTTGTTCTTTAGCCGCTATTAATCTTGCCACTGCAGGGTCTTTTCGCTAATGGCCTCTTTGGTCTTGTCACCTGTTTTATCAGCGGCTATCTTAAATTCGTTTTTACTCTTTCCACTCCTGTAACAAGCTTTACTGTTACGTGGCAATCTCTCATCTCACAGCCTCCATGATACCCACTTTCATTATGTCCAACCTCATTTACATTACCGCGTTTCGGAGCGGTGCCCTACAGTGCCTTTGCCACAGTTTGGTACTTCTTTTTTGCCCAAAAGTCGCTCTACTACCTCTTTGATAACAGTAATTAAATCTTCTTTGGTATTTACAGTTTTCATGCTATACACTTTATGTACCTGCGGCTTGGATATTTCTCGAGCGGTCTCCTGTGCCAGTGCCACGCCACAGTCTCTACAAAGTTTGCCTTCTGAGTAGCACACACCGCAAGCTTAATATCGGAGTCCCTTATACCATTGATTAATGCTTCGGTCTTAATTTGCACTGCTAGTGAGTGGGTTTCCACCGGATAACTAAGCTGAACTAACTTCTTGACTTCCATTGCAAAGGCCAAAAGGTGTACTACCATCAAAACAAGGTGTCTTCTGCTAGAACTTTCTGGTGCGATTCGCACTGATTCCGGCGTTTTCCACTGGATACTGTTGATTTTCTCCTCTATTACATATAATTTTTCATCAATAGTCTGTTCAAAATTTGACAATCTTGTCTCTACACAATCTATCCTTTTGCTTACTGTCTCATATATTTCTCGTAACTTCTCGGTTGTTTCTTCAAATTTGTGTTCAAGTTGCTTCGAATTTTCTCGTACCTCAGACAAAAGCTTTTGATTATCAGCTCTAGAAGATTATCGTACCTGGATCAACAGCTTTTCGTTATCAGATCTAGAAGTTTCTCGTCCCAGGGCCAACAGCTTTTCGTTCTATACCTGCATTCTTTCCATCATAGCAGCCAGCAGCGTGTTAACGTCTATACTACTTGCTGTAGAGGCGCTCATTTCAGGTTGACTCTCATCATCAAATTAGTGAGTATCGCTGTCTATGCCGCGTCTCTGAAATTCCTCTAACAGACGTTTTTATAGTTCGGTTTTATTACCGGTTGTTGACAGCTCTAATTTATTTTATTCCCGTTTGAGCCTGTCCACTTTTAATTCTTGAAATTTCATTTTACTCCATTTTATTTATTTATTTATTAATTTTTTTAATTATTTCGTTTTATGTACGCAATCCCACTTCTGACACCAATGTTATGTTTTAACCTTTTTAAAAAGTTTGAGTTCGTTTAAATTGCGTTAAAGTAAAATTATCACCACTTTGTTGTTGCTAAAGTTATATTTTTATTTTTTACACAATAACTTTTATTCTGATTACAACAACTTAATATTTGCTTATAGAACACTTTTATTTCCGCTTAAACACGTTTTTATCTTATGACAGCAAAACGATAACCAACTCACGTGTATGTAAAGTAGCCTCTTCATATACAATTTGGAAGTTTACGGAAATGTCTCATATCTTCTATTTTTATATCCGTTAATTCAAATGTAACGTAAAGATAGACGTTTTGGCAGTGCTGCCAAGTACGCAAATAAGTATGGCACTGACTGGGTGACACATAACTACCAAATATACAAAATTGAAGCATTTTTATATTCGTAACAATATAAAGGGTCCGCTAAATATTTTTTTTTTTGAAAATGCTATAAAAAAAACTACTGAATATTTTCTCTAATTTATTTTTTTATTTGAAAGTACAATCCTTCCGGTTAATAATGGTCTTAACTTTGGCGGTATTATCTTTGATAACGCGATCTTCAAAAACAGGGCGCAAAACATCGAGTGTAGCTTCGGTTGTGTGGCACGTAGCGCCGTCCTGTTGAAACCAAATGTTGCTAATATCCTCCTCTTCAATTTTTGGGAACAAAAATTCGTTCAACATGGCCCGATAACGATCGCCATTGACTGTAACGGCCACTCTTTGCTCATTTTCGAAGAAAAATGGCCCAATTATGCCTCTGGACCAAAATCCGCACCAAACAGTGACTCGTCTTGGGTGTATCGGCTTTTTTTGCTTGTTTACATACCCGCCAAGATCAAAATGAGCTTCATCTGAAAGGAGGATTTTTTTGGCAAAATCGGCATCTTCTGTAAGTCGATCGCAGTCCCAGATTCCCAGCATTGTTCAAGCGTATACACAACCTTATTCGTTCAGAGGAAGGATAAAACTAATTATCTCTCATATCAGACATGAGCTAAGTGTTACCATTCACGAAATAAGCATTAGTTGAAAAAAAACGTTAGGTGGCGGACCATATAGATGTTTACCCCTGACCAAATTTAAATTTTAAACAATAATAATGAAGATTTCTTTTTTTATTATCAGAATCATTCGTTGGAATATCTTAATTAAAATTGTAAAATTGTATACTAAGTATAAGTTGTAAATAAAAATGAATTTATAAATGAAATGAATCACTATATTTTATTAAAATCTAACAAAATAGAAAAGAACACAAAAATTTATTTTTTTTTCATTTTTTTCATTAATATAGTAAACTATGTAGTTCGAATGAATGAAACCTTAGTTATACTGAATTTTGTGCGTATTTCTTTAAATTTTCTTATAAAAAGCTATCACTGATACATATGGACATATAACGAATAAATCGCCTTCTTATTCACTACCAGGTATTCTGTTCGCTTTTAGGCTAATGTGGATAGATTTTTTTTATTATTCTTCTTGGGAGCATATGTGTTCCACGCTTTTACCCATGTTAGATTGTTCTGCCTTAGTTCCTGTATAATTGTGCACTTCCAGGTGTTTCAGTTTTCACTGTCATACAACAGAACTGATTTAACATATGAGTCGAATATTCTGGGCTTAGTATGTGAACTTCTCCATACTGACTTCAGTCATTCGAAAACTGTTTAACTTTATGGAGCCTGTTATCTACTTCTGTTTCTGCCGCCGTTTGTAGTAATTGTACATCATAGATAGCAGAAGCTATCTTCATACTCGACTGGTTAATTTTATCGCATGTTTTCCGTGTTAGAGTTGTTTTCATGGCCTTGGCTTTTTGGATCTGCCTTATTTACGCGGCTTCTATTCGGTCTGAAGCATGCTTGTTCGTCTCGCAATATGTTGTCTTTTTTGCTTTGAAGCCTCCCCTGTATTATGACTGCAAGTGTCTTATATAGTTTTCAGTACAATAATTCCTCTTGAATTATTACAGACTTTCAAGTCGCCACTTTTTGGTGAATTTAAAATGACGCCCTTCTTCCACGTTGGAGGCAGCCCCTCTTCTTCCCATACTGATACGATGTGAAGCCGAAGAAGCTCAACCGTCGATTGGATGTCATTCAGATTGGGAGGGTTGCACGGTATTCTTAGATTGTTTTTTCATCGCTATTCTTAACCGTTTCGCTGTCCTCACTAGTGTTTGCAACGTTTCTAATTTCATTGAAATGTTCTCTCCATCTTTGTGTTTATGCATAATTATTAGTCATTAGTGTACCATTTCGATCAGCAACTGCTTTATTTCCTACTGCACTTTCGATTAGTGAGATAGTTAATCGTCTGACGTAGTTTTCTCATGTTATTCTGGGCAGCTGTTTCTTCTGTTACTGTCGCCAATCGTTCCATGGACTTTCTTCTGTCTCCTCTTGCAACTTCCTTTACTCGTTTCGCCAGCTAAGATGGTGATGCTGCCTCAAATTATTGTTGTTATTCAGCTGCAGTTTCAGTTCCCTTGTCGAGGAACCATTTTCCCAGTATCATATGATATTCAAGCTTTGTGGTTGCACTACAACAAGTTTCATCTGCTACTTGATTATACAGTTTGTAAAAAAATCTTTTCAAAGTAGAAAAAAGTTAACGAATTTGAACAACAAATTCTTAACATGTTTATTTTTTGGACACATCCCATTGATGTACCTCTTAAGGATTTTGAGACGTCAATACTTTTAAAATAGACCCACACATTTTATGAACATTATTGTATTAAAAAGACGTCATATAGTGTTTAGCCATAATAAGTTGGACAAATGTGCATCAAGTGTCTTTTTTTACAGCAAAGAAATCAGGTAATTTTTTTTTTTTTTTTTTTTGTTGTTCTCGTTGTACTATGTGTGTCTGTTTTAAAAGTTTTGATGTCTCGAAGTCCTTAAGAGGCACAGTAACGGGGTGTTTAAAAAAAGTAAAAATGTTAAGAACTTTTTGTTGGAATTCTCAAATGAAAATACTTTTTTCTACTTTGAAAAGATTTTTTTTACAAACTGTATATTGGTGTGATATCTTTCAATGAGTGATGTTGGTCTTTTGGTGTCGGTAGTCACTTCTCTTGATTTATATCGAGTTTTCCCAGAGATCGCTCTATAAGAGTGGTTATATGGTGGTGGGGTCTCATCCGACGAATTCAGGGTAAACTCAGGGGTAGCGCAAGGCTCTGTTTTTCTCTTACTCTTTTTCTAATATTTCTTAACGACTTTCTTCTTCTCACTTCTAACATGACAGCAACATTTGTCACTCATATACTTTTGATCGTAGACCGAGCCTTTTGGAGGTTGGGGCAAGAATGATGAATATGAACGACACACTCACAAGTGACCTGGTGAAGGTCTCCGAGTGAGGTCGTGCGAAAAGGGTCGGTTTTAATACACGTAAGACTAAATGTTGTTTTTTAACACACAGACGTCATGGTGTGCTGTCATCTGTGTCAATGGGTAATGTGGATATTGAGGAATCAGATGCTCTTGATGTTCTAGGCATGAGAATTCACTGTGACGTTCGTTGGAATGATCACATATTTCAAGTATCGAAAGAAGCATTCAAGTGCTTTGGTTTTTTAAGACGGTGCAAGAAATATTTCACTCCATTTGATCTCCTTAATATTTACAAAATCTATATCCGACCCAAAACGGAATACAACTCTCATGTATGGGCCGGTGCACCAAAGTCTCTTTTGGAGCTTCTCGACCAAGTACAGGAGAGGGCGAAGATGCTCATCAATGACGGTAGGGTAGCCAACTCTATCGATTCATTGGAGCACCGTCACAATGTGACGTGTGTTTCATTGTTCTATCGGTACTATAACGGAATGTGTTCTAACGAAATTAAGGTATTAATTCCTAAAAATCATATATTTTTACGTAGTACTCGTATTTCTCGTAGAGCGCATCCCTTTGTAGTTGATTGTCCAGTAAATCGCACAACGCATTATAGGGAGAATTCGTTCTTTGATTGCACTGTTCGGTTGTGGAATAATCTTCCAGTGAAAGTATTTCCTGCCACTTACGACATGAATAAATTTAAATCGAACGTCCATAAACACTACTCCCTGCACTGCATGAGTAGGGGCCATCCCCTGGGTGCTAGTCTTATATAAAAAGAAGCTAGAGCCGTCTTCGCCTTGTGTGCCTGATAGTTCTTCTTTTACATTTCAATTGGATCTTGATTTCACCAGTGAGGAGCGCATTGCCGCTCGGGGTTGTCCAGATGGAGCCACCTATGATTAATTGAAATGTCCGGAAAATATTATGGGCAGACAGATGAACGAGTAACTCAGGCAATCAGGACTTTTATCTAATAGGCAATCTAGGTTTGTAAAAGGTAAAACTTGTATACAGCTCTGGCTGATGTGGTTGAATACTTAAGAGCTGATTTGGACTGAGGCTAGGCCTCTTTTCTAATACCTTAATATAATAGTAAGGCGTTTGATTCAGTGGATCATTCGATTCTGATGAAGAAACTTTTTATTTTTCATCACCAGCGCGCAAACTTTTACATGACTATCTATCTCACTGAACGTTTTCAGACGGTTGAATTGAATGCCATATATTTCAGGGCACTAAACGTGAACAATGGCCTTCCATAGCGTTCTATACTTGGACCTTTATTATTCAGTCTGTAGATTAATGATTTACATAACGTATTGGAGCATTATGGGGTACAAATGTATGTTGATGATATACAGATTTATGATAGTTGTGAGGCGAATAATATACATTCTTGTGCAGACAATATTAACAGTGATTTGGCACGGGTTTTAATATGGGCTATGAACAATGGACTGTGCGTCAATCCATCAAAAGCAAAATGTATTTTCATTAATAATAACAATATTACACTAGATAATAACAAACAGGAGTCCTATTTAATTATTTTTTTTTTCTATAAAATTTTTTGTATTAAAAAATTTTTGCAATATACATATGTATGTATGTGTAGCATTAAATAAAATATAAAAAGCTGATAAAAAATGAACCAGGTATATTCAAAAATATTATTATTTATATTGTATATATATATATTGTTTTTTTATCACATATGCTTTTATTTTGTATTTTTGTTAATTTGTTTTGAAAAGGAATTATTAATAAAATTATTAATAAATATAATTAATAATATATTATTATTAATAAAACTAAAATAATAATTATTAATAAAAATAAAAATTTTGTACTACTAAATCTAAGAGAATTATAATGAGAATTACATTGCTAACTTGTAAAAGAATTATATTGTTAATTTTAAGAGAAAGACATTATACAGTCAATTTTAAGAGAATTATGTAGTTAATTTTAAAAGAATTCTACTATTAATTTTAAGAGTATTCTATGATATATCATTAAAGAGCAGAAGAGAGTACAGTCAACTGTTAATTAACTATTACTAACGCATACATAGTGCCAGGCAGTGTATGAGTGAGGACAATTTTTAAGAATTTTTCCTTGTTGGGTCGCGCTGGTAACTTGATCATCAATACTATTTCAGTTGAGCTTAGACTGTCTTAGTATGAGGATGGTACTGCAAGTACAGACTGCTTCAGTACTATCGTCATGAGAAATAAAAGCCAGGCTCAACTCAAGGTAGTATTGCTGAGGGAAACTACTGATCTCGAAGGTCATAGTACCCAAGCATGTAGTGGTAGTAGTGACCAGGGAGTTCTACTGATAAAAACAGCCATAGATGCCAGGTTTGTAGTAGTAGTATCCAGGAAATATACTGGTACAGAATGCCATATATTCCAGGAGTATTGGTGACTGGGAAAAATACTAACTACCATAAAGAACCACTACATGGGAAATACTGGCAAAGACCGTCATATCTCCCTGAAAAAAAAAAAATAAAAATGTATGAGATCTTTTCGAGGGAAGGCAATCGTGTTCCGACCTCTAAAGGAGGCACTCTTGATTGATTAATTGTTAAAAAGAAAAGTTGTTAATAAATTTAAGAAGTGAAGAGTTCGAAATCTGTTAGTTTTATTTTTCTTGATATTTGTTTTATCCTGGAACCAACTGAGATCTATCCTAGCGAAAGAAAAACCACCGTTATAATATTAAATTAATAATAATTTATCTCTTTTGGTTCTACTACTCGTATGTGTGGTATTCGTTTTTTTATATCGCTGATATGAAACTGACACAAAAAACCATAGTATTGTCAGCATGAAAACTTAAAATTCAATAAATCAATCTATAGTTCAAGTGATTCGTTTTTTTTAACAAAGATTTCGTTTTTTTATGCTTAACGTGTGGTAACTAAAGAGCAGAAAAGGTCTAGTTTAGATTTTTTTTGCATATGACCGTTAATCTCATCAGTGTCTCCTACGATATGTTTCTAATAAACATTTAAAAAAATTATTTATTCTTAAATTAAAAATACTTGTTTAATTTCTATTCAAAACAAAATTAAAAAGCTACTTTTAACAATTCAATACAGTTTATACGCTATATTTATTTTGTTTAAAAAATATTGTTTTTTAATTATAATAAGAAAAAGTTATTCAATACATTTGTTTTACATATACATATAGTTACATTTTAACTTTTTTAAAACGTTTGAGTTACTCTTAATTGCGTTAAATAAAATGAATACCACGTAGCTGTTGTTCTACTTATGCGTTCTTTAACTTCCGCTTAAACAATTATGAAGTATGAAGTATCCAACTTATTTATCTTGCACTTAATATTCGCTAAATATACAAATACTCAACACTTTTATTTACGCCTTTATGACTGCAAAATTATAACTGAACTCGAACGTTTTAAAAAGGTTAAAATGTAACATTGGTATCAGAAGTGGGCTTGCGTATATAAAATAAAATAAATAAAAAATGGGAAAAAAATTAAATTAAAAGAATTAATTGTGGACAGATGCAAACGCGAATTAAACAAATTGGAGCTCTCAACAACTGATAATAAGACCGAACAACAAAACCGTTTGGTAGAGGAAATTCATCGGCGTGGCGTTAACATTGATAGTTATGAATTCGATGATGAAGAAGAGCCTGAATTGAGTGCCCATTAGGGAGATCGATTATTCGACTATTTTGAAAAACCGATTTTCAAATAATTCGAAAAGAAGAACTTTAAAAACCCGGTTTTCGGTTAATAATAGTTCAACTAACCGGTTAACCGGTTCTTTTATTTAATTAAAATTGTTCCTAATTCCTGAAGCACGAGAGCTGGATCACGTTGTTTTAAAAATAAGCAGTAGCTGATGGAGAGCTTAAAATTAAATTAGCAATCAATGCTAACAATATTTCTAACAAATCTCATAAAAACTATGCCAAAACGGTGTGCTAAGGTCATAAAAAACAAATTTTATTACTCAAAATACTGAAAAATGCTAAAGTTTCGAATAGCTACTAAATGAGATAGTTTCGTTTTTGTTGTATTACTTGGTAGTGAATGGAATTAAAGGTTTGTTGTTATAGATATAATTTAGTTGCCTAAGATAACAAAAAATAAATGTTTTACTTTAAATAAATCTATTAGTAATATACGAGTTTTTACTTGCCTCGACATGAAAATTTGCTTAGATTTCGAGCAGCGCTGTATGTAAATTTATGCACCACGTATTTAATAGTGTATGTGTCACTATGGTATGCTAGGTAAGAACCCACCTTCCAACCAAGAAGTCGTCGGCTCAATCCCAGGCCACACCATCTGACAATTTTCAACAACGATATCAACTCACAACATGACTAGTGACTGGTTATGTGTATTTACCCTGTGAAAAACTCCACAACCCTTAAATGAGTTTTCAATATTTATTTACAGAAGATAAGAAAAGGTTATTTTGGCTCAAGAATGCATATCTTTTTCAATCTATCTTGGTTTTCACGTTCGTTGTGAGACGTTCAAGGTTGTCGTATGTATATAAAAAGTAATTAAATTTACACAAATAATTAAACGATGAGCATATTATCAATAAAAAAATATAAAAACGTATAAATATTATACTTATTAAAGTTAGCCGGTTATTCGTGTTAAACCGGTTTATTCGGTATGCGAAAAATGAAGATTTTGAAAAAACCGTATTCGACTAAACCAAAAAAACCGGTTAAAACCGGTCGAATAATAGCCGTCCGATCTCCCTAGTGCTCATACAGCAACAAGCAGTATAAGCGTTAATTCGCTGCTAGCTGCTATAATGGAAGAAATGCAGGTACATAACGAAAAGCTTATGGAAAAATTAATGTAGTGCCTGAGGCATAAGAAACTTTTGGAGCTAATAATCAAAAGCTTTTGGCTGAGGTGCGCGAAACTTCTAGAGCTGATAACCTGAACTTTCTGGCAAAAATGGAAAATAAATTTGAAGAAGCGTCTAGTGCAGGGGTGCACAAAAAGAGAGAAACACTTAAAATGATAAATACACTGAAAAAAACGCTGTAAAAGATAGGTATTCATATATAGTACAAACATGCATAAATTTATTTAGTTTTCTAAGATATTTTTCTAAGATAATTTTGTGAAATTTTTTATACAAGATTTTTTCTAAAGTGTTTTATAGAAAAATAAAACAAAAACAATTTTTTTAGGAATTATAATATTTAAATTAAAAGAGTATGTAATAAAAGTTAGCGATAAAGTTGGTTTTCGCACATCTCAGGAAAATTTTTCGTAGGATTTTTTTCCTTTTAGCAACCCTGGTTGTAATATTCACAAAGAGAATAAACAGTCGAAAAACTTCGTAATCTGAGTAACGTGGATGAGCGTCACTGGTCTGGTGCAACAACAGAGAAGCTGCAAGATATATATGAGACGGTAAGCAAAAGTATTGATGAAGTCGACGCAAGAGTGTCAAATTTAAAAAAAGACTGCTGACGAAGAAATTAATATTATAGAAGAGAAACTCAACAGTCTACAGTGCCAAAAACCAGAGCCTGTGTAAATCGTACCAGAATGTTCTAGCAGAATTAAGACAGCTTGCTTTGATGGTAGTACACCTTTGACGGTATTCAAATTCAGATCGATACTGTTGCCGGTAGAAGCGGATGCGAAGATGAAGAGAAGGGTCTAGAACTAATTTTGGCGTTAAAAGGTGCTGCAGCAGAAATTCTAGATAGTATGCCAGTTAGCTGCAAAAATAAATACAACGACTTAATGGTGGCGCTGCAACGCAAATTTAGTGATGAGCATAAACTTGAGCTCTATCGTATGGAATTAAGGTGTCAAATGCAAAAAGCTAATGAATTAAAACCGAAACGGCTGCAAACCGAAAAAGAGCAGAGCAGAAGTGAGGTAGCAAAACTGTGGCAAGAGAGGTCATTTTCAAAGGCAATGTAGGGCACCGCACAGAAAGTACAACATTTGCGTCACCATGGAGATATGACAAATGGAAGGACACTAGCTATAGAAAACCCGAAACATTTCGTAACAAATACCTTACCGATAGAGGAGAGCCGAATAGAATTGGCTTAGGTATACACAACAGAGTACAAATAAATGAACGCCGTAATGTAAATGAGGTTGGCCATAATGGCAATGGGCATCATAGAGGCTATGACATGAAAACATTTCCACATAACGGTGAAGCTGGTTACTGGAGTGGAAAAAGTGAAAACTATTGGAAGATAGCTGATAAAGCAGGTGATAAGGCCAACGAGACCATTATCAACATCCGACAATTACGGTCAACGGCGCAGAGAAACGATGCAGTATTGGCAAGGATAACAGCGACTAAGAAAAAAGACAGACGGCCTGCTAGTAAAGAGTTATCACCAGACAGCCCTCTAATAAAGGCTTATTGGGCTCACTGGAATAGTTTAAAGCTAATAGCGAAGCTGGGAAAGTGCAGACGCCAATACAACTACCAGTCTAATAGTAGTTCCTTCCTCAAAAATGAATGAAATTTTAAATCAGTTCCATAAGGAACCTAGCGGAGGGCATCTTAGAGTGGCAAAGACAGTATTAAAATTTAAACAGCGTTATTATTGGGTTGGATGCTAGGAAGCTGCCGCCGGACGGATAGCGAACTGCACTGAATGTATTGCGGCTAATGATACAGTCCGAACAAGTCAGAGTGAGCTGCAACAACACAAGTGAAGGTAAAATGACTATCTACTGTCAGTAACGCCCAGAAAAATTAAATCCCAAAAAATTTCATGAATCGCTGCACACACGACTAGAAATGACCCGTGGTGGACTGAAAGCCAGGTATAATCGAGCAGAAAATGCTGAGGGCTTCCATGAGGGATAACTGGTTCTACTCTACAACCCACAGCGAAAGAAAGGATTATCTTCCAAGCTACAAATTATCTGGGATGGACCTTATAGAATAGTCAAAAATTTAAACGGTGTACAGAATACAAAGGAAAATAGCCGCGGTCGAAAATGAAAGTGGTACATCCAGAGCGATTGTCGAATTATGGGAAGAAACATAATGAGCCAGTTGGGAGCGAACGGGCTTAAATGGGTGACAGTATTATGAAAATAAACACGGTGTAGAATACAAAAGAACAATAGCCGCGACTGAAAATGAAAGTGGTACATCCAGAGCGATTGTCCAGCTATGCGATGAAACATAATGAGCCAGTTGTGGACGAACAGGCTTAAATGGGTGGCAGTATTATGAAAATAAGCAATGCCTAAAGAAAAGACACATATAATTTTTACAGTCTTAGCTATAAACTTTATGGCATTTATTGGTTTGTGTCTAGGCTGTTAATGCATCTGCCGCACCATGTTATCTGTGCTATTGAGAGTGATACCACTTGCGTATTGAGCGGTGCTATCATACCGGTTTTGGACATTACATTTGAGTTTAACGTAAATAGAAATTTGTAGTAAGTGCAGGAATATTCAAAATTGATGATGATTTGCTATACTAAGGCGGCGCTTCATGCATTAGTTAGTTCAGTTATAGTTTGGAAGTGATTGTGTTAAGTTGTAAAACATAAAGTAAAGTCGTGTTTAGGCGTAAATAAAGATATTGAGTAGTTTGTGTATAAGTGGAAGTTCAAGTGTTGAAAGGAAAAGATTTTAAAATAAGACAAAAATACGTGTTTATTTTATTTAACGCAATTCAAAAGAACTCAAACGTTTTAAAAAGGTTAAAACGTAACAGTATCTACATTGAGTTCTGATGATCTGGGGCCGAATAACGAAAGTAAATTTCGATACGTATCAAATTTCCAGATTACCGCATTCGATTGCTATTGTATCGAAATTTCATGCTTATTGTGAATGAACTCATAAATCTAAAAAAACACATATGTTGAGGTAAATCTATATTATAAAATGGATCTGTAATATGCGTTCTAACTGATGTTCTATGAAATGCGCCAACAGATTTTATTTTTTTAACGAAAGGTGAAGTCATTTCCAAGGTGTATTCAGGTCCATTGGTTTGAGAGTTACTGACGTTAGAGTGAACATCTTTGTGTGGCATAAGTTTTATTAGAAACCGAAATTTTTTACAGCATTTAAATTTTGTGTGAGTTGGAAAATATTTTTAAAACTGTGTATATAAAAAGCATATGTAGAAAGCTTGTATTTGGTGTGTGGCTTCACTATTGTTCAATTAAAATCTGTACTTATACGCCTATATTCTTTAAAACGGTGACAGTAAGAGTCTCTAAATTTGGCCAAAATAACTGTGGTCAATACAAATCATCAGTCAAAAATTGTGCCGAATTGGATAAGTGGGAATAGCACCTCCCATACAAAGTAAATATTGATTTTTGTATATCTTTGGAACGGTAATAGTGGAGGATCTGAATTTGGTCTAAATAACGTAGTACTTAATTACACACCACCAGTCGATATATGCGCGAAATTGAATAAGTCGGCGTCTCCCTACAAATTAAACATTAATTTTTGTATATCTAGAGAACGATTAGAATGGAAGGTTCTGAATGTGATCTAAATGATTTCTCAGATATTAAAAACCATCAGTTAAAAAGTGGGCGGAAACGGATAAGTAGGCTTACCTCCTTGGTAGGAGTTTACACTTTTATAAATTAATTAAAACGTTGTATTGAATAGAGTAAGAATTAAAAATTATTTATTCTAATTTATTTGCATTTGTCGAAATCAGAAGAGATTTTAGTTTTTTTTGGTTTATATACTTTTTCAACATATCTTAAAAATTTAATATTAATTAATTATATTTTGTTGAATTCGCCATTAATAAAACATATTTTATTTGTTTACGATAGCTATTTTACTATCGAATGCCGTAATCCCAAAATTAATTTATCGAATGCTGTATTTCGGCACCTGATTTTAAAAAGAACATTATTAGTGTTGTACGCTATGTTTATTTCGTATAGTTATTGTCATGAAGTTTGTATGTATAATAAAACAATAAAAATTTATGTATATAACTACAGTAAGGGACAAAACTGTTCACTGAATTTTACAAAATTAACATAAAATTAAAATTCTTAAATTTTCAACTTGGCAACTTCATGAAACTATTAAGTGGGACAATTCTTTTTATCAGTACGCTATGTCAACCTTTTTTCATATGTATTGTTAGTTTTTATTTGCATAATATTTTAACTTTAAAACAGCCATGCACATTTCATGGGATTTTTGTTCCCGATCAATTCACACTCGCTCTTGCTTTTAGTCCTTAATGGTGAATATCTTAATATTTCACAAAATATTAAGATTTTTTACTTTTTTAATAAAAATAAATTTATTCTAATAATGCTAATTATCCATTCAAACTAATTCTCAGAGAGCATTTTTCATGTTCTCACTAACACAACTACATTTTTGGAGCCAATGTTTTAAAGCAGTGGTTCCATTGTTTTAACAGTGAAACATAAAAACGTGTCTTTATATATTTCGTTGAAATAGCCTTGAGGAATATATGTGCATTCCTCAAGCAGTTAGTAGAAGATAATTAAAAAAGAATTCAAAAAGAGCTTAAAAACTTTTAGACTACATATAGATCAGCCAAAGCCTGGCGTTGGTAATTACAATGTTGAATGTACTTCCAGAGTATTTTACGGCAGTACAAAATTTCAGCAAAAGTATTTAGGATAAATGTTGACCTAATAAAAAATATATACATGTATATGTAGAACCGTTCATAAAAAATTATCAGTGGTATTAGATGTCGCCAACGCTACACAAATTGTTGATTCACAGTTGGGAAGTAGTTCAAAATTCAAATTTACCTGTTGGTTGTTTGTCTAAAAAAACGCAGGAGTCTATTGATCAAATATTTAAAAAAATTAGAGAGCATAACGCAAGAAAATGTAATAGGAGTAATAATTTAGAAGATATCTTTATTTTTCTTTTAATAAATTCATAACTAGTGGTCACGGCAATTGGAAAGAATCTCAAGGCAAAAAAATGGTTGTTTCTAAATTGAGAAATATATATGATAAATATTTATGATTTTCGATATATTTATGATTACACTGGTCTGCAAATTTGGAAAAAAATTGACTGCAGAAACGGAGAAAGTTTTTTAATCACGGCTTGTTCATTTTTTATCGAATGCTGGCAATATTCTAAAACAGTCAATACTGACACTAAAATTTCACAATTATTACAGACAGAAGCCCATATTCATTCTAAATTTTCATAATAGCGTTTAAGCATGTCTGAGAGATCGAGTGTTACTGATCCACGCTATTTTTGCTTTGTGTGTTGTGAATATTTGGTTGGAAAAAGAGGGTATGCAATATCACAACCATTAAAATACGCATATTCACATGAGCTTGGTTTTGCTGTCAGAAATTAGGACAAACCGTAAACACCGACAATGTTTTGCAATAGTTGCAGAGCTGTTTTATACGAATGGTCAAATGGCAAGACGTCAAATGGATTTTTCAATTCAAGTATTTTGGGAAGAGTCATGTAACCACCAAACCGATTGTTATTTTTTTTTAATAAAAGTTGCTGGATTCAATATGAAAAATCTATCAAATACTACTTACGCGAATGTCCCATCGGTTTCGAAACCAGTTTAGCGCAAACAAAATGATCCAGTCATTCCCAGTGCTATGAACAGTGAGTCCGAAACATCGTTCACCAGCGGTGGTAGTTTGTATAAGACTGATGATGAAGATGAGATGAATGATCTAATTCGGGATTTACATTTAACGAAGCAAGACGCAGAATTACTAGCTTTACGCACGCAGCAGTGGAAACATCTTGCAGAAGTAACAATCCATAGAGATAGAAGATTGGAATTGGCAGAATATTTTGAGAAGTAATACTCTATTCTATACTGTACTAATGTTGATGATTTATTTAAAAAAAAGAACCAGGCATATGACATAATGGATTTTATTATAACTGAAAGGAGATTATTTATTGATGGCTTTAAGTACAGTTTAGAGGCTCTTCTTTTGCATAATGAGAACGGAAAGCCATCCATACCAATTGCTCACGCCATTAATACAAAGGAAAATTACGAATCAATGACTTAAATTTTGACATTACTCAAATACAACGATAATAAATGCAAAATCTGTGGTGACCTTAAGGTGTGTGATTTAAATTTATTTGTATATAGTATAGACCATCGTAAATAACTGTAAATTAATCTGTTTCAGCTCATTGATTTGTTGACTGGTATGCAAGGAGGTTTCACAAAATATTGTTGTTTCCTTTGTCAATGATAATCGCGCTACATGTCATCATTACGTCAGAACAGAGTGACCAAAAAGAACTGAGTATTTAAACAGGAAAGCAAAACATTTCAAATAAACCAATCATTGAACCAAATGACGTTCTTCTTCCGCCGATGCACATAAAATTAGGTCTTTTTAAGAAGATTATCAAGGCTCTGGACAAAGATGGAGCAGCATTTAAATATTTGTTAGCGGTTTTTCATATGTTAAGTAATAGAAGGCATATTTGTTGGCCAACAGATCAGGAAGCTATTGAATGATGACAATTTTCCACAATGTTTATTGGAGAAATAATATTCAGCCTGGAAATCTTTCAAGAGAAGTTTACCTCTCCTGAACATTTAAAAATTTTGAGATGTGACTGTTTATGGTTTAGTGACTGACTACTAACAAGAGCTCTATTATTAATTACACTATGCAACAAGCAAAAACACCTTTGATATTTAATATATTTTTTTAGTGCGCTATGGTCACCTAACTTCAAAATTCATCAGCATTTAAGATTCTATGGATAAGTTTTTTTTCGATTTTTTTTTTTTTATATGAGATTTTTGATGAGGCTGTTTCATACATCTTACAGTAATTTTGAAACGAACTATTCGATTTCGTTATGCCATATGTTAAAAAATTCCAAATTATACCAGCTTATACAAGTAATATTTTTGAAAATATAGAGAAACAAATTATAAAAAAAAAAATTAATTCTGAAATTTTTGATTTCTAAAAGTTCACAAAAAATTGTAAATATATAAAATACAATAGAAATAAAATAAAACATAATTCATTAAAATCTATGGGAAATTCTTATTTTATTCCTAATAAAATGAAAGTACCTAGTTTTGAAAAGAAAACCTATTTGCTGTAATTGCCGAAAATTCCAACAACTATTCATCTGAGTAGCTTGCAGTAGATCTTTTAAAAACTGAAATTAAGTAATCGTTTTATTTTTTATAAAAAATGTTAACAAAGGATGGTCTAAAATGATTTCCACTTATGTTTTGTTTTGTATGATTTTCTGAGTGATTCTCTTATAAAGAACCAAATAAAATCTCCCATCATATTTTTATTCCATACTTCTTGATAACGATGATCCATGGTCTTATCTTGTTGATGTAATCGTTCACTATGCTCGTCGCTTACGGAATCCAGATATTCCGGAAAGAAATCCAAATGCGAATGTAAGAAATGTATTTTAAGTGACATTTTTACACCTAAAATAAGCATTAAGTAAACAATTTTTTTTATTATATTTCATTAATATTTACCTTTTTTTGAAAAGTTTTCGAGCAAATTACGGATGAAAGAAATCATAATTTACGGTTCTGTTGTTTCCTAGAAAGTTGAAGCAATTTGTCGAAATAAATTCCAGACAGGTAATAACTTATCGAATGTGGGCCTTAGGAGTAGTTTTCGGATTTGAGAATCATCAAAAACGCCTTCAGAAATTTTGGAGTTGAGAGATTTGCAAATACATATTGTTTTAATACAAGCAAAGGTTCTACTATCCTTGTCTAGTGCCTTAATACAAAGTCTTACTAAGCCCAGATTTATATGCAGCGGTTGTAAGATTAGATTATACTTTTTGATCAGGGTAGGATATTTTACATTATGTAAGCATAGTGTGCTTTCGGGTCTTGTCTGTCAATCCTTTTTTACATAGTGATTTTTTCGATCGCAGCTATCACAGAGGCAGAGAAAACAGCATTATTTTGTATAGCCACCTTGCAGGTTTGTTAAAATAGTAACGACTTTTAAGTCGCAACACTCTTTCCAGCTGTGCTTTTTATAATAAAAAATTTTTAATTTTTTCTATGTTTCTTTCATATTCACGGCGTGTGCGATAGGTATAGATGGCTTCTTGTTACTGATATGAAGTAAAACGGCCTTCAAGCTTGCAATCAACTAATAGTCGCCACTCACCTGCAACATATTTTTGGCCGAGTCCTCAAAAAGACTACTTATGTCGTAACAAAAGCACATTTTGTCTTTCGTAATATAAAAATTGGCGTATGGCTTATGTCGATTCCGATACTCTGTTGACATAACACAATTTTCTAAGAAATTTCAGTCTCTTAAGCGAGATGCCAGGACGTTGTTCGGCAATTACAGCAAAAAGGTTTTTTTTTCAAAACTAAGTACTTTCACTTTATTGGGAATAAAATAAGTTTTTACTAATCGATTTTCATCAATTATGGTTTATTTTATTTCTATTATATGCAGCTTTATGAATAAATAGTGAAACTGGTAAATATTTGCTGCTTTCTATTTTTTGTGAATTTTCAGAAATCGAAAATTTCAAATTTTTTTTTATAATTTGTTTGTATATTAAAAAATGATGTTAGAATAGCTTAAAGCTGGTATAATTTGGAATTCTTTAACATTTGGCGTAAAGAAATCGAATAATTCGTTTCAAAGTTATCATAAGATGTATGAAGCAGCCTCTTCAAAAATCTCATATTTTGGAAAAAAAATTCTAATAAAAAACTTATCCATAGAATCTGAAATGCTGATGATTTTTTTGGTTAGGCAACCATAGCGCATAAAAAAAAATATAGTGATTACCCAAGGGCAGAAAATTTTTTTCCATTTGTTGCATAGTGTTATCAGCATTTCAGTATAATTAATTTCAATAATAATTATTATTATTCTTTGTTAAAAAACTGTTATGCTATTGCATTAAAATTTTTCATTGCTACTAATTTAAAACCTTTTATGTCTTTTAGGATCGTTATTTAAGTCTCAATGGCAATCCTGAACCAATTATAGACCCGTCACAAGATTACATGTTAATGTTGGGTTACGAAAATAAAACTCATACTGTTCTGAGGTTCCGAAGAAAGTTGGATACATGTGATACTCTACATGATATAGCTATAACCGTAAGTATATACGTATGTTTACATTTGAGTACATAATATAAAACTACAGTAAGACATACCCCATTACTTTAAATTTACTTTACTGAGTTTTTCATTAGTCACTTTTTCTTTTTAATAATTGAAAGATTTTAATCTGTTAAAATACTACGACGTTTGAAATAAATTAAATAAATATTATTTTCCATAATTCTTTCAAACAAAGACAGGCAGGGGCAAATTATGTAAAGTGATACCTAAGATAATTGTTATTATCTTATTATCTAAGATAATTGTTATTATCTTAGGTGCCTAAATTACAACTATAATAGCAAACCCTTATTCCCTTCTCTACCAAGTGATACAATAACAAAAGCGAAATTAGCTCCTTGAGTAGCTGTTCGAAACTTAAGCAACTTTTAGTACTTTGTGTAATAACCTCTGTTTTTTTACAGCCTCCGCACACCATTTTGGAATAGTTTTAATGAGATTTGTTAGAACTATTTTTAGTATTGATTGCCACTTTAATTTTTAGCTTGACGTGGTCCAGCTCTGCACTTCAAGTATTAAGAACAATTTTATTTAAATAAAAGAACCAGTTAACCGGTTATTTGAATTTTTAAAAACCGAAAACCAGTTTCTTTATTGCTACTTTTAGAATTGTTCGAAAACCGGTTTTGGAAAAAGGTCGAATAATCAATCTTTCTACTTAATACACAAAATTTAATTGGTAACACTGTTCAAATAAACATATCATTGGCAGGGTGACCATAGCCTTGACACAAACCAATAGAATATCTTCCATAATAAAGTTTATAGCTTTAAATGTTGGTACATCTTTGTAGGCGTTTTTAATTTCGTAATAATATTTTATACAATACACATATGGAAAAAAATGAGCACTATAAAAAATTATATCGTATTCTATAAATTTTATCAAGGATTTTATTAAAACATTTATATTTTTATTAAAGTGAATATATGAAAGTTTATATCTCATGAAAATTTTAAATAATTTATTAACTGTTTCAAAAAGAATTGTAGCACGAATGAATACTCAATTGTTGGAAGTAATCAAAAATAGTCGTTTAAATAATTGGATTACTTTTGATTCTTCTTGATTATTTTGTAGTATGTAATTGTCAGTAATCCAGATAACTTTTTTTTAAATTGTAATTGTAATTAGTAATCAAACATTTTGTCGAATAGAATTACATAATCATTAATTACCATTCCTTTTAAAAATTAATCTAATTGATTACTAAACGTAATTGCAGTTTAATAGCTAAGCTCAGAAGTTACAACAATAATCCTTACATACAGTGTTGGACATTAGGTTAGCGCATTTCATGCATGCTGCATTGAAAAGCATATATTTTTTTCTAAGCATCAAAGTTAAGTAAAGTCATTACCTTTAAGTGTTCCTATGGTGTGCTCAGTATGTACCGTAACTACTTTTTACTTTCTTTCGCGATTTTTATTTATATATTTCTGCATTTTTATTTATATATTGCGAGCACTTCTAAATCCTCAACTGAAATTCAAAAAGAGTTTTCAACAAAATTTATTATTGAAATCTCCTCCCGAACAATTAGGAGAAGGAAAAATGAAAAAATAAAATTGCTTGAACGCGTTGTACAGCATAAGGCACACGTATCAAAGAAGAACTTGAAGTGCAGTGAGCATTTAGGAAAGCCACAACTTTTTTGCAAAAATGTCCTCTGAATTGAGGAATCCAAATTTTCTCGATTTGAATCTGACGAAAAATGTTATATATGGCATTCTTTATACATGCAACTCAACCCTAGGTATACATCAATGACAGTAAAGCATGCTGTCGGAAATGTGATAGTTTGGATCGCATTTTTTGGGCGCGATGTTGGTCCAATAACCAAAATAGATACTCAAATTGATCAGTACGCTTATAAGGAAATACTTTTGATCACAATGTCTCTTAGATGGCCACTTAGATGACATTTTATACATGATAATTATCCAAACAATATTTAACGCACAGTGAAGCGTTGCTTAGAGCAAAATAAAACTGAATTTTTTAATTGGCCAGCTCAACCACCAAATCTCCGTCCTGTAGTGAACATATGGAATGATGTAGAGCAACGCAATACTATTGTTCAACCTAAAAATTTTAGTGACTTATGGAACGTTGCGTGGAACTTATAGCCGGTATACCGAGGAGATGTGGAGCTGTCATTAAGAAATGGGTTATCCCTCCAAGTACTTAGTTTTAAATTGAATAAATAAGCAGTTTATTTCTTGCTGAAAATATATATATATTTTTTTTAAATTTGAGATAACTTACTGTCCAGTGGTTCGGGGGTTTGCTTTATTTTATCACAAAATAAACAAATTGAAACGAACAAAACCAAAGTAAACTAGTGCTACTATTCCTTAGACCGCGAGTAGCAGATTTAGGCCTAGAAATTATTAAAATAATAAACGTGTAAAAAAATGCTGGTTCCAAAAAGTACACAGGGTAAATACACATAATAATAATTCCCTTACCATTCCATGAAGGAACCCGTTCTTTTTAGACTCAGGCAGATCTAACAATATTGTCAGACCTGACAATTTGCTGATTGTATATATTTGTTAGTTCACAAAATTTTAAGACATTTGTCAGAAAATCTGGCAATCTGATTATACATAGATATGTTTTTTCTGACAATATTGTCACTGTCAGATGTTAAAAATTCGGGCATATGACAATGCTTTCTCTGGCAATCTTGAAAGACAATAATTGCAAATTCACACAGTTGTAAGATATTTTCTGTATATTTTTCTGTTAATATTGTTAGATCGTCTATACTGGGTTTAAATAGTAAATTTCGTTGAAGTGTAAATTGGACAAATATAAACCTATAATAACTAAAACTTCACGACTTTATAAATATTAAGAAAGATAAACAAACACAATTTAATATCGTTTTTTACTTAATTTCTATAAAGTAGTGAAGTTTTATTTGTTACTAGTATACAATTATTGTTTTTGTAATACGCCTACCGCAAAATTAAAATCAAATTTTAAGTTTAACAAACTATCGATTATCTATGATTTCTAAAAAACCATCGCCTACTAACTACCGATAGTCGACACTATCTATAGTTTCCGACCACTACCAGCTACCACTTGCATGCATTATGCGGACTTTAACTGTCTTTGGGTTAAGTTCAGAATTATGGCACATCTTTTGCATTTCTGGTTCCTGTATGAAAGCAGTGAAATTGCTGTTGCTGATTTCAACGTTCATAATTTGTCTTGGCTACGCCATTCAGGCCGTATAACACCAGAAGGCCAATACGTAGAGCTATTTGCGGCGTACAACCACATTGCGCAATTAGTGATTGAACCTACTCACATATCATGTGCAGATGGACACTAAAATAACACTCTCGACCTTTTTTTCACTACACACCCTCAAAAGTATGTAGCTGAGGTCCTTGTACCTCGAAAACTTGGACCATTGTACCATTTTTGCCTCTTTCCCATTCTCCACTGTTCATAACGCTTCACATCCAGTTACAAAGCACTTAATGATTTCTACGAGCGTTTCAATTGAAAATGTTGTTTTCTTGATTCCAACGTGAATGCCATGGCCGAAATGGTTGGCAATAATAATAAAGCTAGGGATGTATAACTTCACCACATCAGACGTGCAAGCTTGTAGTCAGATCTAGAGAGGAAGCATTCAGAAATTGGCGCAATAACAGATGCGCTCTTACTGATTCGCTTCGCAAACAGCGAGATCTTGTTACTTTTCCGCGGAAAGTAAAAACTTTTGGCTAAGAAACAGTGCTGGTTGGCTTACTGTCCTTTTGAAGAATGATCAAGCAACCACGAAATCGTTTGAAAAAAAGACCTTTTGGCTGAAATGTTTGCAAGTAATGCGGTGTTGTTTTCTGACACACAGACGTGGTGGTGTGTTGTCATCTGTGTCTACGGGTAATGTAGGTATTGAGAAATCAGATGCTCATAAACACTACTCCCTCTATCCCCCTTCCCACAATCGATTTTCCTAGTACCTGCACGTTGCACTGCAGAATTAGGTGTCAACGAAAAAAAAAATTCGCCATTTTTTAAAAACACATAGTTTTATAGTTTATCGTTATTTTTTCTTCTGGAACGAAGACCTCTTTTTTTGATTGTGTATATTCAAATACGTATGTACAGCATATGTATGTATGTCTATAAATCAAGGGTGGTGGCCCAACATAAATTTAACAAAGTAACTGCAATATGAAATATACTCGTCATCTGAGCGTTCTGCAGTTGTTGCGACCTCATTTTTGTGCAGCGTGGTCCAACCAAAATGCACGATTTTAATTGTAAATAAAACAAAAAGTTTTCGGATAATTATCTTAATATTTTTTATTATGATAGAAGGATCTATGACAATTATGTCTGAAACAATATATAAAATGCTCGCCAAGGCTTCGGTGGTATACCTCTATCCGTCGGTTCATATTTTCAATGATTCTTAATTGAGGTTCAATGTCGTTAATGAGCCGAATTATATCATTATTTAGATCCTTAAGTGTTCTTGACTTGTTGATGTACACTTTTTCTTTTAAATATCTCCAAACAAAGAAGTCCAACGATGTCAAATCACATGATCACACAGCCACTACATGAGATAACACGACTATTGAATTCCTCGCGCAAAAGTGCCGTTGTTTCGTTGGACTATGGCAAGTGGCACCATTCTGCTGGCACCTAGTATCGTCTACATTCATATCCTCAATTTCTGGCCACAAGAAGTCGTTATCATCTCGCGATAGCGAACATCGTCTACGGTAACTGCTTGGCCGACCTCATTTTCGAAAAAGTACGACCGATAACGCCTATAACGAATCCATCCGGCGGTCTTACTTTTGCTCTGGAAACGGAAGATACCATTTGTTCCGGCCGTGCTCAGTCTAGTTCTGGTTCTTTTTCCAGAATAAAGCAAATTAAGAATTCGCACATAAAGTTAAAAATTTATTGAGGATAGTAATTTAACTAAGATCTTACACATTTTTTTAGCGATCTACTTTCCCTTTTCTTTCACCAAAATTAAATAAAATTGTTGAAAATTTCATAATTTTAATTTATTACAACAGAGCAAAAAATTAATATAAATATATAAATACTCGTACATATTTATATAAGACATTATACGAGTAAGAACCGTGATATAAGAAATGGAAGGTAGTTCCACTCTAAATTGTTTGACAATAAACGAGATTCTTTGGTAGTTTTATATGTAAACATTTAAAAAAGCGTTGCCACATGCAGAAAAAGGATTACTATTCCCAGAAATTTTTCACAATTTTGTGTAATTTAATCAAGATTTTAAATTTAGAATTTTGCAGCATAAGTACAACGTTAATTTTGAATATATAATGTATGTATGTTTTTCAACCCAGGCTATTTCAGAATAAATATGAAATGCGAAATTTGAAGTTTTTATTAAAGATTTGTTTTAAGTTGTTTTTCTGTGTTTGCACATTTAACATTTGGTTTTGCCTTATACTATGGTTTAATAATCGAATTCGAAAAAAAAATATGTGAAAAATGGGATTTTGTGAGCAGGGTATGGTAGCACAAATTTCAACATAAATGTCAGTTCGTCTTTAGTGTCAAAAGGTAATATGTCAGAAAAAATTAGAGAGTAACACTACATTATATTTCCTTATATCATGATAAGAACATAATAATAGAAAAGTCGATTATTTCTTATTTGATTTTTTTTTTTAATTTAAAATTTTACTCGCTTTTTTTACTCAAATACAGGTGTCTCCACTTCTGTGGTGAATTGAAGGGAAAAAAGTTTTCTTTTAAAATAAAGATCTGCTATAAAAACAAAATATTTTAAGTCATGGTGAAAAAAGGTATGCTCAATCGAGACAGTACTGCTACCATATTTGTTTTTGCTGTCGTCTCCCGTAGTCGTTGTTTTAACATACAGTTAATCCTTGTAAGTCCGACCTCATTCTATTCTGTAGTGTATAATCCGGATTGATTGCATTCAAACTGTAATGTTACGTAAATCTCTATTATTTGTTATTCCAAACACATTTATTTTTCCTTTTTTTGCTGCAAAAACAAACCATTTTCCTAGTTTAAAGAGTATATTGTTATTTTCATTACCTGTTAAAATGAAACATATTATTACTTTTTATAAAATGTACACATGTGTTTGTTTTTTTGTTCGGTCTGCAATCAATTATTCCGATCATCAAGGTTTTACTGTAATAATATTAAAAACAAAAAATTCAAAATAATATTGCTTATACGACAAAACAAAACCGACTGCGTGGCATCACATTTCTTATTCACCACACTATTCGCAAGGCTTATTATTATTAGACCATGATTAAACAATACTTTTAAAACAACCAAAAAGAAAGTAAAATAAAGGAGACGGATATAATGTGTAAATTTTTAAATAATGATAAATCGGAACCAAAAATTTTTTTTGTTTAAATAATTTATATATATATATATATATATATATATATATATATATATATATATATATATATATATATATATGTTAGATCATGGTAAATCAACTTTTTTGAACAGCACTGTATATCTACACTATATATATATATATATATATATATATATATATATATATATATATATATATATATATATATATATAGTGTAGATATACAGTGCTGTCCAATAAAACATTAGAAAAACGCGATTACTAATTTGTATTTTGGTAAAATTATAACACAAATAACATAAAAAAGATATAACTTCCAAACATCGAAACTAAAACAACTATGTATTTATCAAAATTGTTCAAATCAGCAATTTGGCGCCCACGTTGGGTGCCAGTAAATTTATGTAACGAATCCACCCAGCGGTCTTACTTTTGCTCTGGAAACGGAAGCTACCCTTTGTTTCGACCGTGCTCAGTCTGGGTCTGGTTCTTTTTCCAGAGTAAAGAAAATTAAGAATTCGCACATAAAGTTTAAAATTTATTGAGGATAGCAATTTAACAAAGATCTTAAAATTTTTTTTTATCGATCCACTTTCCTTTTCTTTTCGCTAAAATTAAAGAAAATTGTTTAAAATTGATTAATTTTAATCTGTTACAACAAATTCAAATTAATATACAGTGGTTAAAAGCCAAACTCGTGCACTTTACTTTTTTTAACATTAAAACGATACTTATTTGAAAATCATACGAAAAGGCAATGTAAGAACAAATGCAATCAAGTTTATTTTTTTTTATTTATAAGTATTTAAAATAAAACTAAAAATCAGTAAATTATACAAAATTAATACATTTTCGTTTAAAAACATTTCCATTTAATTCATTTTTAATATTTGAAGGTAATAAATTATACAGCTGTAACCCTTTATAAAACAGCGTTTTCTGCAAATGAGTTGACTTCACTCTTTGAATTCGGAAGTCGTCTGCATTTCTTAGCATATATGGTTGGCTTTCTCCAACGTATTTTGTCTGCTCACATAGGTATTCCGGCGCATCACCTTTCTTTATTTTTCTAACAAACATAAATTTATTAAACTTTAATCGTTTTTTTAAGTTCATCCATTTCAAATTGTAGAGCATTGTATTTATATGAGTATAACGATTGCACATTAGTATCACTCTCATCGCTTTATTTTGAAGCTTTTGCATTCCTGTCAATTTACTTTTGGTGCAGCATGTATACAATATAGTGGAACCGTATTCGAAGTGTGGTTTATTATGGTGTTATATATAGTTAGTGCTATAGATTTTGAAAATCTTTTTCTAATTATTTTCAGGAAACCAATTTTCTTGCCAATTTTCTTACATGTATAATCGATGTGTGCATTTAAGTTTAATTTGTTGTCAATTATAAAGCCCAGGTATTTTATATCCTCTACCTTCTTTATTATAGAATCATTTATTTTAAATACTTCGTCAGAATTCATATTTATCTAAATTACTTTTGTTTTGTTCTTATTCAATTTTAATTTATTCATTTCGTGTTCTCTTGGCATTCTTCATCACTGTTCGCATCTGTTTAAAAAGGTGTCATCAGCGTACAATACAACTTTGCATCTTTCCAATATTTTTGGCATGTCATTTATATATAATATAAACAAAAGAGCACCCAAAATTGACCCTTGTGGTATTCCGAAATTATTAATCGCTTCCTCAGACACAGTACTATTTAATATTGTTGTTTGCGTTCGGTTCTCTAGGTATGACCTAAGCCATTCTAGCTCAATCCCTCTTATTCCATACATATACAGTTTCTTTATCATGATATCTCTGTCTATAGTCTCGAAAGGTTTTTTTAAAATCTAGAAATATTGCTATCATTCTCATTTCTTTTTCTAAGGCCTTCCATTCGCTTAAAATCGGTGTTATCATTGACCTTTTCCAAATTTCTGGAAAAACACCAGTCTCCAATGATGTTTTAATGATTCTAATTAATGATCATTACCTAGTACATCCCAATTATCAAGTATAAATTGAAACACATTCATAGTCAGGTTTATTCTTCATCTGTTTCACTATGCTCTCAAGCTCAGTAATGTTTATCCTACGAAATTTACATAAATTATTCCGCTCACATGTTACTTGACTAAAATATTGCTCTTTATCAATTGACTGTCTTATGCTACTTATACTTTCAATAAAAGATGTATTAAACTTATTTACTATATCACAGTTATCGCTATATTCTATCTGGTCAAATATCACAGACTTAGTTAAATTTTCCCTTTTATTAAGTACCAGGGTCTTATTTTATTTTCACATTTGTTCTCTCTTATGATTTATTCTTATGTATTTATTATTTTTTCTCTTTTCATTGTTTGTAATTCTGGGCTATACCATTTATTAACTTTATTATTTGAATGTATCTGTTTTCTAATTGTTACTCTCTTGCCCATTTCAGGCCGCTATCAAATAGATTGAAGTCCTTGTAATCGTCATATCTTATGATGTCTTTTATTGCATTAAACCTATCCTATCCTTAGTGTATTTAAATACCTCTATAGTCCTTGTTTTGTTGTTCACTTTGCCCATTCTCTCTAAGGATATATTAATAACCTCATGGTCAGAAATTTTGTTTTCTTTACAGTTTGATGTTTGATGATGATTTGTTTGATGTTATCCCATAATTATTAGTTATCACGTAGTCTATTAAAGTGCTTGAATTTTTTGTTACAGGAGTGTATTCGTTAACTAATTGTCTAAGGCCATTATCATTAATTATACTTCTAATCCTATTTCTATATAAGGAGTTTTTTCCAGTCAATATTAAAACCTCCGGCAATTAAAATATCGCAGTTGTTATCGCAGATTTCTTCAATTGTTTGCTCAAATATATAACAAAATTCAGATTCATTATAGCTGGGTGGTATATATGTTGCACCTGTTCGCTTCAATTTTGTGAATGATGAAAAGCGAGAAAATTCAATAACAATTTCACATGTTGAATTAAATAGACACGGTCTTATTTCTTAAGGAATCAAGTCAGAACTCTCAGTTTCGGCTTCCGACCAGGAAATGTTACTTTCTCTTAAGAATTCAGGCTCTTTTAACCACAAACTATTTTTATTAAATTTTGGCGGATATGTAGCTCTTGTACCAGCATCGGCAGGATTATAGCTGGTTGGAACCAATTTCCACTGATTCGAATTAGAACTGTTTGTTATTTCGGCTATTCTGTGGCCAACGAAGTCTTTGAAACGTCTTTCCTCTGAATGAATCCAACTTATTACCGTTTGAGAATCCGACCAAAAATGAACTGATGAGATTTGTTGTTCAAAACTTTTTATTATAACTTTACTAAGGCGCAATCCTAATACGGCAGCTTGCAATTCTAAACGGGGAATACTCATTAATTTGTTTGGAGCGCACATAGTTTTACCCATCACGAAAGAAACCTCAATTTGTGTTTCGTGGATTATTCTTAGATAACAAACGGCAGCGAAGGCTTCCTGGCTCGCATCAACAAAGACATGAAGTTCTAAATTATAAGCTATATGAAGGTTTTGAGACAAACATCTTGGTACTTTAAGATTTCTAACTTCATAAAATTCTTTCCACCAGATCTTGAATTTTTTGTATAGAAACTCAGGAATAAAGTCATCCCAATCAACATTTGCTTTCCAACACTGTTGAACAAATATCTTAGAGTACAACAAAAAGTCGGCAATTAAACCAAAAAGGATCAAATACAGACATGGAAATTCTTAACATTTCTCTTTTGGTAGGAACCCGGATACCATTATAAACCTCAAGATTAAAATTTAGAAATTTGGTTTGAAATTCGATGGCGTCATCATGTTTATTCCAAAACATACCCAATATCTTGTGACTGTTTTTCCATATTAATTGAACTTGTATTATCAAGTCTGCAAAATCTCTGGCATTTTGATTTTTAATATATTCTGCACAGCACGGTGAACATACTGCTCCAAACGTCATAGACGTCATTTTGTAATGTTGAATTGGTTGATTCATTTCGCTACGTCTCCACAAGAATCTCTGCATCTTAATCTCCTTCTCGAATTTTTACTTGTGAAAACATATCTTTGATATCAGCTGCAACTCCATTTAAGAGTATTGTTAATAACTCTTTAGCTTGTTCGGGTCCTTTAACTAACGCAGAGTTTAAGAATATATTAAGACTCTCTGCAGCAGCGTCAAAGAATACACGAAATTTCGCAGGCTTATGAGGATTAACAACACTAAAGTGTGGTAAGTACCATACAGAGTGCTCTGTATTATTAATCTCTTCTGCACTTAATATTCGTGCATAACCTTTCTCCAAATACTTTTCCATTTCTGTAATATACTTATCAGCAAATATATCGTCCTGTTGCATTTTTCTTTCAATAGTCAATAACCTCTTTACTGCCTCTTCGTAGCTTGAAGGTAATTCTGGTGGGTATTTTTTCCATAACAAACCAATTTCAAATTCATTGTCCAATCTCTTAATAGTTTTTTCCATAATATCAAGACCAATTTGATCATCATCAGAAAGAATAGGCTGGTCTTTAGAATATTTACCTGGCAAAAAATTCTGCAACCATATTATGAAGTTTTTCATCGGATTTAGCTTGTTTTAGGTAAAGAACGGTTGGATTTGACAATGAAGTAACATCTGCTGGACTATACACAACCCAGCCAAGTTTCATTTTCATGGCGACTGGATCTGACGGTCCCGCCTCCTTGATTGCTGTAGGAACTGCCAAATGAATATTATCTAATCCTAATAAGAGAACTGGTGAGGCATCATTGTAATCGTCGATGGAAAGTCCACCCAAATGCGGATATAAGCTTTTTCTAAATGATTGCACTGGTAAATTTAGTCGGCTAACACTGTACAAGTTTTTTATATTATAACGTATTTTTGGTTTTCCCTCAATTTCACAACTTATTTTGTACGATTTTTCTGACACAGCATTATCTCCATACCACTGCAGAGTTAAAGTAGATTGATGACAATTCAGACCCAACTGCTTAGCAGCAAAAACAAAGTCTCAACTCCTTTACTTTTTCCCACCGATTGCTAGTGGTCAGTTCTTCAATATACACCTTACATTTAGCTATTGCATGCGGACCATGACATATGTAACACGTGACATATTCTTTTTGATGCTGTTGCTCAATTAACATGAGGGGACTTTGGGGAACTGATATGGGCATTACACTTATAACCTTTGCTAGTTCACCGATCCAATTTAAAAAATCAGTAATTGTTGGATAAGGTTCATTAGCAATATTAGTTTTCACCCATTGATATTGTTTATCCACGGGCAATTTTGATACTAGTTCCTCTAGCAGGGTTGAATTTACGAGGTGATGAGAGCAATTGGCAGAATTAAGAAACGCAACTACATTTCTCACCTTAGTTGCAAATGTAATCATTTGATCTAATTTTTTGGAATTCACTTGGGGACCGTACCAAGAGATCTGGACGTCCAAAACGAAATTCTAACTCCTCTATTATTTTTGGTAGATCGTTAGGATAAATCAGCATTGATTCAACTGCTTCTTTAGCATCACCTATTAAACATTTTTGCAAACGCATTAAATTATGACGATGACTATATTTGAATTCTTCAGTGCTATCCTTAAAATTGGCATAAAATAGTGTCCACTCTTGGGGTTTGCCGGAAAAAATTAGCAAATCATAAATTTTACAAGTACTGTTTAAAGTTAATGTTTCAGGAGAAGTATCCAATGGCGCATTCACAGCAGATTGATTTTCAGTTTCGTTTGGTATCGTTGGCGCAAAATATTGTTCAGTTGGCTGGCGTTGGAGTGAACATTCGGTAGATTGGCAATATATATGTTGTTGTCCAACCTGCCTCCATTGATTGCTGAAAGATTACCGTTGTTACTACTATTTGGCATTGTGGACTCAACATCATGCAAAATTTCATTCAAGTCCTCTTCATGTTCCTCAACGATTTCACGTAAATTATTTGTCTGCGACATAGGTGGATCTTGCGCGGCTGCACCACTTCTTAAGTTGTATCTCGGCATAATAAATTTATTGGCAAAATATACGGAAGAATTGGCAATATATTTATAGTAAATTATTCTGCCAGAAATTATCGAAAATGAAAGCTGATATTGGCGTCTTTATTTCAAAAAGAACAAAATTACAATGAATGAATAATAATTTATAAAGTTTTTCAAGTCAAAAATTAAGTACATATTTCTAAAGTTTCTATGTTTCATTTTCGTTTTTAAAAAGTGGGTAGAAAATGGCAAAGTGCTTAAATCTTACAGATGTGGTGTATTTTCTTTTTATTTTCGTAACAATATTGTAGACATTTTTTGAACCTTAAAAAAATTATGTAGTAAACTAATTTAAGTTATATAGTTATAAAGGGAATGAAAAATGAGAATATATATAAAAAAACAAAATATGCACAATATGTAAGATATTTTGACAAATTCGATGTCATTTAAAAAAACAAAAACAAAAATATAAAATTGACAAAAAGAAAGATTTAAAAAAATGGATTAAATACTTTGAAAGCCCCTAACGCAATAACTAATTTGCGCTTATGTCAACTTAAGCTACTCTTCCATGTGGCCACGTGAATGCATCGAAGTAAAAAATTAATACAAATACCTTATAGCCTAAAGCCTAGGCTATAAAAATGTTGATCAAAATATGTTTTTTCTAACATTTGTAAACAAAAACCAGTAGGGACTACATAAATACTTTTACACATACTCGTATAAAAATACCGAATATTTTTTTTTAGAACAATATTTTTATTTATTTATTGATATAATTTCCGTAAAAAAACTAAAAAGATTTCAAATTGTCTTGGAAGCAGTTTTGATCTTATAGCCTCATAAGATTTTGCCCGAAAGTACATCTGAAGAGTGCAGCTAAATGATGACCATATTCGACCAATGGGATGACCTTGTGAATTGCGTTTTAAGATGACCTTACACACTGTGTGGTACAAATTTTTTCATCAGTAAACCTAATTTTTCTGTGGTTAAAAACAACCATACGATTCACATTTTCTGACTACTGCATGGTGAATGCTGATACAATTTGGAATTTCTACTGCAGACTAACGATATAGGGTTTAGCTTTTATTAGCCATACCATAAAAGACTATATGTATTCTTTGTTGTAACAGTATTTATGTTCCTACTGCTGCTTAAAATATCGTACGAAATAAGTGAGCCTCATGTTATTCCGTAGTTGAAAAAAATTTTGCTAGAAATTTTTTGAAGTTGGAAAATAATGTTGATTTCATTTATTCTTCTTCACTGTTGCCAGAAATTTTCGAAGAAAAATCTTAATTAAAAAAAAAAGTCTTAATCTTTTAATATTGTAAAAAAATTTTATTTATTAACAAAAATAACAATTCATAAGTACATACAAATTAGCAAAAACAATAACACTGAAACAAAAGAAGTTAAACAACATGCATTGAATGCATTGCCGGTTTCGATTCTTTTCTGCTTATTTTTAGTTTGTTCGGTAGAATTCTACGAAAATTGGTGAAAATTGGTGAAAATTGGTGAATTTTAGTAGATTTTTACAGAAGCCTAAAAATTGTAAAATCACTGTGTAACAGGGTTGTAAAAAAATTTTAAATTTTACTTAGAAGCTCATAAAATTGTACTTTTTAAACCCCAATTGTATCAAAAAAATTTTTTAACATTTTTTATCTTAAGTAAGAGCACAAAAAGAAACAACAAAATATTACATAAAAAAAGTTCAATAATACTTTAAAAAAAACTACACTACGGTATAATCACATCTTTAAACGTAAGGTAAGGTAGAAAAATAGCCTATCGATTAGCATATGTAGATATTCATGAGCTCAAATTGTAATAAAAAATTATTTGGTATTTTAAAACTAAAGCAGTAAGAACTTGATGACCTTAACAATTCTTCAATTCTAAGACCGGAAACTGTTGGCACATGAAACGTATTTTGTTCTTTTGTTTTAATATATAAATGGTGTACCATTGTATTTTGGGGTCTGAAATTGTACCAAAAAAAGTACATTTCTACCAACTTTTTCAGCCATGCTATGTCATTAAGATTTGTTAATTGCTCATAATCCTATTTCTTTTCTGTAAACGAAAAGCAGAAAAACAGAAGAGTGTACACAACTAGTTACAAGCTATTGTTACTGTGAGCGTCAATTTTCCGCTGGTAGGTGAGATACCCGACTACCACCTAAGAGGTCCTCAGATCATTCCAAGGCCTGTTCGGAACCAGCGTCAAATTGCAGGTCCCTTTTAATTAGTCTAAAAATAGAATCGTGTGCAGCTTATGGACTGAGAGAGGTCCCCGTATTCCTTGAGGGAATTTTATGGGAATTATTATTATCAAAATAAAATAAATTTAAATATTTTGTGTTTTTTGAAACTACCTTAGTTTTCACAAAATTTAAAAAATTACAAAAGAATTATTACATTGACTATAGCTACGCTACGAATGTGCTCTATATTTTAGGCATCAAAAAGTGTATTGCATTAATTTGATGTTTTCATGTAATAAAAAATGTTGTTGTATTTTATTAGTACTAATTATTTATTGGCTAAAATTGTAGAATTTTCCGTAAAGTAAATGCAATGGGTAAACTAACTTTAATTGATATACGTAAACTTCTTTCTAATCAAGTTCTACAATGATGGTAAAACTTTGTAATGTAAAATATAAAGCCAAATATATTTCTTTCTGGAACAATGTTCTATCAACCGATAAAATCAAATTTCATGTGTTTGGTCAAAAAAAAAAAATAATAATAATAAAAATATTGAGAATTATGAACGAAGAACCTTCAGAACAATATTGTAAATTACCGGTGAAGCTTGTTGATGTTTTAGTAATAGCGTTGGAATGTTTAGTGGAAGTCCGATTTTCATACAATGTACTATAAATGAAATAGATTTTTTAAACATGTGGTATTCAAAAAACAATTTAAAGAAATTAGGCGAGCAGAGATATTGATTTTTTTTTTTAACAAGACTATGATTTTAATCACCCTGCACGGATATGGTTCCTCTTTCCCTCTTCCAGCCAACGGTAGTATCCTTCTTATTATGCGGTTAAGTACATGTCTCATAAACAGTATAAAACAAATAAAATGTTTACATTTATTTTATTTCAAAAGACTGGAATAAAAACTAAATTGTAGAAAATATACTTTATATTGTCGCTTACAGTATATCAATATTGGTAAAAATTTTTATTCATATCAAAATATGTACTTATATTTTTTATGGTTTTGAAAGTTGGTCGATTTTAATCGATTTTGGTTTTTGATAACATTTTGGTAGAATTTATATTCTTTAGTGGCAATACTATTCGCAGTACAAAATTCGTGTTCACGAGTTAAAGAACAAAACTCGTAAGCACAAATTTTTAAATTTAAAATTTGCACAAATTTGCGAATATTGTTGCCACTAAAAATTTGCATAAATTTAAAATTTAAATTAACTGGGGTGTATACTTTATATTGTCGCTTACAGTATATCAATATTGGTAAAAATTTTTATTCATATCAAAATATGTACTTATATTTTTTATGGTTTTGAAAGTTGGTCGATTTTAATCGATTTTGGTTTTTGATAACATTTTGGTAGAATTTATATTCTTTAGTGGCAATACTATTCGCAGTACAAAATTCGTGTTCACGAGTTAAAGAACAAAACTCGTAAGCACAAATTTTTAAATTTAAAATTTGCACAAATTTGCGAATATTGTTGCCACTAAAAATTTGCATAAATTTAAAATTTAAATTAACTGGGGTAGTAACACTTTTTAAGACATAATCAATGTAATCAAATAAATTTTCTGCTTATATACTTATTGAGTTTTCTTTTCTGACAAAAAATGTTGCACTTCTTCCATTCTTTGACATTAAACATCTCACAGTGGGCTATTAGTTGTTTAAAGTGGAAATCAATTCGGGGAACCTTTCTCGATAACTAAATTCAATGAAATTTTAGTTATAAATGTATAAGTAAATAGTTTCATGCATACTTTAGTGGAAATTTTTAGTTGTCTTATCTTCTTTATTTTTATTTTCCCAGTACTTTTATTTTTTTCATAATAAAAATAATCATAGCATTTGAAAGACTGTATTTCGTATCATCGGACTTATGACTATCATTGCCATCGACATCATCAACAACATCATCATTATCGTCGTCATCATCATCATTATCACCGTGATTATGATCACTGTATTGGGGATTCTCTGGATTTTATTCAAATATAATAAATAAATAATATAAGCTCAGCGCTTATTGTAGGAAATTGTTACCTTTTTTCTTTTAACTGTCTCATATTGGAAATAATAGGATCGGAAGTCACTTGAAGTCTTAAAAATATGTCCTCATTAGATTTTTCTCTTAAACAATTTCGCGATAAATTATCTCTAACATTTTTAGGTCTCTATTTCGAGCTTCTTGGGCCGCTTCTGACAACTATATCTGGTCTATGAATTAAATATTTGTGAATAGTTGGAGACATTTTATACCAAATTATACAAATAATATTTCACAAAAATATTTAATGGTATCAAGTGTAAACTCCAGAAAAACGTCAATATTTATTTGAAAACCACTTGAATAGACGTCCAGGTTTGTTATTTGTGCCAACATATCTGCATTTTTGAAGAAACGCCTTGAAGTGTTGTCGTCATTGGAATTTCAAAATCCGGATCTTGGCTGATCAATAACCAAACCGATTTGACGCCTAAATTCACTTTAGATCCTCCGAACTATCGTGGCACTTTAATATTGGAAATTTATACGCTAAATGAAGAAGCCATTCGAAGAATCGATTCTATCCATGAAGAATTGAAAGGCCTGGTTTTTACTGACTTAAATAATATTATAGTTATTAAGAAAAGGCCCCAAATGCCTACGTAGTGCATAAAAATACTCTGTTATAATTTAAAGAAAGTAGTTTTAATATATATTGTTACGTTTTAACCTAAACAAAATAAATAAAATAAGCACCACTTTGTTGTTGTTTACAGTTTTATTTCCACCATTATCTTTTATACAGTTTAACTTAATACAACAACTTAATATTCGTTTATACAGCATTTATTTATGCTTAACAAGACTTTATTTTCTGAAAACTAAACAATAACTACTGACGTGTAGGTAGGACAGCCTCTTTATATACCTAATTGCCTACAGTTTGGAAAGTAAAGCTGGTCGAGTTGGTAGTCCAGCCAGATAACGCAAATAAGTACTGCATTGACAGGTTGACACATAATTACCAAATATACCAACATCCCTCAATACAGTTTTAAGGGCGCTAAATTGTGTTTTCTTTTTAGGCATTTTAATTTTCGTAACAATATGTATTTCATGTGTCTATAAAAAATTCATCAGTAATTGATGGAATGTTTGTATTTTGAGGCAAAATAAAAAGTTACGCTTAACTTTGCTTAACTCACTACTTTATATGTAGACTATTTCCCAAAAATGGCTGATTTTAGCCTCTATTTCAAACAACATAAAAATGTGTACATTGACTAAATATTTTTTTTTCTCTTAATTTTTATTTACAATCTATCCATTTAAGGATAAGTAAATTTGATTTGACTAAATATAAAAATAAAAACCGCAAAAATAATCTCACTAGCATAAAGTTAGTTGGTTCCATTAGTAGTTTTTACATTGTATTAAAAAAAAAAAAAACTATAGAAATTTCACTTTTAAAAGTAAAAAATCTGTATTTTTTTAAAAAATCTGTGTCTTTACTTTTATTTAAAAAAAACCGAAAAAAAAACTCTTATTTTGGAAGAACCTAGCTGAATAACGGAAAATTATACCAAGCATAGTTTTATGCCTAGTGATGTAGAATTTTATCTACTTTAACGTAATATAATTTTTTTATTGTTTTCTAAATTTTGTTTCAATTAATTCCCACTTTCGGTATCAAATGCCCCAATGTGCGTCATTAAAAGTTAAGAAATACTATATCAAAAAAGTTTAAAGATAACATTATTAGATATAAACACAGCACACAATTTTTTTTTTTTAAGAAAAAATTTATGCAAAAAATTTTTTTGAAAAGAGAACGCCTTTAGATTAAATTTTCTGTTAAACTCATATAAAAAAAAATATGAATTTACTAACATTAACTATTGCTTTTGTTATACTACAATTTTACTACTTTTGATGTCAGATTTTAAAATGTATTATTTTTGGGGCGATTTTATACGGTTGTAAATTTTAGAAAATGCTAAAAAAAAGCTAAATGAATTTTTGAAAAAAGCTAAAAGCTAAATGGAAAATTTCGAAGCTAAGTCGAACATAAAAAGCTAAATTTAGCTTAAAAAGCTAATATGGTCACACTGGAGCGAACCAAAGAAAATTCTGCTAAGGAGTCGAGTACTTAAATAAAACGAAAACAAAATGTCAACTAAATAGCAATGTATGAAAAATGATGATTGGATGGGTGTGCTTAAAGAAAATATATTTTAATAAATGAAATATAATTCTAAAAAAATATCAAATTATTAATAACAGACTGAAAATAATAAAAAATGATAATCTTCCACTACAGCTGTTAATATAATGCTGCGCTGTATCACCTCCGGTTTTCTTAATTTTTATATGAGTGCAGTCAATAGCAGCAATAATCCCCGGGAAGTTGCGAATTTCTTTAAACTTTTTTGCTGACTTCAGCTGATTATTTTATCTTTGGCGTGTTTTGCCGAGGTTCGTGCCAATTTGACACAAATTCTACTAACAGCAGATTCTGATAACCATGCAGGTCTCCAGCATCGTCTTGAAACCAAATATATGTCTTTTTAATGTATAACTATACTCTTCGACCCCAGCGACGTAAAGCCACCATATTCTCAGTTTCAGCGGGGGTTTCATAACCTCTTCTGTCTACCCTAATATCATTTCTTATAAGATTCAGGGTTTTTATAGTTGTTTCTTTCTTTAAACGATATTTATTTTTAAATTCATCGTCTGGACTTATGAAACCATCATTTCTTGTTTTATAAATTCCGTACTGTTTTGGCCACATCGACAATAGTTCCTAAATAGAACATTAAACATACTGGCTTTTCACTTAAACACAAATAAACTTACCAATTCTTTCTAACAACTTAAGTGATGTACAAAGAAAGCTTTTAAATAAAATTTTGTGAAACCAAATTTTTTGTATTTAAAGGTATGTATATTTTTTATATTTTTCGCCCAATATTCATAACATGAATGTCACTTTTAAAGTACTCTAAAAGTAGGAAGCATCCTACTTTAAAATTTTTAAAGTTAATGTTTGTTTAACAATTGAATTTTGAATACAACACTAAGGAATTTTTCTTAACAAAGGTTTAACAAGCTTTAAGTTCTTTTTGCACATGGTCGTTAAAATAAACTAATATTAAATTTATGTACTATGTTTGTACATACAAAAACCAAATAATATCATATATTTGTCAATATAAATGTCTTCGTGTTATTTCGGAAAAAAAATATTTATTACATTGAAAATACTAAGTTTCATGAGATATATGTATACATATTACATACATATGTATATGCATACATTTTTCAAAATTTCCTTTCCCTTTTTGTATTTACATATTAAGCTTAAAGAGTACTTAATAGGTAAATTTTTATTTTTTAGGATGACACTATGCGTGTTTTGTATATGTACAATGAAAAGGATCCTCCACATGGATCTGTGGGGTCCAGTCCGCTACCAAATCCTGCAGTTTCATTTAAACCTTATCGATCAATGGTGCTGACACAACGAGCCCATATACATTACAGACATTTGGAACAAGTCCGCATACTAGAGCTTAGAAATGAAGATGTTGAACTACCGAGATTTGATGATTCGTTAATTTGGTGTAAAATGTTTAAATTGGATGACATGAAACACAAGCATCATCTTATAAGAGTAAGTATATCTCTTTTAATAGCATTTATATTTTATTTCATTAACACAACACCCACCGATGTCCTAATTTTGCAACGTTTCTTAGTTTTTTTTCTATTTAATATATATAAGTTGTAAATAAAAAGAATTGAATCATAACACGTATTTTGCTACCTTACTTTAAATTCCTTCTAACTGCATGTTGAAAATGTTGTATTACAATGGTTTTTAAATTTTTAAAAACGCATAAAAGCACATACACATATATGTAGAGGGTGATGTTTAATCCCGATCGAACTTACGAAAGGGCTGTCATACGAACCGTGATACTGACAGTGAAATTTTGGCATTTATGATCAGTGTACACTGGCAAATCGCTTGAATAACGCTACCAAATTATTCAGATTTAATTTTAAAATCAGTCATCAATTCGCGCAAATTATTAACCACAGAATTGTGTTTAGAGATGAGGATAATTTTAAGCTTGACAAGAGTTTTTTACAAATAAAATTGACCTTTATAGAGTGATACCAATCCGCAACAGACTTCATTACATCCAGAAAAATGCACCGTTTGTTGCGGTTACACACTGGTGTCATCATTGGTCCTTGTTTCTTCAAAACTGAAGCCGGAGCTCGAGTTACGATCAATGAAGATTGATACCGCACCTTGATCAATGACTTTTGTTGTATGATATTCCCCCGGGTTAGATATGTTTTTAACAGGATATCAATACGTGCCATACGGCGACTGCAGTCATCATCTTATTGAAATCAAAATTAAGTCAATAAGTTAATTTCGAAAAATGGAACTGTTAACTGGCCTCTAACATGGAGTGATTGACGCCAACTATGTTCGTAAAGGGTCCGCCAAATAAATTTTTTTTTTTTTGAAAATGCTAAAAAAAAAACTACTGAATATTTTCTCAAATTTCTTTTTTTATTTGAAAGTACAATCCTTCCGGTTAATAATGGAACATAATTTCATTCAAATGGCTGCCTCGGCTGGCCATGCAGTAGCCTACCCGATCGGTCCAATTTTGAAGCACATTATCGATTGTGTTCAGCTGTATTTCACCAATGGCTTCACGAATATTGTCCTTTAATGCGTCAATTGTCTTTGGCTTGTTGGCGTAACACTTATCTTTGACGGCACCCCACAAATAATAGTCCAACGGTGTCAAATCGCAGCTCTGAGGTGGCCAAACGACTTCAGCTCTGCGGCTGATAATGCGAACTTCAAAAACAGGGCGCAAAACATCGAGTGTAGCTTCGGTTGTGTTGCACGTAGCGCCGTCCTGTTGAAACCAAATGTTGCTAATATTCTCCTCTTCAATTTTTGTGAACAAAAATTTGTTCAACATGGCCCGATAACGATCGCCATAGCGCAGTTTTGCTTATTTGAGATGCGTGCCCTATGTATTGTATACTCTTTGGTATTACATAATAATAATAATATAATAACCAATAATTAAATACAAATAGAAAATAATTGCAAAAATAGCTTAACCTGATTTATATATACATATGTATGTACTTCCCTAAATAATTAATTTAGTTTTTATCTGTCTATTTCAATGGTAGCAGGTAATGGATGAAGCCATTAAGAGAATTAAATATGAGGTCTGTAAATCATGCTGATGCATCCATCCATAGTGACCCATTATACATTCTTCCTTTATTCATTCATAGTTTAACGCAAATATTTTTAAAAATTACTCAATTTTTGTTGTTTTTTCTCCTTATTTTAGCACGTTTATTTTTTCACATTTACCAACTTCATATTTTATTTATTTTCTATATTTGACGTCATTAGTACGAACCTATATATGATTCGCCATCCAGTGTTCATTATTTGCAACGCATAACTCTAAGAGAATGCCATGGTATGCACCAGGAACTGGAGGAGATGGCACGCGAACAAGGAAGACAGTGCATGGGTGTTCGTGATATTCCATTAGCATGTAATGCCATTGTTGCCTCCTGGTCAAGAGGATCTAGTGTAAGTATTATTCTTATCATATATATATATATATACATACATATAAACATATTCTTAAAGTACGAATACAAAAAATTTTAAAAGAATTACATAAATGCTTTTAGAATTCAGTTTGTTAAAGGACACGTTTAGTTAAGCCTACAATTTAATTTAAATTCAGATAGAAATTATATTAGATACTTATCGTCATATATTCATAAAAAATAAGATAAAAACATTTCTAACTTATTTTAAACTATATAATATGGCGTTTAATCCATATTAATACATACATACATACATACATATGTACATACTTGAGGGCTGTACAAAACCATTTAAAAGCCAGCCGCCACTACGATACAGTAAAACATATGACAGTATTCAGTGCATTTTCTTAGTTAAAGCAAAAGTTCTTTGGTTTTGATTGTCAACAAAACAAGCAAAACAAAATAATCAAATCAAATAAAGGTAAACTATCACAAGCACAATATGTACAGTATGCATAGCTACCATATCTGACGATTTATCGTTATTTTGACGATTTTTTAGCAAAATTATGGCAAAATGACGATTGAAGTTTTTTGCCTCTAAAAAGACGTTTTTTGTTATATGGACAATTGGCAGCTATAAAAGTATTAATAATTCTTTGTAGGTGAGACAACTAGTCAATGTTAATAAATCGTAAAAAAATATGCGCATGTGTTTTTAAGCGAAGAATTATTTTTTTGTATAATTTATACAATTTCTGTGACTTTATACCAAAAATGTAAACTATGCAACAAAGGCTAACGGTTGTTTGTATAAGTATGTGAAAAACCATATGCACGAACTTCTGGTTAATACAAAATGTCTCAATAGCAAAAGCAAAAACTTTTGCTTTTAAACTATTTAATTTATTTATAAAGTTAATCATCTAAATTCACTAAAAAATATAAAAAACAGAATATTCCTATTTAAATCATTTTGTACGCTGGGCGCAGTTTTTTAAATGTGACAAAACATAAGTACGGCTTCAATAAATTTACTTAAAATAATAATTTTACCAGTATTTAGTTGCGTAGCCATTATTATTTTAAAGTTCTTTACATATTCATGTTATTGAATCGATTAGATTCGATATGTTTTACTAGAAATTTCATTCAATGCAGTTTCCACTTGCCAATAAAGTTCGTCCTTATTACTGCAATTATCGCGATTTATTTTGATATCTACAATTTTCTGGGGGATTGAGATTTGGCGATTGCACCAGACATTTCAAAACGGTTATTTGTTTACTTACTAAACACTCTTTCATTCATTTATCTGTGAATTTTGGATTGTTGTCCTGTTGATATCTCCTATCAAGTAGCAATTTCTACTCTGCATGCGGTGTCAGTATGTATCTCAGGATATCCTTGTAGACGAATCGATCCATTACTCCCTTTATTTTGTGTATAAGCCCAATTCCATGGCCAGAAATGCATTCCCAGGCTAAAACACTTCCTTCTTTATATGTTAACATGAAGATTAAGTCATTTTCCTTTTTATTCAACTTAACAGGCTTAATCCATAAAAACGGCTCACATTAAAATTGAATTCATCAGAGAAGAGTATGCTCCTCCATAGCGGTTTTGTAATATAAATTTATAGTGTTACAAATTTGTTTTCCTTTGTTTCTGTCTTTTCTTAGTAACAGGAGTATATTATCGTTATAAATTAATAAATCTAATTAAAGTTCGAATTAGCTTTTCTAAGTTATGAATATATATGTATGATAGTAAGTACAAAGTCGTGCATATGTTTTGTCGCATACTATATATGTAAAAAGATAGTGAAAAAGAATTTTGAGTGAAAAAAATAAATTTAAAAGAAAGCAATTATTGATATAATAAAAGAATGGTCTTCAAATTTTTATAAAGCTGGTACTAAAATTATAAATACTTTTGTCTTCTAGATTTCTTCGATTTCTTTGACGATTTTCCGAAACCGAAATGACGATATTTTTAAAATTAATCGGAAAATTGACGAGTTTAACAAATTTAATCTGGCAGTCCTGATAGTATGTAGAATGAGTATGAAACAGGGTTGCAAAATGACAATGTCAAAATTGTATTCAGAAGCTCATAAGTTTATACTTTTTCAACACCAATGTACTAATAATATTTTTTTAATTATTTTAAACTTTTTTATTTTAAGTAATAGTACAAAAAACAACCAAATTGTACATAAAAATTCATTTTTATGATAATAAAACTAACATTTTCACTTAAAAGTTAATTTATACTTTAAAAGTGTATCTTTAAAAAAACTACACTGTGGTATAAGCACATATTTAAACGAAAAATAAGGTACAAAAAAGTCTATCAACATACATATATACATATTCATGAGATCAAATTGTTTTTAATAAACAATTATTTGGTATTTTAAAACTAAAGCAGCAACAATTTGATAACCTCAACAAATCTTTTGTCTGAATAAGCCTATTTCGTTTTTTCATTTTAATAAATCAATTAAATGATAAACTAGGGAGATTCCATTAAAAAATAAACTTAGAAAGTTCGTAAATTGTACCAAATGAGTAATTGGTATACCATTGTACTTTTAAGTCTGAAATTGTAACAAAAAAAGTACAATTGTACCAACTTTTTGAACCCTGGTATGTAACTAACCAAGAGAACTTAGCATGATTATAATGAGAGTAGGAGAATAAGGGTGATGCATTGTAAGTATAAGGACAGTGTGACCAGTTTTTAAAATGATATAAAGCTAAATCGCGTTTAAAAAAAAAGCTAAAAAATTTATTTTCGGTTAAAAACTAAGCTAAAATTTTTAATATATTTTTTAGTTGGATATTAGATCTGGTTAATATATCGCTATATAAAATGTTTTCTTTAAATCTAAAGTAAAAACAGTTGTTTAGGTTATAAATTAAATATCACTTTTAAACCTATTGGATCAGCATCAAAATCAAAATATTTATTGAACCAAAATATTAATAAGAATTAAAATGAGATACATAAATGTACATTATTTTCAGTTTAAGATGTATTAAATTATCAAATCCATATACATACATATAATATAAGTTTGTTTGTTTGTTTGGCAATCACTCGTAAATGACTAAACACATTTTGTTGAAATTTTCAAGACAGAAGAAGATACAGCTAATGAAATAGGCTATGCTGTTTTCAAAATGGAACTGACAACTGGCCAAATAAGTCACATGTGTTGTTACTTAATATTAAGAATTTATTAAATTTGAAAATCTAAAAATATGCAAATAAAACTAAGAAATAGTTTTGTTTATTCAGTTCGTTTATGAGCCAATCACGCGTATAGATCTGAATCGATTTTGTTGAAATTAAAAGCACAGATACATAGATCCAGCTTACAAATATTAAAAATGTAATATAGGATTTTTTTATATTTTATTAGACATCGGAGACGTCTAAACTAGTAGCATTTCGTCTGAAATGGCACCTATTTTTTCTTTCAAAAGCAATTTTTTATTGCCAACAGTCATCATCTACTTCAAACGTCCTTACAAAAACAAATAGATGACCAAAAAACTGAAAGCATTGGGATAAAGAGGATTGTTATCCTCATCTATAAAATATGTATGTATATAGATTCTCGGGCAACACCAGATGGGTTAAGGTAGTTTTATTAAAGTTGTAGAAAATTTTTTGGTCAATTTTGATTTTATTTAGTCAATTTTATTATTAGCCAATGGCTAATATCTTATCTTATATATATGGGAATTACGCAGAACTTGAAAAAAGCGAGAATCCGTTCTCAAGTGTGCATGAATTGAAAGCTAATTTTCAGCGAATCAAAAATGTCCATTGGCATTGTAATAATATAACCCTTATTAAGATTTATTTCGTCGAAGTTATTTCGTCATCCCCCTTACTGATTCACTTAAAAAAATATAACTTTTTATACTATCAACGATTTAAAAACTCCACTGACCAGAAATGAAACAAGTGCTCCATTTGGGCAATCGAAATATATGTCGATTTATTAGAATATTTTTATATGAACCATAAACACAACACTGGCGATTAAGTTCACAGCAGCAAAGAAACAAAACTGGAAAGAAGTAAATTTCATAACTAATGTAATAACACTTTTTGAGACATCAAAAGAAACAAATCTATAATCAAATTAATTTCTTGTTTATTTACTTATGGCATTTTCTTTTCTGACAAAAAATATTGCACTTCCTTCCACGTCGCTTAAAACTAAGAAATATCAGTTGCCCTGATAGCAATATTTTCAACTTTTCTGTCAAACTCATATGAAATATAATATTAATTTACTAATTAATATAAGCATGTAAGCAATGCAGAAATTATTGTTTCTGTGATGCTACAATTGTACTGTCTTTCGATGTCAGTCTTTACAATGTTCGTATTCGTTCGTATTGTCCTTTTTTGATGAAATGTCAGCAAAGGCTAAGAAAAGCTAAATGAGTTTTTGAAAAAAGCTAAAAATAAAGCTAAATGAATAATTTAGAAGCTAAATCGAACATAAAAATGCTAAATTTGTCTTAAAAAAGCTAATATGGTCACACTGTATGTACAATGTATGATAGTGCAATATCATGTTGTACTTTTAGTTTTTGCTGTATTTAATTTTTGTTGTGAATTGTGAAACTTACAATAACAAATAACAAAACCAAAAGCAAAAAAAAAAACAAGAAATATACATACGCATATCGCCAGCACAAGGTTTTATTGACTGTGTTTGAATTATTATATATAAATTTTCTTTTATTTAACTTTGTTTTAAAGGCCAAAACCATAGAAGGGAAGAATATACTTCTATGGTTTTGATATTTTTGATTTTGTTTGTGGTTTAAAATATTTTAGGCCTAACTATAATATACTTTTGATTACTTAAGCTACTGTCAAAAACTCAACGAAAAGTCTGTCAAATATTTAATCAACTTTTTGGTACCTATAAGGTACTTTTTGAATAGTTGTGTTAGTGAGAACATGGCAATTGCAATCTGAGAGTTTAGTTGAATGCATAATTACCATTATTAGTATTTGGATGAATTTTTATTAAAAATATAAAAATTTTAATATTTTGTGTACAAATTTAAGTATTATCAGAAAAATAACACAGTTTAAATAAAAATAAAAAAAATCTGCATAGGGTGAGTGTACCAATAGTCGGCAGTTTAAGACTTTTGGTTTTCAAGCTACTGCCCTTGCGCATGCGAATCTGATATAGAATAGATGACAAGTTATTGAAATTATTAATTTGCTTTGTTTCAGATTACATTTTATTTTCTCGCCTTTAAATAAAACTATATGCAATATAATGACCTTGATGTGCTAAATTCAAATCCGTTTTCAGTTTTTTTCCATCGGGCTCATATTAAATTTATGGGCGTGGCAAATTTTTCGCCCATAAAAACGTAGGTATCAACATATTTCATCATAACTTGAAAACGACTTAACCGATTTTAATGCAAGTACAAGCAAATATTTGGGAACAATATATATTGTCCAGAGTGAGGATATTCCTGACATGTGCGTCAATCAGTCTTTCCAGCGTTTTCAGTAATCTTTTGCGGTAGCATGGTTGATCTTCCAAGCCTTATGGATGAACACCACTCCAACCTATCTCCCTCCATTCCTTAGGAATATATCCCATACTCAGGCTACCCTTAAATCCTAACCAGCCATGACATGATCATCGATATCGGCCTCTGGAGCAGTGCTGGAAAAATGCCATCCGGTCCCGGTGATTAACAGGGCTTAAAAGAAGACACCGTCCATTTCACTTTCTCCTCAGCCCCAATGGAGTAAACTAGATCGCTGGGCCGGGTCCGAGAAACCACGAGAAACTCAGATTCCTAGTCTTCGTTTTCATCCTCTCTACAGCCCAGCAAGTGCGTAGCATTTCCACAGTTTCGTTGCTACTTTCAGTAAAGTTGCCATCATGCCTCATTAGGAATCCTTCTGCACATGGTTCCTTGACTAACACTCTTTTCAGGCACGATGGCTCCCTGATATTCTCCAATTCCCCATAAACACATTCACATTATTCCCTCTTTGCCATTCTGGTCTCTCTTTTTTGCATTGTTCGACGATATTCATCCCAGCTCCCACAATCCTGATCTTTCTTTGTCCTATTGAACAATTTCCTACATTCTCTCCTGAGCCGCATTAGCCTAGGGTTCTACCATGGTTGGTGAATTTTCCTAGGTCACTGCCGCTTTCGGAATAAGAGCACTGAGCACCAATCACAAATCGTAGCCGAATGAGTCGCTACCAGCGTAATTCCAATGACGCGTATTCAAAAACGTTGGTCTAACACCTCTATTGCAAACGCTAAGGTCAGTTGGTAGAAGATATCGAAGTAAACACTCACCTCTATCGTTTATATCCGAGCTCCCCCACAGAGCGTGATGGGCATTAGTATTAAATCCTATGAGATTATGGCCCATTGTACTGAACCATTTAACCAGTGCACGTACGGCACGTGAGTGTGGATCGTTTTCATCATACGGTAGGTAGGCCGATGATAAGATTAGGGTTGGTAGACCCCGTCGTTCTAGCGCTATCACCGTTAGATCGCAAGTGCTGTAATTAGATAAAAGAACCATATTAATATTCTTTCTAACTAGTAAACAGCTTCTTACTTTACCTGCTTGTACTCCTCACTGGGTTTCTCGTTGGTAGAATCAGTCTTAACTGATTCAACGCGTATTTTATGACGCCCTGTAAGGGACGTTGGAGTTGGATGAACTTTGAACTAATCTTAATCCAAAGATCACTGCCTTGTTCTATGTCCCTCGAGCCACCTCTCTCGATCGTCCAGTCCTCCGTAGCAAGTTCTCTGCTCTGGCGTTTGATCAATGTGAGTACGGCATCGTCCTCCAATATGGGAAGGTATCCACACTCTCACCATCTTGCGGAATGGGATTTCGTCTAGGGGACAATATTAATTTTTGACCCAAAGTTCACCAACATAGCGGATGGAGTCTCTCAGAAAGTCGAGAGTTTTCCCTTTACCACATCCAACGATCTTGACTCACTTTAGCCATTTAACCCCATCGAAATTTGTAAAGGAGTCGTCCTCCGTGGGGGCGAGTTCATCCAGAAGTAGCCATTTGTCCGTGGCCATCTTGTCCTCAGGGTGGCTACGATATATAGCGGTTACTTGTACCTCAGGTGCTGATGGTAAGCTTGTTGAAGGTTTTAACCGCTTACCCTCCAACACCTGTGTCTCACCTGACCTTTGCCGCTTAATACTAGATCCACTTGCTTGACCCTTGATGTCTGTAGCAGTTCCTTGATGTGAGAATTTTGCAGGTAGAACCTTATGTGTTTTGTAGAGGTCCACATATAGAAATTATAAAACCGATTATTTTGGAATAAAACTCTTATCCATAATGGTCCTTCGAACTTGCTAGTTACTTTACTAATCACGACCTGTCTATTAGTGGCAATAGTCTCCTTTTTGTCATCTTTAACACTAGAAAGAAGGAAAATTGTCATACCTTAGAGGACGGATAGGCGTCATTGACTCATTGTGAGTAAACTTCGTCCTGCCGCATTGGTGTTCACCTTTCTTATGTAATGAACTACGTTGAAACCCTGCGAATCGGTCATCGTGTTCAGTCCAGAGCTGGCCTTAGGCCTTCTGAATATGATAGGTATGTTTTCGACGGATTCGTTGGATTCCTAAACCTAAGAGAGCGTTTGTAGCCTGCAAAACTCCTCTTCTCATCGTCAACAACATTCTTCTGGCTTTTGGCAGGTTCATAGGCATCTGGAGTTTGCCCTTCCACATTAAGTTCTAATAGAGAATAATCCTATCGAATTCTGGTTTTATCGCACAAGTAGAGCCTGGCACAGCCACCTAGTAGTTGAAGTCTCAGTAGCCGACAACTGGCTACAGCCTGAAAGTGTCGCTGCAGTGGATGGGTTTTCGAAGATTATAAAGCTCTTTACTGGATACGCAGGGCATGATTTGTTATGGTCTTCCATTTTGGACAAAAAGTGGGGATGCAATTTATGCCTCCTGCCAGGCTTATGAGACTGCCGCCGGTGGATTTAAGCGACAATTTAGACGCTCATCTGGAGTACTGACTCTAAAAAAGGAAGGGTGGGTGGCATGGGTGCCTAAGCCATCGCAAAGCTTCAATATGACTACCCTTCGCAAGGGTTCTCCACATATAACAATTTTTTTTTATTAACAGAAAATGAGAAAAAGTTTATGTTGTTCAAGTGTGTAAATCTTTTTCGATCTACAGTGGTGTTCACGTTTCTTGTGAGACGTTCAAGGTTATCATATTGTGACGTTTTAACAGTTTTAAAACTTTTGAGTTCTTTTATATTGCGTAAAATAAAATAAATACCATGTGCTGTTATTTTACAGTTTTTATTTCCTCACTTTTACAGTATACAATTATGACTATACAGTCTCCAACTTATTTAATAATATTCGTTTACTTTTACTTGATTTACTCCTAAACACGACTTTATTTATGACTGCAAAATTATATCGACGTAGTGCAAAGCAGACTCCTTATATACATGTACGATTGTGTTACCCAAAGACGGTCGAATTGGCAATGTCGTCAAATACACAAATCGGTACGGCATTATCACGGTAACACATTCACAATCTTGACACAAGCTAATAGACTAAAATCCCACAATACAGTGCCTGATGTGGTGAATAATCTTTTTAGGCATTTTTATTTTCGTAAAACCATATATTAAATAAGACCAACCATAATGCAAAATGTTGATTGTGAGTCACACCTTAACGTCAAGTTTTTTACCCATCTTAATTTGACTTTTCTTTGATTGAGTGTTTGACAAATTCAACCATGGAGAGATACACAGTTGAGCAGCGCGTTAAGATTGTTGAAGCCTTTTACAAAAATGGGCATTCAAATCAAAATGCATTTCGTCAACCTCGTGATTTTTTTTGGTCTGCATAGTCGACCAAATGTGTCCACAATCGGGAGAATTGTGCACAAACGTCAGCAAAACGCAAAATCTGTACGAAATGTGGAAACATCTCTGTATGCTCACTCAGTTCGTTACGCCCTAGCGACGTCTTCGGGTCGTACTTCTTCGAAAATGAGGTCGGCCAAGCAGTTACCGTGCATGATGTTCGCTATCGCGAGATGATAACGGGCCATGGACGATATGTGGTTCGAACAGGATGGTGCCACTTGTCACATAGCCAACGAAACCATAGCTCATTTCAATTGCCGTGTTATCTCCTGTCGTGAAGATGTTAATTGCCGCCACGATCATGTGATTTGGACTTCTTTCATTAGGGATATTTACAAGAAGAACTATATTTGAATAAGCCAAGAACAATTCAAAAGCTAAAGGATATGATAATTCTGCACATTAACGACATTGAAACTCAATTATATCTCAAAGTCATTGTAAATATGGACCGACGGATAGAGGTATGCCACCGAAGCCGTGGCGAGCATTTGGCTAATATTTTGTTGTCATAGACCTTTCTTATAGTTATTGTTGCTCAAGTGTGCATATCTTTTTTGATTTACCATGGTTTGCACGTTATTTGTGCGACGTTTAAGGTTGCCACATACAGTATAAAAATAAGACGTTATACATACTCGGATATTAAATTTAAAAAATACTTAAACGAAGAGCATATCTGCAATAAAAAATATAAAAACATGTGAAAATTATACATATTTAAATTAACCGGTTATTCGTGTTAAAATAACCGGTTTATTCGGTATTCGAAAAATGGACATTTTAAAAACACCGTATTTGACAAAACCAAAAAACCGGTTAAAACCGGTCGAATAATAATCGTTTGATCTCCCTAGTGCTTACACAATCAGTTTACTGTGCTTGGAGTTCTTAAGAAAAAAAATATTGAAAAAATGTGTGGTCCAATCTACGTACACGGAGCTATATTCCGATATTGATGTAGTTAAACAACGACTTCTTTGGTTAGGACATCTCGTGCGAATGGATGAAAATTTTCCAGCGAGGAAACGTTGATAACGAACAGATGATGTCGCAGTGTGGGCGACTAAGACCGCGTTGAATAGATTAAGTGCAATAGAACTTCTCAAAACTTGACATCAACAATTGGGGAAAATAGAAAAAAATAATGTTTTCAATTAAAGCATCTAACGTAATAAATGAATAAAAACACTCTTAGCTGCGAATGTGGTATTACATTATTTAAAGCTGGTTTTACACTATTCAACTAAGAATAACTACATGTCAAAAACTCAAAAATCAGAAGTATAATAGCGTGAAAAAAATATCTAATGAAATGATAACAAATACGGATAAAAATTTGACAGTCGTATGGCTCTCATCATTTTTAGAAATTTTTCTAAACAATAAGATTTTTCATTTGATCAGAGTTGTATTTTTACAGAAGCACAGAGAGAGTATCAGGAATGGGAAACTGAAATTAATAATCACATAATTTTACTGTCTCTTTCTCTTTCTTTTGATATATAATTGTAAAATAATAAAAATAAACTTGTAATTTCAAGTGTTTCCTTTTAATTACAATCAAGTTACACGTATTTGTTGTAAAATTTTATTAAAAACGGTGCACAGTGTGAACAGTTTTTAAAACAAAAGCACGATCGTACCAATTTTTACATTCCTGCAAACAGCTGTTGAATTATTTGTTGCTATCAATAGAAAATATATAAAAAACTAGCTAAACTCCGGCGAGCTTTGCTACCCCTATCTAAATTATTACTTTAGTTATAACTTTTTTACTCCTTTCCTATATTTCATCTTCTTCATCAGGTTCATCCTTTTATCTGTATATAGACTTGAAAAAAAATATACATACATTCAAAATCACATTAATTTTTACATACATATACATATGTCTATAGATAGCTTTTACCCAGTGTGATTCGCTATAATTTGTTCCATATTGGGAGGTGCCACGCCCACTTATATAGGCTCACCCAGGTATTAACTGATGATGTGTAATCAATTGTTACTTTGTAGGTGAGGTTACCATACCCAGTTATCATCTAGACCAAAGTTAAGCCAAAACAACAAAATTTAGAAACTTACTATAACCGTTCTCGAGTTATGCAAAACTCAATATTTACTTTGTTTTGGAGGTACTTGTCCAATCCTGCTTATATTTGCTGCAAAACTTAGAATATGTACTTTTAACAGGAGCAGAGATAAAGGAAAGACCGCCAATAATGCCATCTGTTGAGAATTTTTTGACTTTTCTTTTCCTAAACCTTCGCGTAGCAATTACGAACAAAACCGCAGTATGAAGTATCAACTTTTTTACCTTTCTAAACGTGTATTTATAAGTTCGTAGATTGTAGTTAAAATAAAATAAACTTTGTATATATATATATATATATATATATATATATATATATATTGTATTGTATATATATATATATATATATATATATATATATATTGTATATATATATATATATATATATATATATAAGTATATATATATATATATATATATATATATATACTTATATATATACTTATATATACTTATATATATACTTATATATACTTATATATATATATATATATATACTTATATATATATATATATATATATAAGTATATATATATATATATATATATATATATATATATATAAATAATTTATTAGCCAAATGCTCGTTATTCTTTTGGAAAATGGAGGAATTATTGGGAAATTTACCCCATAATGAACTAAAATATTGTGTAAAAGGACAAAAATGAAACGACCCAGTGTCCACACAAATTTTAAAAAGTTCCAATCATCCTAAATAAGTTAAAAGTGTGCTACAAACTAGACTTCAACAGCGCTATAAAATGCTAGACTTCGATTTGCAGAAAAATTCCCTTTTGGGATGAGAAGTTTAAATTGTGGTGTTTAGCGACGAATAAAAATTAATTTAAATGGTCCCGATGGTCTTTAAAAATATTGGATAGATATTCCCGAGATCATTATGCTCTTTTTTTAGTGAATTTCCAAAGAGGTTCTTTTATAATATCGGATACATTTAGATATAATGGACTTACGCCTATATGCTTTATTATTCATAAAACCAATGCAAATTTTTTCGTTGACCATGTTGACTATGCTTTAGTTGAGTATGGGGAAAATTTCTCTCATAATTCCTCCATTTTTCAGAATAATAACGCGGTAGTTCACAATTCCAAGGCAATTAAAAATTCTTTTTTTTGGATAATAAGATTAATGTGAATTAAACCCACGTGGGTTTTATTGGGTATTATTTAAATGTGGGTTTTTTATTTAAATGTTTTCGTAGTTTATTTACAACGAAAATAAGTATAATTTACTTATTGGGAGTACAAATTAATTTGGTCCATTATTTTTAGCTCAAAAGTGATAATGAAGTAACAAGTTAATTAAAATAAAAATTTTCAAATTACTGTTTACATCCTTTCCGCACCAATTTCCGAATCTCATTTCAGAAAAACTTATCATCTTTTGAGGCGATCCAACTTTTAAGCCGATTTTACATTTCTTGAAAAGAAGTAATTCGGTGAAATGGTAAAAGACATTGTATTCGTTAAACAGCCAATAGTCAGAGGAATCAATATGCGGAGAATATTCTGACAATTGTCTGGCAATGTTTGCGATATGAGTCCGAGAGTTGTCATGCAAACGAAAAAGTTAATCACTGTATTCCGGCCGCACGATGTAAACGAATGAATTGCAGTCTGCTTTAGCAGCCTATAGAAGACAGCGCAGCCATGATCCGACCAAGTATATAAAATTGCTTTATAAATACTAAAACAACGTCATTTAGTAACAAATAAAAATATTGTCGAATTGAACGAAATTAGGAAGCAGTTATAAAACCCATCAAAAAATCCCAATAAAATCCGGTGGGCTGCGTTTTTTTTTTTTAAATTCGTGTTTTTGCAAACCCTGCTTGTAAGTCATTTTATTTCTTCCGTATCGTCAAGTAGAGTAGAGTAGAGCTATTGTTCGGCTATTGTGACTTAAATTTTCTAAATAGTTTTAGCAGAGTCCTTTAATTTCATCTCTAATAGTGATGTGCAGAAATGAAAACGTAGTTGTGTTAGTAAGAACATGGAAATTACTCTCTCAGAGAGAGTAAAGTTTAAAAACTTTTAAAAAAATCAACATGCACCGTTGCACATGTGCACTCAGTGACAACTAAAAGCAAGAGCGTAAGAAACTTTTTAAATTATTTTTCCATCCTTAAAAAATTTGCGTACATTCTCCACACATGTGCATTCGTCGCTGTCACATTGACGACTAAAAGCCAGAGCGTAAGAATACATGTGAGTTGATCGGGGGCAAAAGTCTCATGAAAAGCTCATGACTGATCTATAACTTTTGGAATAGAAAGATAATCGGAACAAAATGGAATGTATTTCAAACTAAAAATTTTTGTTACTATAGATTCCCCGTCAACGCAGGATGGGTAAATCTTGTTAATTCATAAATAATGCTCCTAATTTTGCATTTTAATTATCTTTTTAATACTTAATTATTTACAAATGTAATTGCATTAATCGCATGACTCAAGATAATGATTAAAAATATGTTTCATGGATCCTGTCTTTAGTAGAATCGTATTCGTGCTTCATTTATATGATTTAAAACATATTACAGTTTATGTATTACTCACCCTCCCCTTAAACGTGGAGTCTATTTTATAAAATCATCATGAGTAATTGCTTTTGTAAACGAAACATTTTACTGGCATTTGTTTTTTCATATTGGACTCTGCTCTACACGCGATGCGAAATTACGTATGTATATTGGTTTTAAAAATATAATCCTAAAGAAATTACGGTAAAGAAATTGATTTGCTTTAACTTTTTCTGTGTTATAGGAATGAATGTCATGCTATGTAATGTGCTTTCACACTATTCTGTAAGTCTTAAGATTTTCATTGGAAAATCCAATGTTTTTCGTCTGACTGTCAAAAAAATCAAATAGAACATTTGCTCATTACATTTTGCTTTTACAACATCACAAATCAATGAAAATAAAAATTATTTGTAGTATGTTAACAGATGTTTAGAATAAAAAGAATATTTTATAATTTTAAGAGTGTTTGAAATTTAAACGCAAAATGTCGATAAAAAAAAAGAAGAACAAAAGATTGTGGTAGTTAAATTAAAGTTTTAAATTCAATTCAATAAAAAACCACTTGCCATTTTCATAATAAATTATCTATATATACATATTGTTACGAAAATAAGATTGGGGACCTCTGCGTTTATTACTTCGCTAAAATAAACAAAAGCAGCAAGAACAACTACACATGACGTTTATAAATAGCCCGAATCTACAACAACAAACACTAGCAGAGATAAAATAAATAAAAATAACACAGCAACAACAAAAACTAACAGCAAAGAAATCAAGTAACAGACAATAAACAAACAACAACAAGAGCTGAAAGAGGTAGATGTTCATATACGCATGGCTACAAAAGAACTAAAAATAAATTTGAAAAAATAAATGGAATCTACCTGCAATATCGAGAGGTTTGAGAGCTTTCGATATGTTGTTTACTTAGCCATTTAAAAAGCACATCGATGCGAACAAGTGGCAGTTTAAGAAAAGTAAACTCAGCAAGTACAGTTTGTGTGAAGAGAGTTTATAAGGAGTAAACTCGTGAAGTGAATCGTAAAGTAAAAAACCAGTTTAGTTGGAGCTAACTTTGTAAAGAGGGATAAGAGTGGATAACCTCTGGTTGAAAGGGTTGTGATCGAACCTAAGTTATAACTACGATCAGGTTGGAAGATCTTTAAGTAGGAAGATTTGTTGAGTAATTGTTGTTGATTGTAACAGATTGTAAACAGACGGAGTAATTAAGAATAGAAAATTGTTATTGCCTGTAAAAAGGTTACAACAAGTGGTACACAAAACTGTGTTGAATAATGGATTTTTATTTTATTTTAACTACAATCTACGAACTTATAAATACACGTTTTTAAAAAGGTAAAAAAGTTGATACTTCATACTGCGATTTTGTTCGTAATTGCTACGGGAAGGTTTAGGAAAAGAAAAGTCAAAACATTCTCAACAGATGGCGTTATTGGCGGTCTTTCCTTTATCTCTGCTCCTGTTAAAAGTACATATTCTAAGTTTTGCAGCAAATATGAGCAGGATTGGACAAGTACCTCCCAAACAAAGTAAATATTAAATTTTGCATAACTCGAGAACGGTTATAGTAAGTTTCTAAATTTTGTTGTTTTGGCTTAACTTTGGTCTAGATGACAACTGGGTATGGTAACCTCACCTACAAAGTAACTATTGATTTTTGTACATATTGAGAATAATTAAAGCGGAAGTTTCTGAATTTGATCTAAGTGACTTCGTAGGACCTCCCATTCAAAGTAAATGTTGATTATTGTTATATCTTCAGAATGGTAATGGTAGAAGTTTCTAACTTTCGCTTAAACACCTTCTCGGACAATACACATCATCAGTTAATACCTGGGTGAGGCTATATAAGTGGGCGTGGCACCTCCCAATATGGAACAAATTATAGCGAATCACACTGGGTAAAAGCTATCTATAGACATATGTATATGTATGTAAAAATTAATGTGATTTTGAATGTATGTATATTTTTTTTCAAGTCTATATACAGATAAAAGGCTGAACCTGATGAAGTAGATGAAATATAGGAAAGGAGTAAAAAAGTTATAACTAAAGTAATAATTTAGATAGGGGTAGCAAAGCTCGCCGGAGTTTAGCTAGTTTTTTATATATTTTCTATTGATAGCAACAAATAATTCAACAGCTGTTTGCAGGAATGTAAAAATTGGTACGATCGTGCTTTTGTTTTAAGAACTGTTCACACTGTGCACCGTTTTTAATAAAATTTTACAACAAATACGTATAACTTGATTGTAATTAAAAGGAAATACTTGAAATTACAAGTTTATTTTTATTATTTTACAATTATATATCAAAAGAAAGAGAAAGAGAAAGAGACAGTAAAATTATGTGATTATTAATTTCAGTTTCCCATTCCTGATAATCTCTCTGTGCTTCTGTAAAAATACAACTCTGATCAAATGAAAAATCTTATTGTTTAGAAAAATTTCTAAAAATGATGAGAGCCATACAACTGTCAAATTTTTATCCGTATTTGTTATCATTTTATTAGATATTTTTTTCACGCTATTATACTTCTGATTTTTGAGTTTTTGACATGTAGTTATTCTTAGTTGAATAGTGTAAAACCAGCTTTAAATAATGTAATACCACATTCGCAGCTAAGAGTGTTTTTATTCATTTATTACGTTAGATGCTTTAATTGAAAACATTATTTTTTTCTATTTTCCCCAATTGTTGATGTCAAGTTTTGAGAAGTTCTATTGCACTCAATCTATTCAACGCGGTCTTAGTCGCCCACACTGCGACATCATCTGTTCGTTATCAACGTTTCCTCGCTGGAAAATTTTCATCCATTCGCACGAGATGTCCTAACCAAAGAAGTCGTTGTTTAACTACATCAATATCGGAATATAGCTCCGTGTTCGTAGATTGGACCACACATTTTTTGAATATTTTTTTTCTTAAAAACTCCAAGCACAGTAAACTGATTGTGTAAGCACTAGGGAGATCAAACGATTATTATTCGACCCGTTTTAACCGGTTTTTTGGTTTTGTCAAATACGGTGTTTTTAAAATGTCAATTTTTGGAATACCGAATAAACCGGTTATTTTAACACGAATAACCGGTTAATTTAAATATGTATAATTTTCACATGTTTTTATATTTTTTATTGCAGATATGCTCTTCGTTTAAGTATTTTTTAAATTTAATATCCGAGTATGTATAACGTCTTATTTTTATACTGTATGTGGCAACCTTAAACGTCGCACAAATAACGTGCAAACCATGGTAAATCAAAAAAGATATGCACACTTGAGCAACAATAACTTTTTCTCACATTTTGTAAATAACTATTAATTTTTAATATATGGAGAATGATGATCAACTAGACTCATTGAAAGACACCAACAAACGCCGGCTCCGAACGGCAGATGTTATAACAAGTAAAGTTTTTCAAGCGTAAATACTCATAACCAGACGCTAGCAATGTTGTGAGGTGATACCGCTATTGAAAATTGTCGGATGGTGTAGCCTGTGATTGAACTAAGTACTTCCTCGTTGATAGGTGGGTGTCTTACCTAACATACCACAGTGGCACGCACTATCAAATACATGCATTTATGTTTCTACACATGTCCTCTGAAGTGTGAAAATTTGGAAATTGATTGAAAGGATAAGTCTAGATATGTTGAGTGTCCTAAGCTCAAAAAGCTCTTTGACACAAGGAATTATTAACCACCTAAAATATGTTTATGAGATTGACGTTATTGTGCAGCAAGGAAAACTTGATTCTATATCAAGCAGTCTCTGGGCGCTGACAAGTAGAACTCTTACAAAATACGTTATTAAAAATGAATCACTGCGGTGTCGAGAATGAAATGTCGGTTAAGGCCATAAAAAAGCCAAACGTTGTTCTAGCATTCTTACTTGCTAGAAACTGCAACATGGAACAAAAATTTATCAATTTTATTTGATAATGCTAGAATTGAGAAGATTTTTATTTTAATAACAGAACCGGTTAACCGGTTATTTGATAAATTTATTACCGAAAACCCGTTTGTAAAAAATTGCAATTTTTCGAATTATTCGAAAACCGGTTTTTGAAAAAAGTCGAATAATTGATCTCCATAGTAAGCACCCATGCCATATACATACGTAATAGAAAAAATACGTTGCCAAATGCGAGTTTCCATAAAATTCCAACAGCTTGCTATTTTTGAAAACATTTGCTTGATAGCATAAAAATCAAGTAAAGATCTTTTTTGTTTTGGCGTTCTATATGTGAGTCTATTTTAAAAGTTATGACGTCTCACAGTCCTTGTGAGGAGGTAAAATTCCGGAATGTGTACAAGAAAATAAGCAAGAATAAATATGAATTTGTTGTCGTAATTCTCAAATGAAAACAATATTTTAATTTTTTTCTTCTTTTAAAAAATGTTAGAAAAACTGTATATGGTCTTAATGCTTTTCTGATATGCACCGGTCCAATTTTATTTAAATCATTTCTGTACTTTAGTAGTAATACTATCAAATTATTACAAGCACCAACAAACAAAATATATGCTTTTGGCTTAGCTATGTATAAGTAAAAATTAACAGTAAATATACGTTTAATGGTCGGAACTCCTAGTTTTTTTTCCAAACCTTTTGTTTTTAGTTACACTTAAGTATAAACCAATTTTTATGGTTCAATATAACTGCGCTCAAAAATCCTTCAACATAAAAACTGATACCCACTATAAAGTATGTAGGAAGTTTCGTTATGGTTAGGCATTGCATATCGGCGACTGGGGTTGGCATTTAAATTTCTAATGACAAAACTATGGATCCTATCACATATTTGAACATACTCGAATATAGTTCGAGATTGGAAATGGCGACTTCTAACAAGACAATAACCGAAAGCGTACATCAAACATTGTAAAGAAGTGCTTATTGCAGTGTTCCCAAACAGCTTCAGCTTGGACCACCGAGTTCAAACTAAAAGCAAACAGGGCTTAAAAAATGAATGCTCTTATTGAAGAATTTCCCAATAATTGCGGCGGAAATAGCATAAAAAATTAATATTTTAAATGAAAAGCTCTTATGACAGGCAAAGATGACTCTATAAAATATTAGTCAATATTGAAAAAATGTTTTACATTTTTTGCCGAGAAAATTAGTTACCAAAACCTGCACAGTGGTGCGGATTGTGCCATTACTGGAATCAAGTAAACCGCTGGGTTTAAGTATAAGATATGAGAATCAATTTTATTCTTCCGTTATATCTCGAAAAACCAACAATTTTAACTTAACGAGAAAATTTCTTTATTTATTTAAGAATATATGTATTTAATTTTACCCTGAAGTTATATATGTATATGTATGTACATTAGGGTGGTCCTTATTTTTAAATATTGTTGTTTCCAGCGTGACTCCCCCTAAAAATGTCCGTTATAGTTTCAAAATATGGTGTGAAATATATTATCACGATTAGGCAAATTTAAAACGTGGCGCATTGCTCTTAAAATTTGACTTGAAAACTTTAAAAATAAATTTTTGATATCTATTAAAAATTTTTTTTTCACATATATACATATGTATGTACGCACGTAAATAACGGAAAACTAATAGAAAAGACAGAGAAATGTTTTTTTATTCGTTTGTACCCAGCAGTGCAAAAATTATTACAAATTGAAACTCATCCGATTGTATATTAACATATTATGTCAATAAGAAAAATTATCCGATTTAAATGGCTTAGTAATGTATTCAATTGTTATTGTGGTTTTTATTATGAATTTTGTTTGTTTTTTGCTGCTATTTTGACAATTGTTCTTTTTTTAAATCCAATTTAAAATGGTAAGGATAAAAGTGTTTTTAAAAGTGCAAGTGAACTAACCGTGTGCGTGGTCTGGCCTATAAGCTGGATTTTTATTATTGAATTTTTGATAAATAAATAAAATGAAAAAATAAATATTTGAGTCAAAATCTAACCAATCTTTGCTTAAAATATCTGTAGCATTAGACCCATCCAACCTTCATTTACAATGTCTGTAGCATTTGACCCATTTGTTTACAATGTCTGTACGATCGGACACATCCAACCTTTGCTTACAATGTTTGTTTCATCGGACTCATCTGACTGCCTAGGCCAACGCTGTGTAAATGTATGTAAATAATTATTGTATACAGACTTTGGGTGGGGCCCACTTGCATTGTCAGTGGTCTCGAATCTAAGATATATGTTGTAAAAATTTTACTGCGTATGTGTATTATTTATTTCAAAAGAGAGCATTTGTTCATATTATGACAGAGTTTCCGATAATACGCTACAATTTGAACTATCAATTGCTTTACTTCTTCATTCTTGTATAAAACTAAACTAAATTCTTTCATTAGCTTAACTGCTCGTTCTGCCGAATTATTTCCAACCTTCAAATTTTGAACGATATTAAGCCCAACATTAAAACAAGGTTAATTTTCCAAAGTTTTGGACGTTGTTCAAAAAGTCCGTTGGAATAACAAACCTTCGAAAAAAGTGATGTGATTTTTGCTATCTAAAATATTCGATATTATTGTTAAGATATTGGCTTATAGCGTGAAGAGTTACGGAAGTAGTAGGATTATCCAGCGCTTGCACTACAAGCATTTTCGATTCCTATAATACCTTTAGATCAAAGAAGGCAAAAGCTGCTGTTTCTGGAGTTAAGAACCACATATGCTTACTTAATTTGCTTAGTGACCACGACTTGTCAACAATACTTTTATAATCATTCAAATCTTTAAGCAATTTAAATCCTACATACGGGCTTCTACTGCAACTTATTCTTGTATCCTTTTTGAGGTACACTCTTACGACAGATAAACAAATACCGTTTAATTGTGCCATTTTAAATTCATTTCTAAATAAGTACAACTTCAGGCAATAAATAGCTTTCGACACTCAACGGACATTAAGAAATGCTCAAGGTTTTTTTTAAGATAAATAGTGAAACTGTACTATATTCGCATCGCTCATTTTCTGATCTTGAATACCAGTCATAAAGTTACTCAGTTTTCTCAATCTTATTCTAAGCATCTCTAAATCTGCTTGTAATTGGAATGTAGACTCTGATAATTATTGAATTTTTTATCGAAAACACTTCTTTAAATAATTTCATAGATGTGATGACAGAATGGTATATATAAAAGACCCTTCCCGATCGCTTGCTCTAAAAAAACAAAAGCACTTTATAGAAAAATTAGAGTATTCAAAAATTTTTTATTTAAAACTCATTGATTTCAAAACATAAATACCTTACTTGCTGCCGCAATATTTAAATTCTAATTCCACATAAGTTTTTATAACCAAATTGAATCTGTTACAAAGAGGATATAGACTATTCTTAAGAATAAAGGACTGCCCACAAAATACTAAATGAAAGTGTCTGATTACTGGTCTGATCTTTTTTCCTCTAACTATGAATTTTTTTTTTTTTGGTACTTTTTGTCTCGAGAATTTTTTCATTTTTTGTAAACATTTTTAAACGCATATTAGCAAGGTTTTTTGAGATATGGCTATGTTTCAATAATGTATGTACTCGTATGTATATGAGAATACATTTATTTGTATGTACTCGTATTATAAATATTAACTGATGTAAACAAATATTTAATTAGGTATCTAACTAAATCATATTGTTTTTAGAGTTTTACATATCCAGACGAAGTAGGCTATCCAATGGAAACACGCCAAGCAAAGTATTATTTAATGGAAACGCATTATATTAATCTTCAGCCAGATTTAATGCAATTCCCCACTCGACAAATGGCAGACAACTCTGGATTAAAAATTCATTTTACTCATATATTACGTCCGTACGATGCTGGAGTACTTTCAATAGGTTGGTATCTATGATTGTTTTTTATTTTTCTTATAAAATGTATTTGGCAAAATAACTTTTGTATTTATATCTCTTAATAGTATGTATGTAGATTTCGAAAGTAATATACATACATGCATACAAGCATATGTATCAGAAAACAGCAATGAATCGCTTTTTTACAACTCAATAAATAACTTTAGATATAAAGGGCAAATTTGAAGTTAGGAAGTAAATTGGCTGTGAAATGATGAAATGTCAAGAATTGAGCTGTCAACCTTTGACACTTATTTGTTAAAAAATTGGGAAATTTTAACTGTGGAACGTTACACTCTTGAACAAAGAATTTTAATTGTGAAAATTTACTATCAAAATGGTGAAAATTTTACTGTATCACTTCGTTTAATTCGAGCAGCTTTACCTCGTTATCAAGCTCTTACGTCCCCAGTAATAGTAAGAAATTTAGAACGAAGACGCTGACCGTAAATAGCTTTTTCACGCTTAAGTACTGCGGCACACGAAGATCTCGCCTGTTTGCGTAGCGAATAAGTAAGGTCGCGTTCATTGTTGCACCAATTCTTGAATGCTTCCTCTCTAGATCTGACAGCCAGTTTGCGTGTCCAATTGAACCAAGAGTTATTTCTTGATTTAATCGAAATCTGTTTGGATGGTATAAACATATCCATCCCCAGCTTTATTATTCTGACATCTCTGCCATGGCATCGATATTTGAGTCGAGCACACAAAGTTTCCAATTAAAATGCCCAAGTGCTTTTTCGTAGACATAAATAGAGCGTCTCGTAGCTGTATGTGAAACGAATTGAAAGGCGGAGAACGAAAAATAGACAGAAATGGTACAATGATCTGAGTTACCGAGAGGTGCAAGAACCTCAACTTTGTACTTGAAGTGTGTGAAGTGAGGAAAAGGTTGAGGGTGTTACACGATATATATGTAGGTTCATTCATTAGCTGCGCAAGGTGATCATGCGCGACAAATATTTTAACGTATTAGCCTTCAGAAGTTATGTGGCCAGAATGTCATAGCCAATACGAATTGTGAACATTGAAATCACCAACAACAACAATTTCAATGTTCGGGTAATTCGCAAGGATACTCGAAATGGAGTCAGAAAGAGAGTCGAATCCAGATTTGGTAACCTCCCTCCCGCGTTTGGACTTCTATGAAGAAACTCGAAGTGCAAATTGTGTGCCCTGATTCTAAACTTAACCCAAAGACAGTTAAATTACGCATCATACATCCCAAGAGATTGCTGGCAGGGATATGAAAATACTGTGGATCATTTTCAGAAACCTGGATTTCATATAAGATGAATATAAAAAATTTTCTCTCAATCCGTGCACATTGCAAAAATCGATGCGAAAGTGAACCGTCATTACGGAAATAGATCAATAAAAATCAAACGACCAACCACCCAATACGGACGACAAGGAAGATGGTTGTTGCTAATTGACTGTTCAACGACATTACCTTCTCTGTTAAGTAGTACAATAGCAATCATTGCCAAGTCGTTCGTACCGAAGGTTGAACTAAAGAGCAGAGGGGATAGGAAAAAAGAGCAATAGCACTAGTAAGGGTGTCATAAAAGCCCCAAGTCTAGATAGAAATAAGCACACACACAAGCTAGCACTTTTCACTATTGTTACGTCGAAAGGGCCACCGTGTAGGTGCATTTATTTTTCTTTTGATTTGCTTAGTTATTGTTATTTGCCGTTTTTTATTTTTCTTGTTCTCAAAATTTTGTTTTAACATTAAAATTTGTCGCTTTTCTTTTACTTTGTTTTTATTTAGTATTAAAATATAATTCCAACGCGCTTGGAGGGCCACTAAGTAGCCAATTTACATTATCGTTCACTTTCAATTTCATTTCAATGCACGCATTGTTGTTGTTAATTTTCAGCTTTTATATTCCGTTGTTGATTTGTTTTCAACTTCGTCAAGTGCACTGTTTTGTTGTTTTTATATATATTTTTATTTTTAAAATTGTCTCATAAAAATAGTTTCTGGTGTTTCGTTAAAACTTTGCTCTACACGTCCAATATTTTCCGCAGAGTGAATTAAACAAAGTCTACCAGATCGAGGCATATCTCTTACTGTGGTGAAGATAAACTAAGCAATGAATCATTGCTTTAGAGAAGGAAATTCTGACGATAAAATGTGGACGATATGCTCTTTTATCGCTGATTTAAATATAAAAATTTTATTATTCTGGTTAAAAAAATATATAAACGAAAAAGTTATTAAATTTATAAACCCCATGGTGATTTTTGGCCCACCCTGTATATGCAGCTCGCACGTTAGTATACATTTCACTGGCATGCACGATGGCTAAAGAAGTTGAGACAGTTCACAGGATACAAGTTACAAGAATTGCACAAGGCCTTAACACAGTAGCTTGTGTTAGCATAAGTACATTAGATAAGTACATTAGACCATAAGCGTTGGGATATTTTACTTTCTTGATGATGTTCTCTATAAAGTTCTCTATATAAATATCTTATTATATACAAATTTCTACCTCTTTCTCTTTAACTACTATTCCTTGATATATAAACTATATTTTAATTTGAATGTTAACACATTTCATATTATTTTTATAAAAAGTTTCGATATTATAAATTCAAGTTTTTATAAATTCGCTTTAGGTATGGATCCAAATTGGAGACATATAATACCCCCCGGGCAAAGACAAGTCATCTCCGAAGGACAATGTTTAGAAGATTGTACTGCATACGCATTTCCAACAGAGGGTATTCACATATTTGCTGTGATGATGAATACTCATCTAATTGGAAAAGAAGTTAAGCTTCGTCAGGTACTATTTTATACTGTTTATTATTATTATTACTTTTAATTATTATTATGTTTTTAAATCTTTGTTGATTATACATAAAGGTGTACATAAAGGGTGTCTCAAAGTTAACGCAAGATTTTAATTAAATAGAAAACACAGTTTTTAGTCTATTGATTGTTATTTTGTATTGAATCATAAAGTACACAGGATGGTGTTATTTATGAAATAATACATTGGATTTGCGTGCACATTCGCACTCGTTTGTCGAAATTTTTCGCGACCATTTTGCATAAATGTGGCTGAATTTCGTTAATGTAACGTTGAATATTCGCCTTTAATGCACGGTTGGTTGTGGGCTGGTTAATATATACCTGTAATTTCTAATAACCCCATAAAAAGAAATCTTAAATCATACGATCAAGGGGGCTAATTCTGATCACCGAAACGAGAGAGTACACGACCAGGAAATGTCTCATGCAGTAATTGAATTGTTTTACGGGCTGCATGGCATGTGGCACCGTCTTGTTGAAAGCACATATTGGCCACAAAAATATCATCCAATTTCGGCAGAAAAAACTGTGTTATTATGTAGCGACATCGAGCATCAGTAAAAGTCACTGCTTGATCAGCCTTATTTTCAAAAAAGTGTAGTCCAATTATGCCTCCAGCCCAAATCTGTAATCACATGTGATTCTCAGAACCACAAAAGAGGTAATTTTGGCGATTAACAAAACTATCAAGGTAAAAGTGTGCTTGTCTTAGGATGATTTTGCTCGAAAAATCAACATCCATTTGTTGATGTACAATAATCCATGCAAGGAACTATCTATCTATTCTATCGTGTAACGCTGCATTTTTATTAACCCTAAACTGTCAGATGACGAATTGTTATTTTAGGGTTGCCAAAAAATGGCTGCACAAATGGCGACAAATTCAACTCTTGCGTTAATTTTGCGGCAGCCTTTATATAGTATATTGATTTTAAAAACTTTTCTGATTTGTAATTACGAATAATCGTTTTGCCTTTGGCTTATATTAAAGTGTGTTAGATGAAAATCCATGCTTGTTGACGAAATATTGAATATCGGTATACACACATTGGTGGCGATAATTAAAGCAAATGATATTACACGGCAACGTTATGGCAAATATAATATTAAAAAAACTTTGACTTAAAACTATTTTGTATTTTTATTAACTTTATATTCACAAAAACATAAATATGAAAAAAGAAGTTATCATTTATGTATTTAAAAGATATTTTATTTTCAAAACCGAAACAAGTTTAAAATTTGCCTGGTCAAAACTAAAACAACTTTTGTATTTCTGAAGACCTAAACCCAAAATATCTTTTAAAAAATTAGATTGTAATAATTTATTTTTGTGTTTTTGTGAATAGAGTGGTAATATAAAAACAAACAATTTTTAGAATAAGTTATTCTTAAAGCATTATATTTGCCATAATGTCATTGTGAAATATCAGTTGTGTTAGTTATGCGCACTAGTGTATGCACAGTAGGGAGCACAAATTAGTACATGGTTTTTTTCTTTGTGCACTTATTATTGCATACGAATAGAAATAATAAACCAAATAAAATAAAATGTTGACAATACAAAATGTAAAACAACAAATTCCAAAACAAAAACAGAATGATAAATATAAAATAACTCGTATGTAATCACGGAAATTTTAGGGCTACAACTTGATAACGTAAAACACTTTTAATAAGTTTTGTCCATTCTGAATGTACACGCTGCGAAAGCTCGTTTTGGTTTGCTGGGGTTGTTCGGTATTATCCCAACGGCCTTTTCCATATTGTCCTTAAACTCCCAATCGAAATGTCTTTGTGTCTTTGTACTGGTGTCTTTGTACTGGTTACTGCATCGATATCAAATATATACATAAATACCATGATGATTACTCCACCTAATATAACTATTTTCAACATGATGCCTTTGTACGATCGTACCGGGGTTGTATCAGCCATAGTGTTAGCTTTCAGTCCGACAACAAACACTACGGCAGTTGGATTTTGATTGATCTTACCAGACTGCAAGTATCAAATCATATGCTGTCCTATTTCTATGAAACCCTTTAACGAGCCTTAACATCTTCTTACTGACAATAAGTTTTTGTTTTTTTAACGCTGAGATGTAGTCCATCGACTAAATGGAAAACTTAACACATGTACGGAAAAGTCTCGGATCTAACAAACAAGACACTTTTTTATCCATCAACGTAATCTCCATCAAAATCAATACGATCATTCGAGCGCCACTCTAACATTTCAATATCACTTTTGTAGAACGATTTATCTTTCGCCTCAAAATAGACCTCATTTTCAGCGATAACCAAATTTGGCGAATACAGTGTATATGGTAGAAATTTGAAGTTCAATTCATCCAGTTTTTCCTTTGTTTCAGAATCAACAAAACGTTTTTGTTTTTGGTCAACAGTGAGCAAACGTGGCACCCATTTTGAACAAAGCTTTTTCATAGTCAAATGCTCATGCAATAAAAAGCCAATTCGTTCTTTTGATATCTTTACAATGCCAGCTAACTCACGCAACTTCACTTTTCGATCATTCAAAATGATTTTGTTATTGGACGTCCACTGCGGTGTGCATCATCAGTGTTGCTATGACCATGTTTGAGGTCGGCAAACCAGCGTTTTATTGTTGTTTCTGATGGAGATGATTCCCCATAACACTTTTCAAGCCTTTGCTTCGCTTGAACAGTATTTTTCCCATCAGGAAGCAGTGTAGAATTAAAACACGAAATTGTTTTTGATTAATTGTTCTGAAAATAACAAAAGCAGCGTCACTATTAGTAGAAAAACTCACAATCTAATTAATAGAATATAATGAGATTTTAATAGTTGTCTTTTGAAGGTTAGCACTAACTGACTAATCTAAATGTATGGAAAAAACGTGTTCCTTTTCACATAGGCCATATGTGAGAACTATATAAATCCATCCATGCATTACATTAGTGTAATGCTTTATGTTACTACTCCATGCTTTCTTCATTCTGACTATCCAATATGTTGATTACCACGTTTTTTGCTAGGTAATATTTCTGAAAAATAACGTATCTGAACTCTCTTAATTCTGGACAGATGCCAAAAAAATGTTAGAATATTTCAAGTTCCCGAAAATTGAACAATGTATAAATCATGTCTGCACTTGCTGAACCACATCTGTTACCGTTAAGTGCAATTAACCCACTACGCGCTTTGAATATCCATGAGATTTCTTTTGTTACAAAGCCATCGGTAAAGTAATAACTTCCTCGTTCATGATTCAAATGTTTATATATTCTGCTGCTTTTCCTTTTATTTTAAAATCTGTCATTTAATATATTAATTATCATTTTATTGAATAATTCCGAAATAAAACTGTTTCATTATCGATGCACGTGATTTACTTCTGACCATTGTGTGTTCAAGGAAACTGCTCTCGATTCTAACTCTTTAAACCAAAAAAGCTTACGGCGCGGTAGAATTTGGGATAATTGGTATAGTAATCTATTCTGTGTTTATTCGAACATTATTCTACTCAAATATTTCAAATAAAGGCCAAAGGTAAAAAGACTGTCTTCCGCTGATGATTCTAACATAAGAATGTAGTTCGGGGTATTTTTCTAAAGAACTTTACTAAAGATATCAGTAAGGACAAAAGTTGGTTTATATCCTTCTTTTCCTCTAAATTTCTTTACAAGAACAAAATAAATAACAATTTAAATTTATTAACCTATTAGTGAGACTTTTTCTGCGAAAACTCCTAATTGATGTGCAGATCTTATTTCTTTCTCTGAGTTGCATCTTAAATTAAATTGTTTAATATTGTTTTCCAACTTAGCCTAGAGTTGTTAAAGCGTTACAACCATAATTTTGTCCACCCACCTACTATTTTCAATGTTCTTGTATTGTGATCACACGAAATTTACCTTTTCCATTTTCGTTTAAATGAAGTACGTTGACTGTTAAAACAAATTAATTTTATGACGCGAATTGCAGTTCTTATTTATTTATTTATTTATTTATTTATTTTTTTTTTTTTGTAACATAAACCTATTTTTAATTTTTATACATTTGAAAAAACAAAATATGTGAATGACATGAAATGTGTAAAAAATATGTATATACTTTGTAACTTTGTAACATAATTCATTACTGCATTGCATTAGTGTAGTCTTTAATCTACTTTATGTCACTGTTTTAAAATAATATAGTCTATGTCAGCATTACATAGGACTATGATGTAAATACATAGTCCACACCTGCATTACATAGGACCAAGTTTGTATCTATATAATCCATCCCTAAATTACATAAATGTAGTGCTTAAGCTACTATATGTGGCTACATAGTCCATGCCTGCATTACATAGAATATGATGTAACTACTTAACTTAAATGGATTATGTACTTCAATTTTTTCTGCGTGGTATTACATGGTATAACAGTGGGACAATTTATTATTTTTGGTTAACAAATTATTTGTTTACAACTTTATTTTTATAAATTTGGTTATTTATTGTGTGTTCAGTTATTTTTTAATTAAGAAGTATAAAACATATTTTAAAAAATTTCTGAAAAAAATATGTTTTTAATTTACAAATTTTATTTTCTTCGAGACTCCTCTTGGGAGCATATTGGCTTTCCATAAAGCATTCGTTGCTTTGTTTCACTTTTATTAATCAACTTGATTTTCAAGCTAAGTAGATAATTAATCTACAATAGCTCGCCTCTATATGATTGTGTAGTAGTGAAATTGCTTGCTAAGCAGTGGTGGTTATCCTTACTTTAGCATTATAATTGTTACAATGTAGGTAACGTTTTATTCTGATCATTTGTCTGATGTTTGCATCATCATCGTCAGAGAAAAGATGGAAGGTCAATGGGACTCTTTTTGGAATAATTTTTCTGTTGAAGTCGCTTTATTAAACACCATAAACACCAATTAAATTTTTTCGTCATGTACTCTGCTGGGGATTCGAACCTGAGCCACTTATGTTGCATGCGAGCACTTTAACCACTACACCACGCCACTTCCAATTTAGTTATAGTTATAGAAAACAACTATTTGCACTTAAAATGACATGTTGCCCGATACAGAGTTAAAGAACATTGAAGAAAAACCGAAAGCAAACATAATTTCTTAGCTGCAGAATATGCATATGAATAATGTACATACTAGTTTTTTCTTTTTACGCCGTTACTCCTCTTGGGAGCATATGGCTTTTACAAAGCCGTCTTACATGGTTAACCGCTATTCATTTTGCTCCTTCCCATGTTAGAATGTTTTGTCTTAGTTCCTGGATAATTGTGCGTCTCCAGGTGTTTCTTGGTCAACCACGATTTCTTGAGCCTTAACGATTCCACTCGAGTGACATTCTGGTATAGCTTATGCTATCCTAGATAGCAGATAGCTTATGCTATCCTAGATAGCAAATTTTTTTTCTTGATACTTATCTCAAGTCCAACTGCCAATCTTTCTAAGACCTACAGTTTTGACTGCATATTGGAAATCTTATGTAAGAACAGGCAAATGTTATCCACGTAGTCCAAATTATTGCTTATTATGTCATCCAGCACGATGGTGAATAGCTTAGGTGATAGTGGGCGTCCATGTTAACTTCGGTATTGTTGTGGTATTGTTGACTGATGTTCCCGTTGTAAACAACTGAAAGTTCTGCATCCTCGTACATCGCTCTAATTGTCCAAATTTTTTTTAGTGTACACGTTTTGTGCTCAGAACTTTCTGTATTGCAGTTTGTCTGATGGTATCAAATTGTTTCTTAAAATCGACGACCATACAAAAAAAAGTTGTGCCAGTTACCCCCTAGGATTAAAGATAATGTAAAAACAATTCTATTTTTTTATTTATTGTCACGCTTACAAATACCGCCCTTTTAATATTTTGTTCACTGTGTTGCCATTCATAGTCCGATCATAACATTTTGTATATCGGTGTTCATGGCTCTGTCTTTAATAGTTTTCTCATATTTTACATTCTAAATTGAGTAATAAAAGCTAATTTAAATTTATACATATTTATATAACAAAAAAAATTAATTTCAAAGCATGTAACATTTAAAAAACTAAATTATTATTTCATATATTTTTATATTCAAAGACAAATTATAAAAATAATAGTTTATCTCGTTACATACAAGGCTACTAGGTCCTTACATTTTTCAAACTATCAAAAAACGAAAGAGTAGAATTAAAATACAAACAATAAAAAAATTAATTTATAAAAAAAATTTTGAAATGAGAAATAATAAATTATTCCACTGTTATGTTCACATGATTTCACTTGCAGCGTTGTGAACTCTTACATAATACACAAATTTTTTTCGATAAATTGTAATTTTTACACATAAAAGTAACATGGCAGCCATTGCGGTGGAAAACTACGTTGACCAAATGGAAATTATGCGCATGGCGAAATCGTTTTTTCAGGGAATAACCCATATTCATGCAGTGCATTGTGCTGGTACTGGGAAAATAGGTTGTGGGAAGGAGGATGCATAGAGCAGTGTCTATGGACGTTCGATTTAAATTTGCTCATGTCATAAGTGGCGGGAAAGAAATTCGCAGGAAGATTGTTTCACAAACGAACAGTGCGACCAAAGAACGAACTCTTTCTGCGTTGTGCGATTCGCTGGACAATCAACTACAAAGGGATGAGCTCTAAGTGAAATACGAGTACCCCGTAAGAATATATGATTACTAGGAATTAGTTCCTTTATTTCGTCAGAACACATCCCGTTATAGTACCGATGGAATAATGAACACAAAAAATATCAGAAATAGAGTTGGGAAAAGAACAGAGCCTTGCCATACCTCTGAATTTATCCTGAACTCGTCGGATGAAATCCCATCTACAACCACTGTTATAGCGCGATTTCTGAGACACCTCGGTATGAATCGAGAGAAGTGACTACCGACACCAAAAACAATAAGTTTGGGTATGAGAGCCTCGTGCCAGACTCTGTCAAACGCCTTGGATATATCCAAGGCTACAACTTTTCTCTCTCCAAATCCATGAATGGACCTGTTCCACCTTTCAGAGAGTAACGGCAGAAGATCACCAGTAGAGCGACCTTTACGGAAACCATATTAGCGATCGCTCAGTAAATTGTTGGACTCTAGATATTTAACAAGGTGGTGTTCATCATACTCTCCATAATTTTGGAATGTGCCGAACAAACTGCAATTGGGCGGTAGTTTTCAGGGTTACTAGTCTCACCCTTTTTAGGGATTGGCGTAACATTGGCAACCTTCCAGCAAGATGGAAAAAAACCCACACGATAAGACGCACTGAAAGATTGGCCAAAGGACACGCGAGCGTCGAAGAGCACCATCCGGCCAAGAAGACTTATTAACCTCGAGATTTGCAAGAACCCCTTTTACTGCACTGTCTCAAAAGAATAAACTAGGCATAGTCACTAATACACTTTCTAGTTTGGGTTGTGGTTGAACGCTTCCCGGCAAGTTCGAATTTCTTGAAAACATTTCAGGCAGAAGGACTGGAACCGAACTAGCGCTGTTTCTAAGCCTTTAAATGAACGACCAAAAGCTCTTACTTCACCGCGGAAAAGTAAAAACTTTAGCACGTAGGCGCTGCTCGTAAAGAGCCCTTTCGCGTCTAAGTCTTGCAACAGTTTTTTATTATTGTTAACAGTTTTTTTATTATTTGCAGTGTTTCTACATTATCATATCTTATTATTATAATTTTACACCTAATCCTGGTTTTACATGAATTTTCGCACGGTATCGTTTGGAACGTATATATAATGTACAAACAGGATTAGGTGTATTTTGTTTTTTGAAATATATCTTACCTGCAGAAATATATTATTTCTGAAATTTTTGTTAACATTCAAAATTCACTAAAAAACAACAAATGTACATATGTTATTGGTATTAAATTAACCGGTTTATTCGGTATTCGAAAAATGAAAATTTTGAAAAAACTGTATTCGACAAAACCAAAAAACCGGTTAAAACTGGTTGAATAATAATCGTCCGACCTCCCTAGTTCTTACCAAATATAATCTAAAACTATTTGGTTAATTAGCAAAGGGAATGTTGATTTAATAGTAAATTAATAACAAACAGTGGTGTAAAATTGACTACATGTAAGTTACGTACATTTTTGTTTCGTTTGTTTTTTTCTTACATTTTTCTGTGTTGTAAAATATATTTTTAACAATTTTGTTTAGTATTAATATTAAAAAAAAAAGTTATTTTTTAATTTGCTTTATTATTTCTATTTGTAAGGAATAATAATTGCGCAAAGTACAAACATAATCTCACTTGTACTTCGCACTGATGTATGTAAAAACAAATCAAACAAGTACAGCTATTAGGTATAATGTAAAATAAGAAAATAATTCTAATGAGCAAACCTATTATAGATTCGCCAAACAGAGGAATTGCCACCAATCGCACACGACAGCAATATAGACGTCGCCTACCAGGATTTCCGCCGTCTTTCAACACCCGTCCAGGCTATGCCAGGCGATAGACTTATAGCCGAGTGCATTTATGATAGTTCGTCACGTAAAGCAATAACGTTAGGTAGGTATAGGTACATACACACACATATGTATATACAAACATTCATACATACATGGTTAAATTTATGCAATTCCATACTGAAATTATTAATTGAATGGCAGACTTAATGACTTAAGTTCTGTTGTTGTCATTGCAGTTGAAGTTATCAACCTACATACATAGAGTGGTGGACATTGTGTTAGTTCTAGAGTATCCACTCGATTAATCGTTGTTCGATTAATCGAAGAATTTTTTGGTCATTATTCGATCGAATTTAATTTTTATTTAATTTAATTATTCGATCGAATAATGACCAAAAAATTAATTAAAATAGCCAATTTCGAGTAACACATAACTCGAACAATCTGTGTCAATTAATCGAGCAACTTTTGTATGTAAAATTTGTGGTATAAAATAGCAAATGTTTATGATTATTTAGTTTTTCGCTTATATTATATGTTAAATTGTATTAAAAAATTTGACATGTATTAATATAATTGCTTTTTATTTTCATTACATACTTTTCGAACAAAATCTTGCTTGATTTTAGATCAGCCGTTACAGGTTTGTTAGACATTTTAGTTAATATTTTTAAAATCAACCTAAATTCCGCAAGGTTCCCCAATAGCGGTAGCTTTTCAAAATATATTTCAGAAATCAAAACAAAAGAGTTTGCAATCAAATCCTGCAATCGATTGTTTAATATTGAACCTGACCAAAATGTACCAGACGGCGATCTTTAAGAAGAAGATGTTGATCTAAACGAAAACAATCTTCTAGACGATCTTAACAAAAAAAAAGTACAAAGTATTGCAAAATTTACAAAACCTAATACAAAAAGCATCAGTATAATAAACGATTTCATGTGTATTGACAAGACAAAGAGAAGATCAAAAACACTTATTAATGCAATTCTATCGCTATCACCAACATCGTACCGCAAGGTTTTGTTTTTCTCTTACGCTATTTCTAATATTTCTTAGCGACTTTCTTCTTCTTATTTCCAATCCTATCTACTCTTTCGCAGATGGCAGCAACATTTGTCATTCATATTCTTTTGATCGTAGGCCGAGTCTCTTGGAGATTGGAGCGAAAAGGATGAATATGATCGATTTTAATGCAAGCAAGACCCAATATATTTTTTTTAACACTCGGACGTGATGGTGTATTGCCATGTGTCCATGGGCAATGTAGATATTGGAAAATCATATGCTCTTGATGTTCTGGGAATGAGAATTCACCGTGGCGTTAGTTGGAACGACCATATATTTCATGTGTTGAAAGAAGCATTCAAGCATTAAGCCAGTATAAAAAATACTTCACTCCATCTGATTTCCTTAATATTTACAAAACCTATAACCGACACAAAATGGTATATAACTTTCATATATGGGCCGGTGCTCAAAGTCTATTTTGAAATTTCTCTACCGCGTACAAGAGAGGGAGAAGGTACTTATTAATGACAGTAGAGTAGTCAAGTCAATCGATTTTTTAGAGCATCGTCGCAATGTTGTGTATGCCTCATTGTTCTATCGATACTATAACGGAATGACGAAATAAGGGAATTAATTCCTAATAATTTGTAGTTGATTTTCCAATTAATCGCACAATGCATTGTAGAGAGAATTAATTTTTTTGCCGCACCGTTCGTCTGTGGAACGATCTTCCCTCGACACTTTACCCACTTACGACATAAATAAATTTAATTCAAACATCCATACTGGATTCTATACTCCTTCCCGTAACATATTTTCCTAGTACCACCACAATGCACTACATGAGTAGGGGCCATCCCCTGAGTGCTGGCCTCAAAAAAAAAAAATAAATTAATTAATTAAATTAAAAAAAAAAAAAATAAAAAAAAATTTAAAAAAAACAAATACACATGTGTGTTTTTTTCCATTAGATTAAATGTTTTGTATAATTTTTTAATTGTTCGAGTTATTTTAATTATTTGAAAACGTTACTCGATTCATCGAGGAATTTTATAAGTTTAAATTCAATTAATTTCTTACTCGAACAAAAGTAAAAATCGAATAATTGGATACTCTAGTTAGTACATTTCATTGAATTGGAAAACGTATATTTTTTTCTAGGCATCAAAATTGCGTAAAGTATTTACCTAAATGTGTTGTCTCTGGTGTGCTTAGTGTGTACCGTAACTTCTATATATATTTTTTCACAGTTTTTAAATTTTTTTTAAATTAAACATAATTTAAATATTTAAAAAATATATAATCTGTCCAGTAATTTAGTACATTTTACAAATTTTAATATTTAAATTATTTGCTTAATTTCTAAAGTTTTAATAAAATCCATAAAACAATAAATTCAAATGGGTGAAGGTAAATGATGCACAAAGACATGGCGTGAAGTAATTCATCAAATAAGCCCGAAAGGAATCATCGTTTGTGACTTCACTACCCAATTAAACTGCTACCGAAAGATGGTGTACAACGTATTAGTTCATATTCAAGCCCACGAAACATATAAAAGTATTACACAGTCCGCTAGGGCTAGAAAACCAACTCTTAATAAACTCCTTTATTTATAGAGCCTCAATTGCAGGCAGCATTAAATCCTCAGCTCAAATGCAAAAGGTGGCTTCAACAAAATTTGATATTGAGATCTTCTCTCGAACAATTCGAAGGAAAAATGAAAATAAATTGTTTGGATGCCTTGTAAAACATAAGGTACATGCATCAAAAAAGAAATTGAAGTCCCGAATTTTATTTTGGTAGAGCATACAATAAGGCAACCGCTCTTTTGGAAAACATCATCTGGAGTGACAAAGCCAAATTTTGATCTGGATCTTATGGAAGCAAGCAAGGAACACATCAATGGCAGTAAAGCATGGTGTAGGAAATGTGATGATTTGGGGTCGCATTTTCTGTGCACGGTGTTGGCCCTATTATCAAAATAGGTGGCAAATGGATCAGTACACTTAGAATGAAATACTCTTGAACAAAGCAACGTTACGTGGGACTTATATGTATGTAGATAGTGTAACGAGGAGATGTGAAGATGTTATTAAAAAAAGGATTATCCTACCAAGTACCTAGTTTTGAATAAAATAAAAGAGTAGTTTTATTATTTTTTTTTTTCTTGCTAAAATAATTTTTTTTTATTTGTGCTAAATTACTCTCCAGTAATTTTTTGGGTTTTCTATTTTAACACAAAATAAAAGAATTGAAACATACAAAACTAAAGCAAACTAATGCTAGGTATTTATTGGACCACGAGTGATGCATTATGACATGGAAATTACTAAAATAATAAACATGTAAAAAAATTTTGATTCCAGAAGTACACATAGGTAAGTACTAACCCAATGTCTACCACTGTACATGTATATGTATATCAATTTTATCTGTTTGTTAGTCTTAATTTTAAGCTGTAGTGAGGCTTATTTATTTAAAACTATTACGACCTACCGTTTTTCAGACAACCTGATAGACATTTTTAAATACATTTTTGTTCGTTTTAGTTTTAGTCCACACAGATTGCTACCATATATTATGAAAACTTATCGTGGACATTTAGTTTTTTTTTTTTTACTTACGTATGCCACATGTGTACTGACTTTTATTTTTACCATCAGTACCCTTAATATCACCTCAATTTGTGCTTTCTTTTGCAGGTGGTTTAACTATGAAGGAGGAAAGTTGTATTGTGTTAGCTCTTTACTACCCACGACAAAGTAAGTTAACAACCTGTCATTCGCTTCCGAGTCTGCCAACAGTGCTGCACTCCCTTGGCATAGAACAATTGGCGACGTAAGTATAATATGATACAGACACTATGCTACAACTTTTAGATTATGTACTAGACATTGTATGAGTAAAACTAAAAATAAAGCAATAAAAGAACATTTTAAATGAAACGTTAACAAAATTAAACCTTTAAGTAATGCAAACTTAGTCTAAATAATGTATAAGCTAGCCTATTAATATTAATAGTATAGTAAAATTGAGTGCAAACATCTAAATTGCATACATGTATACTATTGGAAAAAACAAAGTGCAAAATATCTTTTTTATATTTCATCAGATAAAAAAGAGTCAAGCTCAATATCATTGTCAAAAAATTAATTGAATTAAATAATTTCGTTTATATATCTTATATGTATATAAAAACAAATATGTGTTTGTATGTTTGTTGGACAGGAAATTTGGAAATTTTTACAGTACCTCTCTGTATGTCTGGAAGGAACTATAGGCTATATAAATTTCAAAAATTCCAATTGTCTGGTGCCTCATACAAAGTAAATATTTATTTTTTTATATCTTTGGCCCAAAAAAAGAATCATTACAATTACAGCTAAAATTTTAGAATTTCTTCGGATTAAATTCATAGGCAATACAAATCATCAATCAAAAACTTGGAGGACTTGGACAAGTGGGCGTGGTACCTCACATACAAACTAAATATTGACTTATGTAAATTTTGAGAACGGTTAAAACAAAAGCTTCTGAATTTGGTGTGAATGACTTTAAAGTCAATACAGACTAGACTGCTCTACAGCAAAAAAAGCCTTTAAGTATATGAAATATAATGATTTTGATGTGCTGAATTCAAATCCGTTTTTGGCTTTTAACCATCGGGTTTAAAATATTTTTATGGACGTGGCAAATTTTGAGCCCAAAATAAGGTATTTATGTAAATATATTTTATCAAAATTTGAGTACGGCTTTACCGATTTTAATCCCAGTACCACCAAACGTTTAGAAATAAAATTTCCTATAAATCACCTGAATAACATTTTTCTGTATTTTCAACAATTTCGAAGTTGTTCATAACCATGTAACGGTTATTTTTTTGAGTAGCGTGGGTTATTTCTACGAAGAGGAAGATAAATTTGAATAGGAAAGAATAAGTACATTTGGGAGAAAAAGTTTTTTAGTGAAGTATACGCTGAAGAAGTTAGACGTACTTATGAGTAGTTAAAAAAGTGAACCCAAGTGTGATTAAATTAAAACAATATAATTGAATTGAACTATTTACTAAAACTATTACTAAGCTAAGCTACTGTTAAATTAAACTACATATTGTTTAATCTACGTTATTACTAAATTAACTACGGTTAAACTAAAGCTTTGCTAATTAAATATAAAACTTATCTTAGTTTACTTACCACTATTATAAAACTAGTCTTACAATAAAACTATGCTAAGCCTAAATAATAAGTAACTAAAGAAAAAATAAAATAAATACATATATATACATATATATATATATATATATATATATATATATATATATATATATATATATATATATATTTAGTTTATATATATATATATATATATATATATATATATATTTGATCTACTGGGCGCTGTCATGCCTATACTAATATATACTAATAATAATATTAGTATAGGCATGACAGCGCCCAGTAGATCAAACACCATATTAAAGCTACACAGTTTAAAAATATTTTCTAGCTTACACAAAGTTTAAGTGATGTAACAAATTATATTTTCAAGTAAAACTTGTGCAGTACAAAGGAGTTCACTCTAATGTCAATATGTCGCAAACCAATGGACTTACAAGAAGCGCATATACATAAAAACCTTATTATTGACTTCACTTTAGTTTAAAATCGGTTAAATCGGTGATGTTTCAGAGAACATCAGTTACAACGCATTTTATACTCCTTTTTTATATACATATATAGAAAATATAGTACTTTAAATTCCATAAAATTTTTTTTTGTATTTTTACAAGATGATTTTTACGCTGAAATGCTATATATTTTGTTAATACCACAGTAACGGTTTTAAGTTTTAAAAATAAATAAATAAAAAAATTTGATTTCAGGTTTTAAAAATATATTAATATATAAAAAATAAAAAACAACTTGCTATTCATAATAATTTTGTAGTAAAAATCTGCTTAAATTATTTTAGGGATTCCAATCCAGTTCTTATATCATCTCCACCAGAATTGTCCGGAATGACATTGGAAACAAGACTACTTTCTTATGATTGGAAAAATCATTTTAATGAATTTCAAGATGCAACAAAAAAAGGTTCCTTTAAATCTTTATGTTGGGGAGCGAAAAATCATGTAATACCGGTAAGAATATAAAATTTTTAAATTATATTTTCAATTTTAAGGTAAAATTTTTTGCAAAAGAACAGTGGAATCGCATTACTATGTAACTACTCTGCTTCTCTAAGAAAATATCACTCATACGTGGATACTTTCAAAGTAATCTGACCCCTCCGTCCTTTTGCCAAAAAAAAATATATTTTTAAAACGACTGCAAAGATAAAAATAGGTTTAGTCTTAATTAAAGGAGATTTTATTCCGGAATTTTGATTTCTAAGTTATGCAAATATATGTTTTACAACCTCTTCTCTTTTCCAGATATCGGTATATATACGTGAATAACAAGAGCTTACCTAAAAAACTGTTAGATTCAGCGTACTCGAATTAGGTTTACTCGCCGGCTGCCCCGCTTGTCAGTTTTTTCAAATCCAAACTATTTAATTTCTAAGTTTTACAGCTTAGTACTAGTGCTGGTGATTTTGTACTAGTGAGATACTAGTTCAATCTTTGAAAGGGAATTTTATAATGAAAATTTTCTATCAAACACATCGACCAAATTTGCTACATACAAACAATTTTCATCTATAAAATATTATGTTTTATAAAGTAAGTTACAGTCTATACTTACAGTATATACTAAAGTTCTATGAACTCTTTATAATTTACGTATTTTATAGGCTTTGTTAATTGATCTATGATCAATTAGGAGAATAATAACACTGGTCTACAGCAAAAAAAAGCCTTTAAATAAAACTATATGAAATATAATGATTATGATGCACTGAATTCATTTCATTTTTTATGGGCGTGGCAAATTTTTCACACAAAATATGGTAGTTATGTCAATATATTTCATAACTTATAAATGACTTGACCGATTTTAATGCAAATACCACCGAATGTTTAGAAAAAAATTTCCTATAAAGCAACTCAATAACTTTTTTTGGTATTTTCAACAGTTTCGGAGTTATTCATAACTTAGTTGCGAAAAAAAAAAAAAATTTCGAGCATTTTTTTTTTTTCAAAAAGCTTAAAATGTTTCGAATACAAAAAGCTATAAATCATGAAAATCGGTTGGCTATTGCTGATTTTATTCAAAAAAAATAATTTTTCATGCAAAATTAGTAAATTTTAACTAACTACTCCCCCTTCAAAATTCAGACGTCCACGTCTGTAAAGTTTAACGTACAATGGGAACAAGTAAACAAGTATTAAACAATGACTATCTACCTTTACAGAAATTATCAATAAAGTAAGGATAAATAATACAATTAAAAAGGGATAATTTGAATTTCTAGATATCTTTTTACAAAAAGTATAAATAAAAAAGTTATTGATATAAATTATAATTACATTTAATATTTTCTTTATAGGGCAAAATAGTTTCCTATTAAATAAGCTTAATTATAGAGCTTTTGAGGAAATTATATATAACTGTAGTCACGAGTAAAATTAATAATAAAAAGTAAAAGGAACAATCTGATTAATGTCTAGTGGTCACACATCAGTAGTTGAATGAATGAATTGTCCTGTTATATTTTGATGTAGCGAGTATAAGGTTTATTGCATTTGTTGAGAAGGTTTAGTGTTCCTGAGGGTTTCTTAAATATTTAGCTTCTCCGTATATCAGGGAAGTAGTGATATCGAAAAATCGTTGAATTTTCTCCTTTAAGGATCAATGGGTTCTGGTCGTTTTTAAGTACTTCTATCTGGTTATTACAGTTGAAGATAGCAGTTATATATTTTTTACAGTACCAGAACATCACAGTGGGACAATTGGAAATCAGGAAATGTTGAATTTGAGCTAAAATGTGAAGGTCACAATGAACTGCTTTCACAACTTTAGGATTTATAACAGATTGAATTGATTTTATTGCACTTTGACATCTCTATACGAAATATTATGACAAATACGTTCTTTAAAAATAATTTTCATTTTCTGTTTAACATTTTCGGTGGTTGGAATAATGATAGTTCGATTGTACATTGGCTAAATTAGCTGACGTTGAATCGGTATCTAAATTTATAAGCTGCCTTGGCAATGAATCTGCAACGATGGTATCTCTGCCTTTTGAATTAGAGATGTTATCAAAAACAGAGGTCGTCAGCGGTTGATGATCAATGTTCAATGTAGGGGAGAATTGAGCTTTCCCCAAAAAATTAGTTTCATCTACAAAGGATATATTTTGCAAGGTTTTTTTCTCTCCAATGCATTTTTTTGCTAGATTTTATAACCTTAGTAGTTTATTTGCTCCATTTTCTGTTTATTTTGTCTGCTTAAGTCAAAATTATCTAGTGAGTCATGAGCTCCTTGGAAATTATTGGATATCTCCGTCCCTATAGTTAGTGAACGGGGTTTATATGCAAGACTCTAAATATTTGTTGGTTTAATATTTGATTGAGAACTTTGACGAGACTTGGGGAAAAATTGTTGTTCCCGATTACATGGCTGTTGAATTTGATTATTAAAAGATAAATTTCCTGTTAATTTTATTGAGTGTTATCCAGATGGTTGGTTATTGAAAGTTGTAGGTAATTGGTATTTATGTCTGAATTGATTATGCTGAATATTGTTAATATAATAATAACTAGCTTACCTCTGATTTTTGCTTGAACTCAATGTTAATAAAGATTAAGGCCTGGAACAGAATAAAGTAGTTGTAGTGTTGCAAGAAAAAAATGAACAGATTATTGAAGCTTTCTATGTGGTTGCCAAAAAACCTCAACAAAAACTTAGAGAATTATGCAAGAATAATATGTGAATTTTTTAACAAAATAAGCCCCAAGTTGTGTAAGAAATGCATATTAAACTACATATTTCACATTAAATCTAATAAATTTCTAAAAGTGGAGTTAATCGATTTGGCAAATGAAGTATTCTTTGCACGTAGCTTCAAGCACGCATTAAAAATATGTAATTTATTATATGTACTATATAGGTACTATAAATAAAAATTTAAAACACTAAAACTTGGTTGTTTTATGTTACGATTAATTTGACGATTTTTTTACGATTTTTCGGAACCGAAATTACGATATATTTTTAATTTATCGGAAAAATTACAATTTTCAGCAAATTTCATCTGGCAGCCTTGTTTAAAAGATAAAAACTGTTAGTGGTGCTAATGTCACAAAAAACGTGGCAAAATTGACAAAAACTTATGGAAAGTAGCAAAACTTAGTTCATTGTGTAAAGTCGCACAAAATGATTTTGGCCGTCAAAAAAGTTGCATAATGCGACTTTAGTCGCATCAAGGGTAACGCTGCAAGATACAAAGAAAAATGTTAAATATGCAGTTTATGTTTCAAATTCGAGTGTTAAATACTAATTGTACTAATAATAGTTTAAAGAAAGTTACATACTGCTTAAATAGCAGTAATGTTATTTAAAGAAATATATTTATTATGTTAAAACGTTACTTCAAAGAAAAAAATAATAATAATAAACAAATAAATAAAAATAAAAAGAATTAACAGCCTGGCCCACGATGTCGAAAGAAAATTTAAACGAACGAAAGGCAGCCACTCACTTTCTTTCGTAGCAGCGGCCCACTATCTTACGATTTATGGTTCGCTTGACTTTACGTTTCAAACGTAATCCAAATAAATAACTAGATTGCCATATAGGAATAACACATATAAATCGCCAATATTCAAAAAAGCGCTTAAATATAGAAATTTTTAAATTCAAAAAGTAACTGTGGTACCACTGGAACTTGACGGTCAAAAATATAAACAAACTAACATACAGTTTCAAAAATTCGTGTTCGTACAACCTAAAGAATTTATTGTCTTGAATTTTATTATTTCTTTAAAAGCTTGTGATTAAAATGCGTCCTTTTATTTGTTTCAATTATGTAATAACGCCTATTGTTTTTTAAATCGCGTATAAAATACTATTTTTCTTTATTCATTTTAAAAATGGTTTTTGGAAATTTATATGAATATTGATTTTTCATACTGTAAGTAAATTAGTATATAAATTAACAAAAAAATAAAATTTATGGGAGTAATTTTTACTTTTTTTATACAATGATGGCTACAAATTGAAGCTTTACAAGGACCAAATACCTAGCTACGAAGCCAGATACATGAAGAAGCATTCTAGAGCGCTCCAGTGTGCATTTCATAATTCAAACGACAATAAAAACAAGCGTGTGAATTTAACATTTAACAAACATAAGAAAAACGAAATTGTGAGCCGTAATTTTGTATTGAAATGTTTACGTTACCGTTCGCATTCATTTCCTTTCGACTAGAAAATATTAGTGAGCCGCAAATCAGGTGTTTGTTGTTCGAAAATATGACGTTTGAAATCGTGGGCAAGACTGTACAAAAATTAAAATTTATGTTAATTCATATATGAATACTATGTTCTTACAAGAATTAAATATTTTATTTTAGAGAAAATTTTAAAATTGAATTAACATTATCAGGACTATGTTATTGACAGGCAAAACAAAAAAAAAAAATATTTACATAAACTAAAATAAGCTCAATGAAAAAAAAAAATTAAAAAAATTTCTTTTGACACATATTTACATGTATGTACTTGGTTTATGTGTATTTTCCTCCTTTATTTTATACTTGAGTGCAAATTCAAATTATAAATTAGAAAAAGACTCACCAATTTTGAATCCAGCGATGACTGTAGAGCTGTTGTCTGTAGATACCTTGAGTTTTACTTGTTGTAATAGCTATGTTAATATAAAATTTTCACTCAAACTCAACATGTAAAATAATTTAAAAAAAGTTTGATTTTAGAAAATTTTAAATAAACTTAAATCAAAACAAATACAAACATATACATTTACAAATTATCTTTAAAAAAATAAATAAAATTTAATAGGATTGACTCTTAAATTATATTAAAAAAACTTAATCACAAAAATTTATATAAATCATGAAAAAAAACAGTAGAATAAATAGGAGATCAGTGGAAAAAAATTAGCACTTAAAACTCAACACTGTAAATCAGGGTAATTTCAGCCTAATTCAGTTGTTTGGGATTGTTATAATGAGCGTCAGTTCTGTGGTCATTTAACAGCAACCGATTCCAATAAACAAAATAACTTTTCCAGAAATGAGCGGTCGAATTTTTGAGAATATAATCCCCCTCTTCTCAACAGTTCTAGCCCTATGTGGCGCAGACGAATTACTATATATAAAGTTTCCGGATTCTCTGTACTCTTTTGTCCCTCTCTCCAGTGGAATATCTTCAAAATCCTTTGTGCAATAAATAAACAAATTCCTGACAAAAATAAACACAGTATCAGGAATAATTAAGAAAAATATATTTAATGGTCAAAATTTTACCAGGATATGTTAAGCAACTTACATACACAAAAAAAAAATCGGGAGGAATAAAACAATAAAACACAGGCCAAACATTTTTTAAACACCAAAAAAAAAATCACATTTAAATACTTCTCACTTCCAAAATTAATTTCACAATAATTCAAAATTTTAAGATTTCCAAAAATTTCTACAGACAAATTCATGGCAATTTTGATAAAAAAAAAAATTATGAAAATTTGTAAAGTGAAATTTTGCAAAGTGTTTTTATACCGTCATTATAAAACAGGTACAGTTTTAAAATGTTATTTTCATACACTGGAGCTATAAAGGCCAAAATACATTCTAATGGCTAAGTAAAACTATCACCGACACATATCCTTTACATGGTAAATGCCCCTGTTACGGGAATCAAAATCCTGAAGCTCATAATATACATTACCAACTTTACGAAGAACTGTAACTCTGATACCTAAAGGAGCTAGCTTTGAATTAAAATATTCAACCTTAGAGCTCTGGTTAAATGACTGTCTATATACAAATTGACTTTCAGTAAAGTTAATTTCCGACATCGTAAGTTGTAGGTTCAAACGTTCCTTTCATATACCCTTCACAAGTACTTCTAAATTTTGTTCTGAAGTAAGTAAAGTTCGTCGGAGCGACTTCTATTACGAGGTCGGTCACTATGGGCACAGGGGTGGTTTTGTCGCCACTCCTGTGGCTTTTCGTGATCGGAAAAATACGCGGGGTATTTGGTCAGCTGGGTACCAAGGTGAATGCATACGCTGATGACGTGCTTCTGCTTTTTGGTGGTAAATTTCTGTCTACCTCATAAATTGATGCAGGGTGCATTGGGCAGACTGCCACGCTGGGCACGTGGTAGTGGTGTCAATCCGGCGGAGACCGAGGTTGTCCTTTTCAACAAAAATCGTAAGATTCCACCATTTACGCTACCAGTCATGGATGGAGTGGCAATAGAACTTTCCTCGGAAGCGAAATACCTCGATGTTGTCCTTGATCGTCGACTTGACTGGAAAAGGAACATCGAAAAGAGTGTGAAAATGAGTTTTATTGCACACTATTCGTGCAAGAACCCCATTGGCAAGAATTGGGGTTTGAAGCCGAGTGTGGTTCACTGGCTGTACAACACGGTGGTACGCCCGATCCTTACTTATGGTGGTCTTGTGGCAGACGGTGAGCAGCGGGTGGAGCTTGTTGAAGCTGAGTAGTGTGCAACGGAATCTTTTAGAATGTGATGCGGATGGAGGGGCGCGTGACTATCTCGCGCGAACCATGTGCTTCGAGAATGTTGAGATGGTGATACCGAGTAGGGATGTTTGGAGGGGCTGCGACCCTCCTCTTGGCAAATTGGCCGTTTTCACGAATGGATCCAAGACGGAGGAAGGCACAGGGGCTGGCGTCTACTGCTAACGGCTTAACCTTGGTTACTCTTATATGTTGAGCGGCGAGTGCAGTGTATTCCAGGTAAAAGTTTTTGCGGTTAGGAAGAGATGATTGAGAGAAATGTTGGTGGCATTGAGGGTCGGGTGACTGTTTTTGTGGATAGTCAGGCAGCTGGTCTGAGAGGGCTGATAAGTTGGCTCGTCGGGGCTCTGGGTCAGCTTTTCTTCAGATTGAGGACGTTATGTTGCTACTGCACCACTATATCCGCGTACTTGAGGAATTCTTCGTAGGGAAGGCTGGCCAAATCTGGTATGACAATCCGGGTTGCAGGATTTCTAGATCTTTATGGCCAGTTACTTCCAGTCGTAGGACTTTCGCTCTTCTCTCTATGAGTAGAGCGGAGCTAAGGCTAACTAAGAGCATTACCACGGGCCACTGCGGTGTCCGGGCGATGACTCGTAGATAGGCAAATGCTGACACGGATTATTGTAGGTTATGTAAAGACGAGGAGGAGTAGAGATAATTGAGCACCTTTTGTGTCGCTATCGCAGTTGGCAGGAGACATCGCCTAAAAATGACTACCTTATGAGAGCCAAACGATAACTAACTGACGTGTAGATAAAGCAGTTTCTTATATACCTAATTGCCTACAGTTTGGAAGGTTCCGGAAGTATCGACCATCTTCTATTTTCATATCAGTTAATTCAAATGTAACGTAAAGATGGTTGATTTGGCAGTGCTGCCAAATTGACAGGGTGACACATATCTACCAAATATACCAATATTTTACAGTTTTTTTATTTTCGTTACATTTAATCCTGTTCGTCCCGAATAGGCTCATTATCTTCCTTTCCATAGCTCGCAAATCGCTCTAGATGTACCAATTTCATTTCTGATCGCGGGCTATTGTTCTTCTGTATTCTGTATATAACATCGTTTAACCTCTTGACTACCTTATAAGGTCCATCCCAGTTAGTTTGAAGCTTGGGACATAATCCTTTCTTCCGCTGTGGGTTGTAGAGTAGAACTAGTTGTCCCTCATGGAAGCACACCGTATTTGCTGTACGATCATATCTGGCTTTCATTCTATCGCTGACCGTTTTAATTTGTAAACTCACAAATCCGTGAAGCTCATTGAGGTTTTCGTGTTTTTCAGCATATGTGGTATTCCTCTCTGTGGTAGGTGTAACACCAAACTCTAAGGCAACAGGTAGTTTAAGCTCAGTCCCAAAAATAATTTTGTCAGGTGACCTAGATGTTGAGTCATGGACAGCTGATCGGTACGCCAGTAGGAACCTCGGTAGGTGTTCGTCCCAATCCTTTTGTTGCTCGCTCACTACTTTTATTTTTTTTATTAACTCGTTTTACCATTCCGTCAGACTTAGGGTGAAGAGGCGTCGTTCGAGTCTTCTTAATTCCATATCTTTAAATACAGCAGATTCGAAATTTCTACCCTGGTCGGAATGTAGCTCTATTGGAACACCATAGCAGGATACCCAGCTGTTCAAAAAATATTTCCAATTGTGTTTGCTTTTTGATTGGGTATGGCATACACTTCCAGCCATTTGCTGAAATAATCCATCACAACGAGGGCATAAAGATTTCCAGCATTACTTACAGGAAAAGGGCCTGCTACGTCCATTGCTATCCTCTCGAAAGGTGCACCAGAGTTATATTGTTGCAGCTGACCTCAGCTTCGTTTTAATGGACCTTTAGCTGCGATACACTGAGTACAGTTTGCTATCCAATCCGCCACTGCTTGCTGTCATTCAACCCAATAAAAACGTTGTTTTTTTGTGGTCCCCAGGTGTCCTCCGCTGACTTCATTATGAAACTAATTTAAGACTTCTTTCATTTTGGAGGAAGACACCACTATTAGGTTATATGAAGATTTGCCATCCACACATTCCAAATGGCGATATAAGCACCCATTAATCAACTTCATACTGTCCCATTGTGCCCAATACGCTTTTGTAAGAGGACCTTCTGCCGATATTTCATTGCGAGTGGGCCGTCTATTCTCTTCTTTTGCTGCTATAATCTTTGCCAGTATTGGGTCCCTCTTTTGTGCTCCTGACCAGTCTTCGTTTACGTCTATTTATGCTAGCCAGATATCAATGGTGGATTCCTTCCGCTCAGCTTTCACACAATGTTTGCATTTCAGATTACAAGGCCGACGTGGGAGAACACCAGCATTTCCATGTTTCATGCCACTTCGGTGTTCATTTCTAAAGTCATAAGTCTAGAGGCCCTCAATCCAACGTGCTAGCTGTCCTTCAGGGTTCTTAAATTGTAGCAGCCATCTCAGTGCAGAATGATCAGTCCTTAGTAAAAAATGTTGACCATATAGTTACTTATGGTAATGTTTAACGTTTTCCACTACTGCCAGTAGTTCACGTCGAGTCACACAATAATTCCGTTCAGGATTTGATAGCGTGCGGTTATAGTAGCCTACGACGTTCTCCGTCCTATTGACCACCTGTGAAAGTACACCACCAATACCGTATCCACTGGCATCACTGTCAAGGCTGAATTTTTCACTGTGGACTGGATACCGGTGCAGCACACAATAGGTCTTTTAGTGTCTGGGACGCCTTTTCTTGTGACTCAACCCAATGATACACGCCTTAGACTTCTTGATGAGCTCATGTAAGCTTGCTGCCCCGCTCGCAAAATTAGGCACGAAGCGTCTATAATATGTATAGAATTCCAAAAAGCTACGTAATTCGTAAAGATTCTGGGGGGAGACCAGTCCTTTACTGCTCGTATTTTATCTTCATCGTTGAAATGTCATCTGCTGTAACTAGATACCTCAAATATTTTATTTGTTTTTGGAGCAATGCACATTTCTTCACACTTAATTTTAGTCCAGCCATTGATATTCGTTGCAGGTTTTCTTCTACCAGGTTTTTAAGGTGTTCTTCGAAAGTTCTGCCCATCACTATTATGTCGTCGAAGTAAACCATACAAGTCTTTCAATGGAGTCCTTTTAGTAAGCGCTCCATAAGCCGCTCAAATGTGGCCAGCGCTTTGCACCGTTCGCACTGAAAGCAGTTTTCTCCTTATCCTTGTCTGCGATCTCTAGCTGCCAATATCCGTTCTGTACATCCAATGTTGAGAACTACTTTATACCAGCTAGCGTGTCGAGCGTTTCGTCAATTCTTGATATTGGGTAGCTGTACTTTTTAGTGACATCAATTAGCTTTCTGTAGTCTACGCAGAATTTTGCATTACCATCTTTCTTTTTATTTTTAACTAAGACTACAGGTGAGCTCCAAGGACTCGATGACGGTTCAATTACACCGCTATTTTCCATTTCATTGACCAGCTCCTTAACCTCACTACGCTTCGCCAGAGGTATACTTCTGGGTGCCTGTATTTATTTCATCTGACTATAGCTGATCTGCCTTGATTTTTATTTTTAGTGGCGAATACGCAGGCGTACTTCTTTAGCAACTTTTTGGCTTTATCTTTTTCTTAAGCTGCTAGACCCGCTACCCATTTCTTTACATTTTCGTGAAACACCTGTTGATCCTTGGCTGACATATTGGCAGTGGCCTACTTCGGAGTTTTCACAAATGAATTTTTCGTGGCCTGATAGATTGAGCACTCTCACCGGAACTATTCCTTTTTTGTTGGATTTAATGAGGGCCTTTGCTGATAACAAGTCCGTCTTTTCTGCTAACTCTACTACCCACAAGCGGTTGTCCTCACAATCTCCCTCCATACGCGCCCGTATATGCGGTGGTAATTTTTGTCCTTTGACAGCAACTAATCTCCTAGCCTGCACTTGATGCTGGTATCCCACGTCAAGAGGTATATTGACATTACACCAACTCATTATCTGTTGCCCCATATTCAAATTGATGCCATGAACTATCATAAAGTCGGCACCAATTATAACCTCGTCTACAATATCGGCGACAATAAAAATATAGCTTACAGTAATGTTCGCTATAGTAACCATTATCTCAATTTTTCCGTAGACGGTGGCAGACTCTCCAGTAGCTGTTCGCAGTCTGATATTATTGAGTACCTCACAATTTCCCTTCACTATATCGGGTCTGATTAAAGACTGTGTCGTACCGGTATCTATAGTGAAGGTGTGTTGTCTGCATTAATTAAACCCGCACGCTGTAAAGTTGCTGTTATTTTTCTGCATCACTGATATGGAGATTTTGGGGCCTTCGCTTGTGGGAGCTAGCTCTTGTACCTCAGTGCTAGCTCGATTTAGTTTAACTGGGACTCTTTTGTTTTTTATGGTAGTTGGTCCGTTTATTATTTCGAGGTGGTGAGGCGTATCTTCACCTCTTGCGTGGCACTTCACCGCGTTACATCGGCAAACAGACGAAAGAAGACTACCTAATTATTCACAAGATTTTTCAATACAAGGTACAATAATAATTTTTATTATGAATCGAAGTATTCTGCTATAATATACTCGTATAAGCAAAATCTTTACGAAAGTCTTTTTAATAAATCTAGTTAAATTGGAACTGATTTTCAGAAAACCACAGTGATGACATAGCCAAATCTAATATGCAAGAAAATACAACTTTTGAAGATACTTTAAATGAAACGATATATAAGCAAATTTAACTTATAAGACCAACTCAAAAAGATAGTCAATAAAATACAATAAAACAGATATACAATTATACAAAACTAGTATATAAATTACCGAAAATGGTCAAAATTTGTAGAATGACCTCTTGACTATTTATATCGAGAGTAAAAGAGTTTTCTTAATAACTGATCACTTCGTAACCAAAATAAGAAACCGATTATTGGGTAAATAATGGAAAAAGAAAAAGCCAATTAAAAGCAGAAAAATATTGAAGTAAAAAGTAAACTTAATATTTATATTTTATTTTGAAGTTTTTTTTTTTGTTTTAAGTATATACAAAACTACACTTAATTAATTATTCTTTCTATTTAAAAATTTATTTTTAAAATAAAGGTTTACTAAAAAAGCTAGAAAAACTATTTTAATAGTACAATCGAGTCTGAATACAGTGGACTAATTTTTGCAAGGTATTAGTATTCCAGCATAGTCAGTAGTGTTGGCTTCAACCAATGCGATATCTTTATCGAAACTTTTAATAGCTTCAGTAGATTTTATATCCGATTTATCCTTCGCCTTGGTCGTCATCACAAGATTCTGGTTCGTTACCTTCGATTGTATTCCACTTCTCAATATTATGTTCAGTGTAGGTTTCCTAAAATAAATAAAGTAGTACATATAAACTTCATTAACAGGTGAATATAATTATCTCCGCTATTACAGGTTGCAGCAAACCCTGTATATTATCCCACGCATCAGCCATCCTCGCTTCAACTCGTAAATAATATTTCTGAGGATCAGTTGCCTGAGTATCCGATGATAGTTTCTCGCCGCACACTCTTAACAATCGGATTCCAAAGCGAAATTTAAATCCAGATAACCAACCCGAGCTGGCATGAAATCTACCTTCTACTTTCTTAAAGTCAGCGTACAACTTTATTGCCTTTTCCTTAAGCATTTCCCCAGTAACTGAACAGTTTTTTTCGTTGAGTCATAAACCACTTGTAAAGCATCTTCTATGCTGGGATACTCGCCTTTTCTAAGAGTCTTCCGCTAAGATGCTCCGATTGCCAGGCAGGATAAAATATTACGATAATTTTTTTTATTCCCGAAATTGTTGTTTTGGCTATTCCATAAATCTTTGCCAAGAATGAAACACCAGCGCCTTTCCCGATTTTTTCAATAATAGAAAATTTTTGCTTTAACGAAAGGAATTTCCTTGCAGACATGATAACAGTAAATTTATTAGCACACAAAAGCTTTTAAATACACATAAAACAGCGCACATTCACTCAGAAGCGGTTGGAACCCGCATATTCACATTCGCAGCAACTCTTCCAGTAATAAACATAAAATGAGCAATTTCGGGGAAACACGTTTTTATTTCTGGTTATTACTATTATTTTTTTTTTTTGTCAATTTATGCTTACCGTTTAAAATTATGTTCACTTTCGATAGTTCACTATTTAGAGTACTCCATGTAAAAATTCGGTGTTCACTGTATCCAGATACGACTGTATATTATACTGGTATAATGCTATTACGGGAAAAGATTTCCCGGGAATGGAGAAAGTGCGGGAAAAAGATAACACTAATGCATGTCTTCATGGTCGGCCTCGATATTTTTTAGAAACAACAATTTTTTTTGCTTTATTGTTGTAAATATGACCTATGCATTCATGTACCTATTACTTTAAATTAGTTACGTTTAAACTTAGAAAATATTCTATAATTTAATTTTTTTCTCTTTCTATTTTTGATATTGTTCTTTCTCTTTGAATATCATAAAGAATACGGAATACCTGGAGGGTTACAACGTAAATATTACAAAATCTTATAGAAAGCAGAAATACTGCAAACACAAGAGACTGTTTGTGACGGAAGACACAGTGCCTGACATCAATTTTCCTGTGCTCCATGAAGTCGACAACAACAACATTATTGAGGGTGCTGCTCGAAGCAGTAGAAGTTCTTCCACAGATGGATTAAGTATAACCCACGGCTACAGTCGAAAGATTGCAATAGTATTATTATCAACCACAACATATCTAATATTGCAAAAAACGTTAAGACTGAAGTGGTGCTGGAGCTTCCTGCCATTATGAAAGATTTAAAATATTATGAACTCAATTGTGTCGGTGAACATATGATACTAGTATTTTGTGCAAAAGAGTAAAAAAGAAAAACCTTAATACATACATACATTTAAAACATTTTACCCACTCGCTAATAAACACAAGCACACACAAATAGATTTATATATATTTTATGATGGATGAAATTAACAATCTAAATTTAAAAAGAAAATCCCTTATTTTTTATATTGTTGACATTTTCTCTTTTTAGAAATGTCCCGTCTTAGTCTTGGTAACGTATTTTATTTGTTATAGTTTGTTTGGCAACAGGTTCTTATATTCGGTATATAAGTACGTACACACATAGTTTCTGTGTAAAATTTTAAAATCCAAAGGTGATTAAAGTTTTAAAACCCATTTATAAGCCACTTAAAGGCAATAAAATAATACAAACTATACCTACCAAAAATACATGTAGTTGGGAAAATTTTGAAATCATAAGCTAAAAGATCACGAACTACGACAGGCATTTTATATGAGGAAAGGCCTTAACTTGATTTTATAATAAAACGGTGCTTAAATGCATTTTAAAATAATTCCTCTTTTTTGGTTTTTAACAAACACAATCATGGTGTTACTACTTCTTTAAATCACATTGCAGTAACTCATTTGCTTCTATGTAAAGAATTTTTAAAAGAAATTTAAAAAAACTACATATAAATAAACAAATATCTAAAGTTATGTTTACTAATTTGTTTTAGACAAAAAAGTTGTCTAAACAACAGCTTCATGAGAAGTTTGACGTCTCCATCTTTGAAAGAGATAATTGTCCGGTTAATTCTCAGCTTTTAATGGTTTTATTTTAATTTTTGCTCGGGCGAAGTTGTAAAAATTTTATTTGATTTGACACACATCAAATAGACTTCACAAAATAACATTAATTTTTTTAAATACTACATTGTTTTTAATACTACATTGTATTTTATATAGCATCTTTAATTTCCAACAACGTTTTTGTCCTAAACAAATGGATGAATCCAGATTCAACTTATATGGAGTTCGCAAAGCAAAAGCAAAATTGCGAATAATTTCAATCCAATTCATTTTCTAATGTTATATTCACACGACAACGTTTTTCGTCATTCGCTCTCTCATTCATAATACAGCCCGCTGTCAAGCACAAAGATGTTAATCTATCTAACAAAATTATGCAAACAAATAAAATAATGGCCGCTCGTTGCATTGATTCCATTTGCTAGCAGCTTTTGTCGTTCGGACGTGAAATAAGTTCAAATAAGTAATACAAGCAGAGAGCGAAATAATCCGAAGCCTCATGCGAACTTTGCATTCATGCGATGATATTTATGGTTAAGCTAGTAAAAACTTAAAATAAAGTTTTTTGTTTTTTTTATTATTCAGAGTCATTTAGGGATTAATAAGTATTTTTTTCTTAAATACATACGTATGGTATATGTGTACCTTTTTGGTAGAATAATCCAAAAATAAATTATGACTTCAAAAGCCAAATGATATAACGATATTAGGTAATTTTTGAAACCGAATAATAAAACTCCCTTTAAAAACAGTTGCCAAGTAATATAACAGTTGTTTAAATAACAATTGGAAACAAACGATTAACAGAAGGAATGTTCTCCTTTGCACAATTTTAAGCATTATTTTTTTTTACCATATAAATTGATTTTTTTAATAACGCTCAAGGGTTATGATTAAAATATTGAACTGAATTAAAAGACATTAATAATAATTTCATACATTATAAATGTAAAGAATAGAAATGAAGCATAGCTGATATTTACTTTTGTTTTAATTAAAAGATTAAATAAATATTTATTAAGAAAAGTAGTATTCAAATTAGGTTGACAAAAATATTTTTTGTAGATGTGGCAAGTAGTATTAAAATATTTGAATATAATTAATAAGACATGATAATATAAAAACCATACAAATTTTAGTTGTAGTAATAAACTCAAACTAATCAAATGTGATTTTTTGTTTTTGATTTTTCGTAATTACGAGTAAAGTTCATGAAAAATGTAAATTAAATAGTATGCATAAAAATACTTTTACAGATATGTAAATCTTTAAACAAATAGATTTTTTTAATCAAAAATAAAAACCATAGATTAGATTTTAAGCGTGTGTAGAAACATTTAGCAAAATTGTATTCATTTATTATTCACCACTTAAGAAAAATCATATTTTGTTTTGTAAAAGTGAAGAAATATCCTTTACAAAAAATAAAAGATGATGTGGGATATCTGAATGCACTTTTAAAATAAGAATAAATTCTATTTTACAATTAAAAGCAATGAAATATTAATACAATCAAAACTAGAAATAAGCATTGTTCATAACGGATTACCTATTTATTAAAAACAATTAAATAAAAAAATTGTTTTCGCTCTATAAAGTAACAATTCTCATAAAGATTTTCTTTCTATCAAAGGAAAATAAATGTTCTACAGCAAAAAAAAAAACTTTAAATAAAACTATATGGAATATATGTTATGTTATTCCGGTCAAGCCGTTTTCAAGTTACGATGAAATATATTGACATAACTACGTTATTTTTGGTGAAACTTTTGCCACGCCCATAAAAAAAAATTGAGCCTGATGGAAAAAAATGAAAACGATTTTGAATTCAGCGCATCAAAATCATTATATTCCATATAGTTTTATTTAAAGGCTCGAAAATCTTTTGTTTTGTGTGGACCAGTGTAATTGTTAAATATGCTAAAAAAGCAACAACAACAACAGTGTACAAGAATTTATTTTTTTAAATCTAAATACATACATGCCAACTCGTGTACACTAACATAAAACCAATTTTACTTACAACTGGTTATGTTTTATATACCTGCAATTTAACAAAATATACAGTGACAAACTAAATTATTGGCACAGTAAGCTCTTTCAGCTTTAACTAACTTAATGGTCTTATTAAACAAATTTGATAAATTAGATATAATGATAAATTTCCCTCAAAAGTAACTATATTTCATTCCAAAAATAAAATAATAAAAAACAAAATATAAGATAAATAAGTAATAAAAAACAAAGGAAAAAACCAAATTTCGCTGAACCAAATTATTGACACACTTTATTAAAAACTATAAGATATTGGTTATCACGCGAAAATTAATATTTGGTTGTTAATCCTTTATGTTTTATAACTGCATCCAGTTATTTTGTAATAGAATTCATGAACTTTTTTATAACACTGTCTCAATATTTTACTACTTTTAGACGAATACCTGCTTCATCTCATAATATTGGTAACTGCCCGCTTTTCTAGTCGGCTATCCAAATCCTCCCACATATTCCACTATAACACACCGTTGTACACAGGTACATACGCCTAACATGAGCCAAATGTTAGGCGTATGTAGCAATTTCGAAAAGGGCACATGTCCGAATATTTAAAGTTTAAAAACTAATTATTTTTTAATGATGTATGATAGTTCAAAAAATTTTATACGGATTATATTTTGTGGCTAATTTTTAATCGAAAATTACACAAATATTTGGATATTGATTTTATTATATAAGTTTGTTTATATATTTAAAATTAATGAGATGTGCCCTTTTCGAAATTTATGATATCAAGTACACAAAATTTAATGAAAAAAAACCATATTAATTTGCAGAAAATTTTATTTTAGGTATCAAAAAATTAAAAGCAATACTTCTACCAAAAATAAATAATATACTTTTATCAAAATTTTTCTTCAGGCAGCTCCATTTCATTTGTAGTTGGCCATTGCAGTATTTCATCTAAAAGTTCTGTAAATTCTGGCGGTACATATTGCTTGAGTTTTGCAATATCTGCAATTTTCAGATAATTAATAGGTACTCGATAAAGCAATGCTGCATTGCATTTTCGTACTCTCTGTTTAAACAATAATTTCGAAAAGGGCACATCTTTTAGAGTTGTGACCTATTCGCTATAACGTTTAAAGTAGAAAGAATGCTAGGAATGTCATTTTCTCAAGCGTAGTAGGTGCAGGGAAGCATTTGGGACTCATTGATACGAAAAAACGCATTTGCCAATATGTGCGAGATGTGCCCTTTTCGAAATTGCATACTCAATTATATTTTGCTTTATGCGGTAATGGCTAAATAATTTTTTTCTAAACTATTGTCTAGTCTCAGAAGAGATCTATGTCGAGATAATTATTAGAATCTGTTTGCCTATTCTGGAGGCAATCGCGACTGCTGGAGGAGTTACACCGGCCTGTATGCTGTAAACTTTCGAAAGTTTAGACTCCCCAACATAAGATTTGTCTTGACTGTGCAGATATAGAATGATTTTTCGCTGAGATTCAGTTGTTCCTTCTGATTTTTGCCCATTTTTGCTCAAAACTAATAACGTTGGCTTAATTTAAGCCACTGTGACTTTTTTTACTCTGACATATAAAAACTCATCAATTAAGAAGTTGACTAATGGCTAATCCACGAAATTTTTAGAATGAAGCTTAGTGTGCTAATAATTTTGTTCAGCGAAATTGTTTTTTTTTATTAATAAATAATATAAAAAAATTTTGAACTGAACATTCTGACTTGTGGGAAATTTATCACCTTATACTCGTATTGTAAATATATCAGTTTATCAAAAATATCTTTAAAAGAACCATTAAGTCACCCATGAAGTTAAAAGAGCTTACTGCACCAAGCAGCAAGCAAAAATGAGCACATGTTTTGAAGTTTAAAGAAAAGTTCTTGTTAAAATAAAGGTACTCAAGCAAAATATAGTGTTTTCTTCTGCGAAGAAAAAAGATGCATTTTGCTGCTCTTTCTTCCGTTGTTTTTCTTTTTTAAAAATTTTAATACAAAGAAAAGGTGCTAGCGGTGCTTATCTCTAAATATGCTGCAGAGCAAAAGAAGTGCATCATTTTTTGTGAGAAAAGAAAAAAGTATTAGAAACGCCATAAAAAAAAACTTCTATATATATTCATTGCTAAGGTCTTTGAAAATAGAACCGTCTTATTTGATGATGACTTCTATTTCTGGATAAGAGCTAATGCAGTTTTTTGACAGCAAAATATAAACTACAGAAATATTAAATAAGGAGTGGACCGAACATCCTTCAAAGCGAAAAAATCGTTTGTTTTCTTCGGCAAAAATTATCAAGGCATGCGGAGAAAGTTTGAAAATTAGAACCTTGAGGACTAGAATCGAGTAATTTCGCCGAAGGCGGCGACCTCCAAAAATCTTTTAAATGCATCACGTTAGGGCAACTGTTAGAAGTTATTTAGAAGACAGTTTAATGGTAGAAGGTCGTTTCACTTGAATGCAGACGTATTCACTAGTTAAAGTTAACGGTATTACAAAACAAGGATACTATTTGAATATTTTACGGACCAATTTGTCAAAACTCGCCTATTGAACCCTTACATAGAAAAAAAGGTGTCTTTATTAGATCGGTGATCCAAAATTATGGATGATCTATAGCAGCGAACAAAAAGAGAGATGGAATTGTAGAGATTGCGCCTAAATGCGTTAAAAACGTTATAAAGAGCTGTGAGAAAATATTACAAATTATAAATGCTTCTTTATTTATATACATGTAAAACGGGCATAATATTGTACTTTCACTTTTGCCATTTGTTTCTTTTAAGCAGGATCTTTTCAATTGAATTTCGAAATATGTGAACATTTTTGCCAGCTGCTGTAAATGTAAAAAGTTATAATTATTTCCTATTAATTAAAATCATTCAAAATTTGACTTCTTATGACAAATAAAATTATAAATATCTACACTCATAAACATTTCAGATTAAAATTATTTACTTAATTTATCGAAATGGTAAACGTAACCAAACTAAAGGTAAATAAATAAATAATTGTATAGTTAAATATTATTAGATATATATATAAATATATATATATATATATATATATATATATATATATATATATATATGTATATGTATATGTATGTATATATACATATACATACATATATACATATATATACATATATATATACATACATATATATATATATATATATATATATATATATATATATATATATATATATAAGCAAGTGCATTCATATGGTAAATACACATTTTACAAAAAAAGACGATAGTTATCTATTTACAATGAAAAAAAAAACTTAAAATGAAAAAAAACAGCAATTTATATATTTATATATGTAAATGTATAGGTTATCAATCAATACAAGAAACACTCATACATATATTTATTTTCTTTTATACTTGATATATAAATATATATACTTACAGAAACTAGGACGAATGGGCAAATGGTCAGTGGGACATAAAGTGCAAGAAAAGAATTAAAAAATATTTTTATACAAAAGTGAAGTTAAAAGCAAATTAAACTAATTATTAGTAAATATGAATATTTTTATGTCTTACAATTGAATAGAAAGTTTACAAAACAAAATATATGTATATGTATATTAGGGAGATTGGACGGTTATTATTAGCAACAATAATTGTTTATACTTTTTTGCAAATAAATATTAATGTTTTATATATAGAGAATGATGAACAATTAGACTCATTGAAAGGGTCCTACTCACGCCGGCTTCGAACGGCAGATGTATTAGTGAAGTTTTCCGCAGCGTAAATACTCAGTCGCTAGCAACCTTGTGAGGTGATACCGCTGTTAAAAAATGTCAGATGGTGTGGCCTGGGTTTTAATCGTAGTCTTCTTGGTTGGTGGGCTGGTGTCTCACCCACATACCACAGTGGCACATATATTAAACACTTGGTGCATGTATTTATGTTTCCTCTGATGTGTGAAATATTTGAAAATCGATGGAAAGGTTAATTATAGATATATTGAGTGCCTATAAATACTAGGCTGAAGAATTATTAGCCACCTTAAATATGTCTATAAGATTGATTTTATTTTACAGCGAGGAAAACTTGATTCTATACCAAGTAGTGTCTAGGCGCTGGCAAATAAATCTCCTACATAAAATGCTGTTAAAACTGAATTACTGAATGAAATATTAGGGTGTTGCGTTGTCGAGGAAGAAATGTCCATTGAGGCCCTAAAAAAGCCAAACGTTCTAGCATACTAACTGCAACATGGAACAACAATTTTTCAACTTTATTTGCTAATGCAACAAGAAGTGAGAATAAATTTATTTTATTAAATGAACCGGTTAACTGATAACTTAATTAATTAATTTTAACCGAAAACCGGTTTTTAAAAATTATAATTTTTCGAATTATTCGAAAGTCGGTTTTTGGAAAAAGTCGAATAATCGATCTGCCTAATATATTTACATACATTAGTGGCATAACTAAAGCAACCAATATTAAACAGTGACGTTATGGCAAATATAATGCCTTATAAAAACTTAACTGAAATTTTTTTTGTTTTTATATTAACACTATTCAAAAAACACAAATAAAAAGAAATTATCATATATTTTTTTAAGATATTTACTTTCCAAACTTAAGCAACTTTTGTATTTCTGTCACTGAATTTCAAAATAAAATGAGTAGTTGTAGCGTAACCTTTATTTCTTACGGTGGCAGCACATTTGCGGGGCATTGCATCAATAAGTCCCTCAATTTGAGTTTTACAAACGGTTTGCCGTGCCTCCTGGATACGATTAAAAATGTTGCGTTTGTTATTCTTTAAGTTCCTTTTTTTCTTGCGCCATTTGATGCTACATGGATTTCCAATAGGGTTAAGGTCAAGCGATTGAGCTGGCTACCTGAAAACCCTTTCTTTTGAATTACCCAACTTTTCTTTGGCAAGTTTCAAAGCATGTTTCTGATCATTATCATGTTGAAAAACCCAAACCAGACTCAATTTTTCTTCATTATGAAAAACAGTACTACAACATCATTGAGCTCCCTCCGTGTTTTACTATGCCATTATAATATTGAAATTTAAAACGTTCAGCTTTGGTCTTCTTAGAGTGAAATCTTTTATGTCAGATTATTTTATCTACATATTAAGTTTGAATGCATCTGAGAACAATATGTTTCACCACTTCGCAGCACTCAATCTGGCCTTGTGACTTTTTCAGAAATACACAACTTCTTTGGAGAAGGCTAAATGAAAGCTTGGTAATTTTTTTATACGCTAGCGCTGAATCAATTCATCAAATACCTAAAAAATTGATCATTTTATTTATAAAAATGTGTTGGGAAACGTAATAATGCCTTATACGAGTGTGGTACAACAGAAAATATGAGTCTCGGTTGGGGTTTTCAACTTTGTAATATTCCGAGATATATTGCGAACCTTCTCAAAGAATGGTTGGGTAATTCAAAAGTAAGAGTTCTCGGTTATCTAACTCAATCGCTTGATCTTAATCCAATTGGAAATCTATGGAGCAACATAGATTGCAAGAAAAAATTAATTCTGAAATGAAGTTATACACCAATTTTAATCGTATATAAAAGGCATGTTACATAATTCCAAAATTCTAGGGACTTATTGATGTCCCGCAAATGTGCTGCCATCATTAACAACATAGGTAACGCTACGACTACTAATTTAATTTTTAAGTTATATGACAGAAATACAAAAGTTACTTTAATTTTGACCAGACATATTTAAGACTTAAAAAAATATGTTATAATTTATTTTTATGTTTTTACGGATAGAGTGTTAATATAAAAACAAACCAATTATCAGTTTTAATATTTTTTAAGGTATTATACTTGCCACACCATCGCTGTGTAATATCGGTGCGTTAGTTATGGCCACTAGTGTATATACATATATATATATATATATATATATATATATATATATATATATATATATACAGGGTGTCCGCCGGGAAGGTATACTATTTTGTTTGTTTATAATTTTTGATTATATGAGAATGGATCTTATATTGAGAAATGTTTCATTTATTGTCGGCAATTATGTATGGAATACAATATCAGATAAATGCCCGCCTCTGTTCGCCTCACAAATGCGAGCCCTTTAGAGCACATTTTCATTAATCTCATCACGAATATTTTTTTGAGTTGTTCCAGGTTTGTTTGTTGTTTCTGGTTGTTTGCATAAACCTTGCTTTTCGGATATCCACACAAAACGAAGTCTAGAGCAGTCAAATCAGGCGGCCGTAGAGGCCAATCAATATCACCATTCCTTGAAATAATTTGTTGTGAAAAGAGGTCTCGCAGTAATTCAATTGTAATCCAGGCAGTATGCGATGTGGCACCGTCTTGTTGAAACCACATGTTAGTCAAGCCAAAAGCATGCAGTTGTGGCATTAAAAAGTTTTCAATCATATCACTATATCGCTCCCCATTGACAGTTACCGTTACGCCGTTTTCAGTTTCAAAAAAGTAAAGTCCAATGATTCCTCCTGACTAAATTACACAACAGACTGTCACTTTTAATGGATGAATAATTTTGGGGTTTTCCATTGCCCAGAACTGACTATTCTGTTTATTCACATAACCATTCAAATGAAAATGTGCCTCGTCACTCATTATGATTTTTTGATGAAAATCGATGATTGATTTTGATAAAATATTTTAACGATTAAAACACGTTGGTTTACCGAATATTTTTCTATAATAAATTTGCCACGTCTCTACTTTACGACTGACAAATATAAACTGTCAAGACCAATGTTTACCAAAATGGCGGCAAAACAAATTGGATTTATTTGTTAATGTATTTTTCATTATTTAAAAAAAGTTTTTCAATATGTAGGATAATTATTACGATAATTGTTTATAAAAAGTATTTGAAAACTTACGAATATGATGGGAGGAAATTTTTTCATCAGAAGGCTATTTGCAATTTTATCATATTAAAAACGAAAATTGCTTAAAATCTTAATTCTTCTTTACAACAGCTCTACGGAATTACATTGGCAATTTCAAATTTTTTAAAGGCTTCTTTAGAGTCAAATGGAATTTTTTCGTTTTATATTTATTAATTCTACCTATAGTGTTTATTAATCCTCTAATGCACAAAACCGTTTTTAGCGGCCTTAAAAAAAAATCATAAAAGATTTAAATTTTTTAATGCATTAAACAATACTTAAACCAAATTTATTATATTAAATACATATATGTATACAGAATATTTCGAGCCATAACTGCCAACAAGACGTAAGCGCCATGATTATCGATTTTCGTGTTTCGATAAAAATCGATAGTATTTGATCATTCCCATCAGCAGACAAAATTTTATGGCTCTAAAATAAAAAAAACTTATGTACTATACTGGAACAAAAAATATTTAAAAAATGCTTTTAAGCGATAAACACAGCTACAAAACTTTTGCTTAAATGCATTACTTGTTATTTAAATCAAGTTTGGAATGCGTGTTGTTTGTTCTACATATCTCTAACAGAATATTTTTGCTTTTAATCATTCTGTTTATAGTTGATCGCGAATACATGTATTTTTTGTAAAGATAATAACAATAAAACAATTTTTAATTTCGGCGCAAAAATTTAAATTTTCGTAAGTAATAAAAAGCACTGCATGTACAGGCATTGCGACCAAAACTAAGCATATAAACAAATAAACCACGGTTATCAGACGACGATTTATTGTCTTTTTAACGTTTATGCGCGATTCCTAAAAATTATATGTACCAATTTTCGGAAGCTTCGTATAAGTAAGTTAACTCAGAAAAATTTTGACCTGCATTTTACCGTGAAATTTTGGTTACTTTTTAAATATTTTTTACCAAGTTTAAAATTTATTACAAATGTAATGCTGTGAGCGGAGTGCAGCTAGGAGACAAATATTTACATAAAATAAATACATACATATTTATATCATGGAAAATGTTTTATTTTAGAATTACTTAATGAAATACTGTACATTATTTGTAGTTTCTATTGCTAAATATTTAATTTAGGTGTTTGTTAGTTTAAAAGTATCTTTACAGATATAAAAAAGTCGGATGAAATACATTTAAAATAATAATTAAATATAAGTATTTAGTATTTAGTTTTTAATTTTCTATTCTATTAAGTTTTCATAAACAATAGACGAATGCGATAAAAAAAACATAATAAATAACAAGCAAAACTATATCGATACCTAAACTTATTTTATTTATTTAATCCTCGTTTATATCTACACCTGATTTTTAGTTTAAAAAAATTTATTGGCTTATAAGCTCTCCATCTTTATAACATAATAATCTCTCTCGCGTTGCTGGAAGCCTTTGTGCTGTACCTGCTTTTTACTGATGTGGTGAGATAAAGAGCTTTAACTGTTACCGTTCTCTACACAGGCAAAATTCCATATTTTTTTAAATGATGGTTTGTATTAACTGCCAAGTTATTTAAACCAAATTTAGAAACTTCAACTCTAACCATTCTCAAAATATATAAAAATCATTATTTAATTTGTATGAGAAATACCATGCTCACTTACCTAATTCCTCCCACTTTTTAACTGATGGCTTGTACTATCTAAGAAGTAATTTAAATATATAAACACCAAATGAAAGCTTTCTTCATATGCTTTTTATACACACACTTTTAAAAATATTTTCTAACTAACTTTTCAAGTAAAACTTACGGGTTCACTCTAATGTCAATAACTCACGATCCAATGGACCTACAAAAACCGCATATACAAAAAATCCTTGGTATTGAATTCACCTTTGGTAGGGCTAAAAAGAAAATCATTTACAACGCATTTTATAGTCCTTATATATATATAGATTTTTTTAATCGTTTTTATGTTGAGACATCATATTCATAGGTTTTCAGAACTCATTAAAAAGGAACATCTTAATGCTTTAAAGTGCTTTTGAAATACTTAAAAGAGAAATAGTTTCTTTAATTCAAACATTTGTGTATTTTGTTATATTGATTTTATAAAAACAAATCTACGAGTATATAAAAAAAAAATTATAATATTGAACAAAAAATCTTAGCTTTTAGAGTAGAAAAAAAAATATTACAAAACTAAAGAAAACATTTACAAATAAAAAAATGAATAAGTAAAACGAAATGTAACATAGGTATGTATATATGTGCATTCGTTTTACAATTTAGGTTTTCTGACTACCAAAATACCTACTATTTTAGTACGTACCTTAAAAAATTGTTTTATAAACGAATCCCAAGTAAAAGATAACCTTAATTAAGAAAAATAAGAAATGAATCATATTGCAAGTATATAGATAGATATAAAAAAGTATAAAAATATTACATATAATATATGTATATCTCTAAAAAAAATATTAACGTAAAATCATACATGAATTCATAGGCATACTAACATACTAGGGTAGATCAAAATGCATTCCTATAAAAATGCTCACATACATACATGCATACATACATATAAATTAAATGCATTTATAAGTTAATATATTGTATAACATAAGCAAAAAATATTTTTTAGAATAATAAAAAAAAACAAAGGGTCTTATTAATTCAGACAAACAAAATTAAATTTTTATACTTATTATTAAGTCAAACTGATTACTAGATACACAGAGAGAAATAACAAAATACGTTTGGATGACAGTTCAAGAAATTTTTCTTCATCTCTTTATGGTACTTTGTATTAATTCTGTCCAAAATTTTTTTGATAAGAATAAAAAGTCTTAATTAATTTGTAACACTATAACTTAAAAAGCTTAATTTCTTTATATATTTGACAAAATATTTATCTATTCACCCTTAACTGTTTTACTTACATAATTGTCACCTAACGTCCAAGTATAAAGACTTTTAATATAAGCAAACCATTCAGTGTTTTCTCACTTCCAAATATATACATACTTATATTTCAGAATTTTATTTAACAACCCTCTTCTTATACAGAATTATTCATTTATATTGTAAGGCCCTCATTGTAAAATATTCTTAGAAAAAAGCCTCAATGAATATAACTTTAAGTTCGTAAAACAAACAAAAATTAACTTTAATAATATTTTTTTAACATCATATAAGGGAGACGCTGTAACTTCAAGTACTGAGAATGTTTAACATTAAGCGGTACATATGTAAATACTATGTGTTAACATTAAGTCACTATTAAATTTTAAGCTCTCTTTTGTTATAGTCCAATGCCCTTTTTTAAGATTTTGTGCGTATACGTATTTTGTTTCTTAATTGTTTTATTTAATTTCCAATAACCACACTTTAAGATCCACAATCGAGCTATTTCCTTTTAAAGTTTTTCGCACAATCATTTTCAGAGATTGCACGTTGGGCAGCCCTAACAAATTTTTTGAAAAAAGTCGGTTTTGAAAATATGAGAATTGAAGAAAAATTTGTATGGGGTTTTATAGCTTACACACATAGTTGAACTGTATTTAATTTTTTTTAACGATTTCGTGTTTATCGAAGGACGCGCTCTCAAAATACAAACTTCAAACTAAAAAAAAATATTTATAAAATGTAGCTTTTATTCTACCTATTTTAAACGGTTACAAATAAGAATAACATCAATTTAATTATTAATTTTTTACGTTTAGACACGTCGTTATATCGAGTGGTTTTTTAAGAGCTTTCGGATTTGATTAAAAAAACACATAAAGTTTAAAGAAATGTATGAAATCTTTATTTGAGTCGATAGAACGATCTATTTATATTATTCAATGTTTAAAGATGAGTTCATGTAAATGTTTACCGTACTCAAATCTTTCAAATTTTGGCATACTCTCTCCAATATATTGGCCTGTATCTCACGAATAAATTCTTCAATATTGGCTTAAAGTGCGTCAACATTTGTGGGATTGTCCCTATAGATGTGAGCATTATTATAGCCCCACAAAAAATAGTCCAAAGGCGTAAAATTGCACTATCTAGGCGGCCAATTGTCCGGTCCCAAACGTGAAAAAATCTATTGACTAAACTCGCCTCTCAATTGGGCCATTGTTTGGCGTGCTGTGTAGCATGTGGCACCGTCATATTGAAATCGCATGTTAGCCAAGTCCACCTCTACCATTTTGGACAAAAAGAAAATATGTAATCATCGCATGGTAGCGCTAGCCATTACAGTACGGTCCAATGACTCTAAACAGTGCATTTTGCCGGAATCCATTGACAGTTCTTGCAATGCTTCTGGCCGCTCTTTATACCAAATACAGCAGTTTCGCTTGTTCACGTATCGATTTAACTAAACATGAGCTTCGTCACTGAACACAATTTTCCGATAAAAAAAAGTGGATCTTCATTCAACAGAATTTTGATGATAAAATTCAATAATCTGCAAGCGTTGTTCGTTTTTAAGTCGATTTATGGTTAAATTATAAACGAAACTGCACATGTTTGACAGTAACATGTTACAACAGCTGAACTGCCAAAAACAGTGTTGCCAAAAAGAAAGTTGCTAACAAACCATCCGTTACTAAGGGTTATTAACTCTACATGAACTCAAATAATACGACGGTTATAGGATCAATTTAAAAAAATATTTTTTTTCTTATCGAATAAATCAAAATTTTATTTTTCATGACTTGCACCTTTTCCGGCAAGGGATGGCATTTATATTTCTATATGAATTATGTAATCCAAAGTGAAAAGCTTAAAACTCTCAGCTATAGTAATTTTGTTCTGCCTACAGCTGCCCACCTGAATGTTTTTTTAATTTTCAATACTGCTTATTAATTTTTGTTTGTTTTATACAAGTAAACATTACGGTGCGACAAATCAACATCTAGGATGTGATGATATTTTTCTGATAGACGCTATTGAGTACAACATAAAACTGTTTTTGAAATTTTTGAAACACTAACAAAACTTTGAGATACGGAAAAACCTGTATACCCTCATGAACTTATGAGCTAATAACTTATTTTAATATTATTTTAATATTATCATATTTGGAATGAGGAGATACAGACCGTTTATTTGATATATATTTCGTTGAAATAGCGGAATTGAGGAATATCTTCGTATTTTCAAGCAAGAAAGGGCTTAAAACAGCTTTTAGACTACATATAGATCAGCCAAAGCCTGGTTGTAGTAATTACAGCGATGAATATATTTCCAAAGTATTTTTTAGGCAGCCAAAAATTTCAGCAAAAATATCAAGGATTAATGTCGAGCTAATAAAAAAAGTATATAATGAAACGGTTAAACTTTTCGTAAAAAAGTATCATTGGTAATACATATAGCCAACGCTACACAAATTGTTAATTCACATTTGGCAAGTAGTCCAAAATTCAAAATTACCTATTAGTGCTTTGTCTGAAGAAGCGCAAGACCCTATTAATAAAGTATTTAACAAATTAGGGGGCATGTCAAAGCAAATGTAGTATAATTAACAATTTAGTAGTTATCTTTAACTTATTTCTAATAAATTCAGACCGAGTGGGCTCAGCTACTTGCAACTCTCCCAAGAAAAAAGAAGTAGTTGTACCTAAGGAAACAAAATGTTTTTTTTCATCTAATAAGGTGGATTTCAACTTAAGCAGTGACGAAGATACTGATGAAACACGAAATGATAGTGAATAAATATAAAAAATTTACCTTAAATATGTCAAATGTTTATTGTAATCTCCAAAATTTTTATGAGTTAACTATTAACGAATTCGGAAATAATAGGTATACACGTTCGAATGATATATACCTTATTTAGGTAACCATTTTAAATCCAAAGATGCTTTTACACACTACTTTAAATAAGCACCGTATCATTTGTGAACTTACTCATTAAAAAGTTTAATAACACCGTAAATTTTCAGTGAATTTGAATGATGTGTTGATGTGATTCACCAACAAAATATTAAATGTTTTAAAATTTAAATTATTTTAATTTATTTTGATAGGTACATTTAAATTTAACTTTTTGAAGTGACTTAATAATATGTCCACGAAAAAAAAGAACTGATAAATAGATAAGCAAGAAACACAAATTTTATATTTAAACTTCTTGGTTGTTTGGAATCTATTATCCAATAATAATCATTTGAGTTAAATAGTTAGATTTGTTTTTGTTGCAATTTTTATTCAATCTTTTCCTTTTTTTAATCAACACACTATTGAACAATTGACGTAATTAAATGTCCACAACTATATATGTCCTGTATCTCTTTTCAAAGTATATACCACGATTAATTAATATTCATTTATTGCCTGAGTCTTTCTTTTTTAAAGAAATGGAAAAAAGGATAAATATATAATATATTAAGTATGTATGTATGTATGTATGTTCTAATAACCAAATAATGTTACGTCATGCTAATGTTTAATTTGCAATTATGAGGTAAACTATTAATAATATTAATTATTGTTGAAACAATTAGCTTTACTTATTATTTATCTATTTATCTACTAGATATATAATTTGTACTGAAAAATTTATAGTGATTTTAATATATAATGTCAGTTACAAATTTCTGTTTCCACATAATACTTATATACATACATTTGTATATATTTTTTGACAAATTTAATTAAGTAAAAAATTCATTACGGACTTGAAACTAATCTGGGTAGTTGAGGTGGATTTCTTCATGTAATTGTTAAGGAGCGTTGATTGAAGTTTTCTTCAGCAAATTTTGTGAAAACATAAGCAATAACTTAAAGATATTGATATAAACAAATAATATAGCTATATAAGTACTATGCAGATATACATACACATATAGAATAAATACATACACATAGATATATTCATATATGCATATACATGCATATATCTACACACCGTGTAACTACGGACATAAGTAGAAATATTTGGCAACTGTATATTTACATACATACATAAATATATACATTTGTAAATCTAAGTACATAAGCAATATTTGAAGCAACTATTTATATAACACAATAGTTACAGTAAAAACGATATACAAACAACAACTTAAATAAAGCGAATCAAAAAAAAAAAATAGATAAATAAAAGCAAAAGAAAAATTATATGTTTATTATAAAATTAGAAAAGAATAATACAATTTAAGTTTAAAAAAACTCTAGTAGAAAATATGAAACAGTATATACATACATATTTAAATTGTCGTTACCCAGCATTGTAGTCAAGTAGAAACGTTGTTAGAAAATCTTATATACATTACCATACATAAATATACATACATACCCACATAACCATAGACAACCTTTAAATCATAGTAAATAACAACAAAAGCAACATAAATATTTGCCAGAATTAGAAAATAGTAAAAATAAAAAACAACTGAGCAAATTAAAATAAAGAATTACAATTTTCTAATATCAAAATATGTGTAAAAAAGCCGCTCTTTCTTGTTTGCGTGAACAAACAACAGAATCGTAATAGACTTACTTTATGTGTATTGAAAAAAAAGATAAATAATCACAATGAAAAAGTCATTGAAGAGAAAAATTAAAGAATTGAAAAAAGAAATAAAAAAACACCCGCCTCCCTATTACAACAAGAAACACAGAAACAAAACAACAAAACCAAAGATTCTCAAAGAGATGCAAAAAATATAAAATCTCTACAACTCATATTTAACTTTTAAGATAATCAATACACACGCATACTAGATATAATCATACAACAAATATAAACATAAAAATCACAAATGAGATAGAAGCTGTTAATATTTATTAATCATTTTAATTGTGTTCCTTAATCTTTTGTTCAAGTTTCCTTTTCTGAATGAGATCAATCGGTAAACTTAACATGACGTTTGGCAATAATAATTGACTCAGCAAGAAATTGTTTTAATTAGTTAATACTGTGTTAATTCATTGATTCACACACACACATACATACATAGATGCATACACATGTTTGCATACATATACTTTTTTTACATTTTAGAGTTACTACTACTTTAGCTGTTTTATTTAAACAACTATTTCAAATGTAATCGTTAAAAAACAAATTAATAATTTATTTTTAGTTTATTTGTGTGTATCAAGTAAAATAATTTACTGAATAAGCTAAATACTATTAAATCAACAAATAAATACATATTTACATGCATGTGATCAGTGTTTATTATTATACAACAAAAACTGAGTTTCTTTCTTCATGACCACCACCATGTCAGTCAGGTAAGATTATTCAACCTCAGAAGAAAAAATATTATTACGTTTTAAATTGCGTTAAAATAAAATTAACACCGCTTTATTTTGTTGTTTTACAGTTTTTCTTCATTCCACTATAACTATTATACTGTTTGTCTAAATACAACACTTAATATTCGTTTATACAACATTTTTATTTCCGCTTTAACACAACTTTATTTATTGACAGCCAAACGATAACTTACGTAGGCAATAACTTATATACCTAGGCAGTCTACTTATATACCTAATTGTGTTGAAAGTTTCGGAAATGTTTCAAATGATCTCATATCCTCTATCCGTTAATTTTAAACATGTAAGATTGTATTACCCAGAGATGATTTAATTGGCAGTGCTGCCAGATACACACTCTCACGGCAGTTTGATGTCCTTCTCATTTGAGTCACAGGGACATTTAGGGTAGCTGATGAGCTTGCTAAGGCGGACTCTTTGCGGACAGTCACCTAGCCGTGAGGTTAGTGTACCGCTGTTCTCAGTTAAGCTGAATCTTGCTTTATTTCTAGACTTACCTGGTCTAGATTGGATGGTAAGCTCACCAATTAGTTGTCTAAATTGGATCATGGGAGCATTTGCTCTACTGTATCTATCCTCACTAGGAATTACGCTTTGGGTAGGCACGCGCAAAGGCGAATGGTTTCTATCGAAGTTGTAGATCGACTAAAGAAGAGGAGAGTGTATCCCACTTCATTTGCCAGTGTCAATCTCTAGCTTGACGTAGATTGCTTACTCGCTCTTTCTCGATAGCTTATTGGAACTATCGAATATTGATATGAGGCCAATAGCAAGGTTCACTAGTCCGTCGGGCTGGTTGCCAACTTAATTATCGGGATTCTGCTTCTATGTGAGACCTCTGGATGACTGTCAAGACCGGTTAATCAGGATTTCGGGGCTAACACAGGGGCTTCGCTTCATATGTGGTACCACAACGGGACGCTGTGTGCTCAGGTGTGCCTTGACACAACGAGGCTGCCACTCATTCCTAACCTAACATGGTGCTTGCGGGTCTACATCAGCGGTGACCAAAAAGATAAAGTAGTAGTGTTAGTGAATTTTTGCTGTGTGGGTTGAAGAGAAAAACTAAAAAGGGAAACAATAACACAAACAAAAAATTTTTAAACGCAAAGTAACATACGTCTACTCTCACTGAGATCTATTCCACAACTAAATATTTGTTGCTTTATTTATTATCTTGTTATTATCTGCACATTTTCGTTCGGTTGTATACATATACGCTGTAGATCATTCTCAGCCAGATAAGGCTCATACGAGCTTATCTATTCAACTATGGCTACATACTTGCATACCAAAAAGTTCCAGGAATAACCCACGTGTGGTTGTCCCATCGTTCCGATTTGAATTTGTTTTTTTTTTTTTTTTTTTTTTTTTTTTTGTTAAGTTGGTACATTTGTATTAATTTATCATTGCGATAAAAATTAAACAACCTCTCTTCAGCTTCTTGGTTGTTTATTGACTGTTTAAAACAAGTTCTTATTTTTATAATTGTTATACAAGAGCAATAATCTCAATATAAAAGAAAATAATGAGAAAAAGTAACATGAAAACTTAGAGTAATAAAAATATATGGTGTAACAAATACATGGTGTTATTTTTCATTTCTCTACATCTCCCCTTTTTAAACTTTGTTAAATTATTTATTTTGAAATTTTATAATCTTTTAGTAATATTAAACTTCTATAAAGTATATCTATATAAAAAAATACAACTTAATATAACTTAGAATTCACCTATTTATAAGGTGTTTACTCCTCATAAAGTTTTTTTTTTTTAATATTTATATCATTTAAATATTTTAACATTTATATCATTAGTATTATTTTTATTATAAATTGCTGTTAAATAGCATATGTGTGTATATTTTCAAAATCAACTTCAATTAAAAATTGTTTTTTTTTTTTCATTTTTATAAATTGTGAATTAGATAAATCGCAAATGATATGAATTTCTTCTAAATATTTTGCCATTTTGTTCTATCATATAATATCGAGGTGTGTCATGTTTTCGCATTCTTTACCCATACATTCTCTCCTTTTTCAAACCCAATCCCGTCCTTTGCATTATTGTCATAATATTTTTTATTATTTAATTATTACGATACAAGACAAGTAATATCTTATCAGTAAATTTGTTATTGCTATAAAATTCAAACTTCCCGCGGACTAGAGTTCTTGTTTGTCTACCAAATAATAATTGAGTTGGCGAAAAGTTGGAATTTTTAAGTGGGGTATTTCAATATTCGTGCAATGAATGCCACAGATTGCCTTTTTCATAGTTGGACTTTACAACGAGCTTCTTCGCAATTTGGACAATTCGTTCCGCAAAACCGTTAGACTTTGGATAATGTGGACTTGCCATTGTGACTTTTATATCTAGTGACCTTGCCCATTGTACTAAGTACTCCTTGCCACCTACTTGCATCATATCGATACCAAATTTTGAGTAAAGTAATTTTGGTATCTCATGGCTTTGCATTGGTTTTTTTCACATTTGCTAATCTTAACTTCAGACATATTCTACATTTAGCTACTAATATTTCTACATCATGATCCATGGATAGTCAATACAAAAGTTCCTTTGCTCGCTTTTTTGTCTTTTCGATTCCTAAATGGGATTTAGGGATAAAAACTCTTTCATCAAAAAATACAAGTCCATCCTCAGTATGTTAATTCAAACTCTTACTCCAAGGAGTACTTCAAAACCCTCTTCAAGATTCAGTTTCATTCTCTGTAATTTTGCTGATGGTATTTTATTATAGTCCTATTTCATTATTCCTAACAATGGCTTATAATCAGTTAATAGATAATAAATAAATATAATTATGAAATTTTCTACGCGTGAACACTACAGCCAGCATTTCCCTTTCTATCTGAGCGCACGTAGTCTCAGCATAATTTAAGCTACGCCATGCAAAGCATACTGGTCTCCCATTTTGTAATAAAACGCATCCTAATCCATCTTTCGATGCATCTGTTTGTTCGACAATTTTTTGGCTCTGCCAAACGGTTTCCAAACATTTATCATGAACTGGTAGCCATTGAAATTCAACAGAGTTTTTCAATAAGTCCCTAATAGGTCTGCTTATACTTGAAAGATTCGGCACATATTCTCGTAAATAATTTATGAAGCCTAACAGTCTCTGAATATCTCTTCTGCATTTGGGAAGCCATAAGCCTTCAATACCTTTTAGTCTACTTTTATCATAACCTATTCCCTTACCTAAAATTTTATGACCAAAAAATATTACTTCCTTTTGTTTCCATTGTATTTTTTCCAAATTAAACTTCACATTTCTTTCTCTAGCCCTTTCCATCACTAATTTCATATCAATATTTTTAATTGGCTACATAAGAGAAATCATTAAATAAAATATTAGAACCTAAGTTCTATGCACTCAGCTCTTCGAATTTATTAACTTTCATTTCATAACGCTCTTCAATATGATATATAATGAAGTCAAAGTGGCACTAGTTTTTTTTTTTTTCTTAATAAAACAATACTAAAATACAGATGGTTTCAGTTATAAAATAATCAATGTTAGATGACAATTCTAAATTTAATTCGAAAAAATGGTAAACATTGTATTATAGTTTTACCGGTTTACTTTGAAAAATGTTTTATAACTATGGAGAACGTTGTATAGCCTTTATTTGATACGTAGATTGAAAAAATGTAAGATAAAAGTTGTACAAATTAAATACAAACATTAAACAAAACTCAGTGCATTTACTGATAAAATATAACGTCTGGAAACCCTGTATTATATAGTTACGAAAATAAACAATGTCTAAAGAAAAGATACACTTAATTAATACAGTAGTAGTCTTAGCTAAAAAAAAAACCCCATGATCAGTGTGACCATATTAGCTTTTTTAAAGCTAAATTTAGCTTTTTTATGTTCAATTTAGCTTCGAAATTTTTCTTTTAGCTTTAACTTTTTTAAAAAATTCATTAAGCTTTTTTTTAGCCTTTTCTGACATTTCAACAAAAAAGTACAATGAGCAAAAATGATACAAACATTGTAAAATCTGACGTTGAAAAGCAATAAAATTTTAGCATCACAGAAACAATAATTTCTGCGTTGCTTACATGCTTATTATTATTTAGTAAATTCATATGAAAATATGAGTTTGACAGAAAAGTTGAGAATATTGTTTTTGTTGCCCTTTTTTTTGCCTTTTCATTTTATAAAAATTTAATACAATGAAAGGGTTTTGTGCTTGGCTCTGAAAATGTTGGCTTTTGAAAATTCTTGATATTTCTTAATTTTAAACAACGTTTAGTGACAAGAAGTAGAAGAAGTGCAACATTTTTTGTCATAAAAGAAAATGAACAAAAAATTAATTTGATTACAGATTTGTTTCTTTTAAAGTCTGTTACTACCTTAGTTATGAAATTTACTTTTTTTCTGGTTTTGTTTCTTAGCTATTGTGAACTTAATCGCCTGTATTGTGTTTATTATTCATATACAATTTACCCATAAATAGGACAAAAATAATTTGATTCTGCAAAAGGATCACTTGTTGAAAAGATGAAATTTCAATTTACATTTATGGTCAATAGAGTTTTTTAAATCGACGCTAGTGTAAAAATTGAAACTTTTTAAGTGAATCAGTACGGGAAAAAAAGAAAACAAGAATGAAGATATTAAACAAAAGAAATATTAATTGAGGTTGAATTATTACAATGCAAATGGACATTTTTGATTCGCCAAAAATTGACTGGGAACTTTTAATTAATGCACCTTTGAGACCGGATTCTACCTTTCTTCAGGTTCTGCACAACTCTCATAAATATAAGATAAAATGTTAGCCAATGACATAATAAAATTGACTAAATACAATCAAAATTAACCAAAAATTTTTTCTAAAATTTTTTTAAAAACTACCTTTACTCATCGGGTGTTTGCCCGCGAATCTATTTACATATATTATAAACGAGAATAACATTCTCCTTTATGCCGATCCTATCGGTTTTTCGGCCACCTATTTGTTCTTATAAGGAAAATTCAAAGACGTTTGAAAGTAGATGACGACTGTTTGCAATAAAGAATTGCTTTTAAAAGAAAAAATACGTGTCATTTCAGACGAAAAGCTACTAGTTTAGTCATCTCCTATGTCTAATAAAAAATAAAAGAAAAAACATGCCCTACTGCAGTTTTGTAAGTTGGATCTAAGTATTTGTGCTGTTAATTTCAACAAAATCAGTCCAATCCTTTACGCGTGACTGGCTCACAAACGAACTGAATAAACACAACAATTTCTCAGTTTTATTCGCATACTTTTGGGTTTGCCAATTAAATACATTTTTAATATTAAGTGACAACTCATATGACTTATTTGGCCCGTTTTCCCTATGTTCTATTTTGAAAAACCGCATAGGCTATTTCGTTAGCTGGATCTTCTTCTATCTTAAAAATTTCAACAAAATCGGTCTAGTCATTTACTATTACTAGTAATTGCCAAACAAACAAACAAATTTATAATAACGCCATCTAACGTTTTTTTCTCAACTAGTGCTTATTTCGTGAATGGTAACACTTAGCTCATGTCTGATTTGACAGATAATTAGTTTTATCCTTCCACTGAACGAATATGGTTGTGTATACGCTTGAACAACGCTGAGAATCTGGGCCTGCGATCGACTTACAGAAGATGCCAATTTTGCCAAAAAATCATCTTTTCAGATGAAGCTCATTTTGATCTTGGCGAGTATGTAAACAAGCAAAATTGTCGCATTTGGGGCACAGAAAACCCGCACGCATACATTGAAAAGCCGATACACCCAAGTCCAGAGGCAGAATTGGGCCATTTTTATTCGAAAATGAGCAAGGCGTGGCCGTTACAGTCAATGGCGATCGTTATCGGGCCATGTTGAACGAATTTTTGTTCACAAAAATTGAAGAGGAAGATATTAGCAACATTTGGTTTCAACAGGACGGCGCTAGGTGCCACACAGCCGAAGCTACACTCGATGTTTTGCGCCTTTTTTTGTAGATCGCATTATCAGCCGCAGAGCTGATGTCGTTTGGCCACCTTGGAGCTGCGATTTGACACCGTTGGACTATTATTTGTAGGGTGTCGTCAAAGCTAAGTGTTACGCCAACAAGCCAGAGACAATTGACGCTTTAAATGACAATATTCGTGAAGCCATTGGTGAAATACAGCTGTACAAAATCGATAATGTGCTTAAAAATTGGACCGATCGTGTAGGCTACTGCATGGCCAACCGCGGCAGCCAATTGAATGAAATTATTTTCCATTATTAACCGGAAGGATTGTACTTTCAAATAAAAAAAGAAAATATTCAGTAGTTTTTTTATAGCATTTTCAAAAAAAAAGTTTATTTGGCGCACCCTTTATTTCACTGTCACTGGAATAAACAATTTTCATTCTTTAAAATTTTTTGACCAGCTTTATGCTTTTTTTTTTTTTTTTTTTTTTTTTGACTAGTACACAGCCCCTATAAGCTATAATGTGTTCTTTGGTTTTCACATCTTTACGTGTTTTTAACAGCAAGATGATACTTCTTGTGCTATTCTGGATGCTCTAGTTTCATCCCAAATATACATAACATTTTTAGACGTGATCATACGGTCAAATTGGTTTATTTGGCGCACCCTTTATTTCACTGTCACTGGAATAAACAATTTTCATTCTTTAAAATTTTTTGACCAGCTTTATGCTTTTTTTTTTTTTTTTTTTTTTTTGACTAGTACACAGCCCCTATAAGCTATAATGTGTTCTTTGGTTTTCACATCTTTACGTGTTTTTAACAGCAAGATGATACTTCTTGTGCTATTCTGGATGCTCTAGTTTCATCCCAAATATACATAACATTTTTAGACGTGATCATACGGTCAAATTGCTTCATGACACAATAACCGGAACTAAACTTTGCTATAAAACATTCGACCGAATAATAATTTTAATCCAAGATGGACTTACACCACTTTAAAAATAAATACATTTTCAATACTGTTCCATCTCAAAAATATTAGAATATGATATTTGTTTTACTAAAAACTGTTTTCGCACAAAAAATCCTAACAATTTTTATCCATAACTACCATTATCTCGATATTTTTCTTTAAAAGTAGACTTGCCACACTTTCAAAATAAACGGCTCATATGTTTGTATGTTTGTATATATTTTAAGGTAGAGAAATGTCGAATTTCTGTTTCAAGGTTGTTTCTTAATGTAATTTTTTTGGATTCTCATCTAGAATATTAAAAAAAAAATTATTAAAAAGAATAGGGCAAACAGTTTAAGAAAATTAATTCTACCAAAAGCCAAGAACAAAAACAATAGTAAAAACAAAGAAATAAATTTATGTATAAGTCATATTTAATTGACGTGATACTGAATATATGAAAAAGGGTTAATAATTACGTGACTTTTTAAATGGAAGATAGGTTTTTGGATAACAAATAATTTTATTTTTCAACATAGTCTCCTTTGAACTCCATACATATTTTCCAACGTTTCTCCAATTTTTTGTATCTCTTTCAGAAAACAAGATTTTGAGAGATCATATAAAAAGGTATTCACTCTGTGCTATGTCCGGAGGAAAGGGCGGATGAGAGCGCAAATTGTAGCTTAGTTCATGAGTTTTACCATTGAAACAGCATGTGTGTACCTTTGTATTGTACTGGTGAAAAAGAACTTTTTCTTGGCCAAATTCATGCGTCCCAAAAATAGGTCGCCATGACTTTATTGACTGGCAAAATCACCTTGATCTACTTTGACGCCGATTTCCCCAGAAACCCTCTAAACTCGTCCATATTGCGAACAACGCCAAACACTCCGTTGTTTGTGGTTCTTGTGAAAAGCTTTCTCATACCAAAGTGGTCATTCACAATTGAAACCACTTAGCCATGTGAGATACCTATGGTTTCCACAATTTCTCGCACTTTTAATCTCCGATCGGCCAACACCATATCGGGATTTTTTCAATAGCTTCGGGTGTAGAGACTTCAACTGAACGCTCAGAATGTTCGGCAACTTCCATGCTTGTATGGTCACAACTAAATTCAGTAAACCACTCTTTTAGCATTGAAATTGACGGTGAAGAGTTCATATAATGTTTAACAAGATTATATTTGGTTTCAGCGATGGCCGTCGAACACAACCTATGTATGTATATGCTTCAGCTTGCTCAAACAGGAGTCAAATGACAGATTCCTGTTGACAGGAACAATGCTGCCTTTTTAGTTGAGAAGCGGGAAATTCTAAAAGTCACTGATTTATTGACCTACCCTCGTAATTAAAATCACATTGTGGACAAAACAACAAACCCATGCCACTTACATATATTGCTAACAGAATGACAATATCTTCAACACCAACAACAACAAAAATATAAAAATAAGAGCCCGTGTCAACCACTAAAATTTTTGTAAACTTCGGATTTGTTTATCGGTAAGTTCTATTGCTTAGAACGGTTATTTGCTGGTAAAAGTGTGAATAATTATCGGATTTCTGTTTAACTGTAGACAAGTATAAAAGTACTTTAATTTCTTTTTCTTTTTGATAGTAGTTGAGCACTTAAATCACCGTTTTGTTGTTGGTAACGCTGAATATTGTACTACAAATTGTCTACATGAAAATGTAGATACAAATACATACATAAATATATTATAATTAAAGCCGGCATGTACAGTAGACCCTCTTATAACACTATTAATTCGTGTTATATCGAAACTGTTTTATGTCAAAACCGTGTTTTAATAAACTACGAAGTAATGTTAACTAATGCATTGTGAGCCGTGTTATATCGAAACGTTTTTCGTGCTATATCGAAACCAATTCGTAAACTATAAAACTTTGCAAAAGCTGAAATTTCGTTACACATGTAAATATAGATATTTATTCATCATTATAGATATTTACCAGTGTACCTGAAGTTATCTCTTCTTTGTTAGGATCTAAACAGCTTTGTAGTTCTATTCTAAATTTTTCACTTCATACTACTAAAGGATATTATTCAAAGAAGTAATTTTCGAATCCTTTAGCCAAAGTTGAACCAATAAGTATTACTAATGTTTTTGCCTTCATTAGAAATGGAAGTATTTAATTCCCTAATGCTTTAAATGTTCTATTAAATAAGAAAAAATCGATATTATCCTATTTTATTTTTCTTCCATAATTGGGACAGGGTTTTCTTTCTTAACTTTCAAACATGCATGTAGTACGAATATGTGTGCGTTGAAATAAATAATGTACAATATACATGCATACATACAGTGGCGAGCACTTGTTTAGAAAGATTTAAAACCGAAATGTTATATATATGTATGTATATATAAATGAATTGGTATTTGTGCAGATGCTAAGAACTTGAAAACGGCCTCACCAAATTGAATATATCCTTGTTCGATTTTGTTCGTAAGTGCTACGTGAAGGTTAGGAAAAAAAGTCGAAAAATTCTCAACAGATGGCGCTGTAGGCAATCACATATATTGTCTACTATAATTTTTTAATAAAAACAAACGCAATTGTTCTTATCCAAGAAATAAATTCTGTTTGGGGTTTCTTCACTATCTGAAAAATATTCACCTGGAATACGAATTGTGGTGCCATACAGCATTTCAGCTGCAGAGGTTTTTAAGTCTTCTTTAAAAGACGTTCTTAAACCGAGTAGTACAGTTGGTTAAATGTTGACCCATGGTGTTTCAATATTGCACATTAGAGCTGCTTTTAAAGATCGATGCCACCTCTCGATCATACCAGGGGTGGTAAGGTGTTGTACGTATGCGTTGTGCCCCAATCAAACGTGAAAGTGATGAAAACATTGCGGACTTGAATTGGGTTCCCTGGTCGGTAGTTATTGTTTTGGGTGAACCTTATCCGGAAATCCAACAGCCAAAGAATTTGTTGGCCACTGTTTCTGCTGACATTTCCTTTAGTGGAACAATTTCCGGCCAACGAGAAAATCGGTCAATCATCGTCAAACAGTATCTGTAACCCATATATTCGGGAAGAACTATTATGTCGATGTGCACATGGTTAAAACGTTGGTCAACTTCTTGAAATGTGAAATGTGTTTTTTGTCGATTTTTGACCGTTGGCAATTTAAACATTCGTGTTCCCACTTACTTATGTCGCTATTCATTAATGGCCATACGTACTTCTGACGAATTTGTTTTAATGTTGATCTTTTTCCTGGATGTGGCATGGAATATATCAAGGAGAAAATTTTCCGTCTTTAAAGCAGAAGGTATGTACGGGCAGATTTTCGAAGTTGACGTGTCGCAGTATATTCGAATGTTGTGGTCAAAAGAATTTACTGAAGTCGTAAAGATTTACTATTCTTCAAAAGTTGTTGTAATCAAAAAGTTGTTGTAATTCTGTGTCTGTTTCCTGAAGGAGTTGAATTTCCTGTAAGGTTATCGCTTTTGGCATGCTGATTTCATTTACTCTCGATAGGGCATCGGCAACCGTGTTTTTCATACCAGAAATGTGTGTTATATTAGTTGTATACTGACCAATAAAATTTAAATGACGTACCTGTCTGGGAGATGCTCTATCCAATTTTTGACGGAATGCATAAGTTAACGGTTTGTGATCCGTTCGCATCACGAAATTACGACCATCCAGCAGATGGTTAAAATGTTTGATGGCCAAGTAGACTGCCAAGAGTTCACGATCACATGTACTGTAATTTTTTTGCGATGGCTTTAGTTTTGCAGAATAAAATGCTATTGGTCTCCATTGATCTTGAACAAGTTGTTCAAATGAGCGCCCACAGCTGAATCCGACGTTTCTATAACTAATGCTAGTGGTGCCTCGGGTTCCAAAAAATGTAGTAGAGTCTCATTAGCCAAACACGTTTTGCATGCTTCGAAAGACTTTTCCAGCTACTGAGTCCATTCAATTTTTCGACGATCGTTTCTCTTTGACTCTTTAAATAAACTATTGAGGGGTGCTTGAATCATGGCTGCATTAGGAATAAATTTTCTGTAGAAATTCAAAATTCCTAAAAATCGCCTAAGTTCTAAAATATTTTGCGGCTTAGAATAATTTACTATGGCTTTAACTCTGTCTGAAGGCGGTTTCAGTCCTTCGGCAGATAGATGATAGCCCAGAAAATCTAAATTGGGAACGCAAAATTCACATTTGGAAGCGTTGATTGATAAGCTTGAGTCCTTTAGCTTTTGTAAGACGGTTTGTAGGTGATTGTAATGCTGGTTTTCGTTTTCCGAAAATATAAGTATGTCGTCGAAGTAGCAATAAACATAGTCCAAACGGCGAAAAATTGAATCCATGTATCTTTGGAAAGTTTTGGTGGCATTTCTTAGGCCAAAAGGCATTACTACGAACTCAAACAATCCAATTGGCGTATTGACAGCAGTTTTCTCGATGTAATCTGGATGCATGGGTATATTATAATAAGCTTTATTAATATCAATTTTTGAAAATACAGTTTTTTACATAATTTTTCAGCTATGTCGTCTAAGCGTGGAATTGGATACCGATCTGGTTGGGTGTTTGCATTAATTTTTCGGTAATCCCCGCATGCTCTCCATCCACCTGTTTTTTCTTTAGAAGATGGATAGGACTAGACCAAGAACTACTGGATGGACGAACTACTCCAAGCTGTAGTAGGCAAGTAAATTTGTCTTTGATTGCTTTTAATTTTTCACCTGAGTAGCGTCTTTGGGATTCTGCAATTGGTTGGCATTTCGTTATAATTCTGTGTTGGACGTTTAATGATGTCGGTAACCGATAGGAATTTGGATTTGTAATTTCGACATATTTCATAATGAGGTCATAAAGTTTGGATGAAGAATTGACTGTTGATACACTTTGTTAATCTGAATATTTTACATGGCCTAAGGATTTTAGTGACGTCATAGAATCGACAAGTTGTTTACCTTTTAAATCTAAAATCAGTCCATAGTGCGATAAAAATCCGCTCCTTTTATGGGAGACTTTACCTCCGTTATAATAAACGTCCAACTAAAAAGACGTCGAAGTCCAATATCAGTTTCAAGAAATTTAGCACTATATGTTGAAATTGTTGTATTTTTCACTTGAGATCATCTGATATTGTAGTTGGTTTGGTAAGAAAAGTTTTTGGTATTACAGATACAACTGAGCCAGAGTCCACAAGAAAGTTTAGATTACTTTTTTATCGAAAATATGTAATCTTTTTTCAAGAGTGCGAATTGAATTAAGACTGCTGCCTTCTGTTGCACTCACCGAAGACAGCTGTATTAGTTTTCCTGTGGAGAGATGGGATTTGCATTGAACTCGCATGGTTGTTTGCATTTCTTCGAACCAGCGCCAATTTGAATATGGTAATAGCAGACTTTTTGTTGTCGACGAGAGTGAGATCTGCCTCTTCCATGGTCATTCTCTTTGCTTGTGCTACGCCGTTGAAAATGTGTATTGGTAGTTGCAAATTCAATAGATAGTTGGCTAAGTTTTTGAATTATTTGGTTTAAAGACGTTTCAATCGCTAAAACACGAGCCTCAAGAGCAGAGTCTTTCGGATGTGATGAAAGTGCATCACAATGTGATACGATGTCCCTTGCTGTAGTAGTTGCCATTACGAAAGGAGGTGAAGGAGAATTATTAAAGATTCGGTCAGCAATTTCGGCTAAATTTTCAATGTCCTCAGTTTTACATGCAGACAAAATACATCTGATATTGCTTGGCATATGTTGCAGCAAAAGAGCAGTCAATGCATCGATTGATATACTGGTACTAATTCTAATTTCCTAATTCTAATTCTTTCATTTTCCGTAGTAAATGGCTTGGTTTTTTATTTCCAAGTTCTAATCCAGTCAGCAGTTTCAAAAGTTGTTTTTCTTTGGACGTACCAAAGCGAGTAATTAATTCTTTTTTTTAATTTTTCGTACATGCCTGTTACTGGATGATTTTTGGCTACATCAGCAATTTGCATTAGTGTTTCAACATCCAAAGCAGTTACGACGGTGTAATACTTAGATAAATCTGCTGTAATTCTATTCACAAGCAGCAGCACATTCACCTGTGCAAACCACAATTCTGGATCTGCCGGTAAAAATGTTGGCAAACGGTGCATACCAACAGATTCCACTGAAACATCATGGCCAATATTTACCGCCAATTGGGAGCATCCACTTCCCACTTCATGGAGTTTGTCTGACTTATTTTGTTGTGGGGAATCATCATTTCCCATTTTATTTAATTCAATAACAATTAATCTAATTTGTTATCGGGGTCACCAATTATAGTGTCTACTCTAATGTTTTAATAAAAACAAACGCAATTGTTCGGGGAAAACTTGTTCTTTATTCTTTAAGTATTTCTTCAGCACTGACGCCAAAAGATAGCTTTTTCGTTAATTTTAAATTTGACAGAAAAACACAAAAACACAAGAGTTTCACAACGCTGTGTAGTTGTATATAAGTAGTATATCGAAAGTGTTGCCACACATATCTTTACCTTTGTTCCTGTTGAAGGTATTTGATTAAAATTGGGTAACTCGATTCAGTGCAGATATTCTAAGTTATACAGCAATATGAACGAATTGGATTGAAGCAAATAGTGAATTTTTGATATTTGGAGAACGATTAAAGTGTAAGTTTCTGAATTTATTCAATACAGTTAATACAAATCATTAGTTTTAAATTGGTTGGAATTGAATAAGTGGGCTTGTCATCTCCCATACATAGTAACTAAGAATTTTGTATATCTTGAGAATAGTAATAGTAAACGTTTATAAGTTTGGTTTGAACAACTTCTTGGACAGAACACATCATGATTCAATAATTGGGCGTAATTGGATAAACGGACGTGGCAGCTTCCATTTATATTAAATGTGGAATTTCGCATGTGTGGAAAGAGGAAGAGATTGAATAAGAGATTATTGCACAAAGCACACCTGGTAAAAGATATTTATAGATGTATTCTTATTTATATATATAAAAATAAGTTGTCCTTTTGTAATGGTGCGTTTTTCCCATATAAAATGTATGCATTCCTTTAAATTTTTCTTATGGTACACAACATCCTATAGGTATATAACACAAAGGCACCCAACAGCGCAGGAAGAGTTACTCTAGTAAAATACATAAAATAAAGAAAAGCCATTTCATTTGTTCAAACTATTCAATAAAATAATAATTAAAGAAAATAAAATGAAATATAATAATATTTAAGGATATACTAAAGATTAATGCAATTTTATGAATAAGTCCCAAGTATCCACTTCTGCATGTTAAAAAACAAAGCATTTTCCTGCTAACTTTCAATATTTTGTCCAGAGCCCTTCTGCGTTGAGCACGTTGCTGCCACGTATTGTCATACTTTCGACCAAGTTTTCAATGGTATGCTTCGGAATAATTAACCACTTAGTTTGGACTCGGGACCAAAATTCATTTATATTTGTTGGAACATTATCGCATCGTGAAAGACGTTTCATCACACAAATGGTAGAGATTTCAAATGAGTTTAACTTCAGATTATTTTTGTCATCTTGAAGTGTTTTTGATGTTATAATAAAGTAGTTTATAAATCCTGATTTTGACCGCTTTCATAATTATCGACACAAATATACATTATACATACTGTTACGTTTTTACCTTTTTAAAAACGTGTTTTTATCAGTTCGTAGATTGTAGTTAAAATAAAATAAATTTTGTGTTTGGTTTTAATTAAAAATCCTTTATTCAACACAGTTTTGTGCACCACTGCTTGTAACCTTTTTACAGGCAATAACAATTTTCTATTCTTAATTACTCCGTCTGTTTACAATCTTGTAAACAACAACAATTACTCGACACATCTTTCTACTTAAAGATCTTCCAACCCGATCGTAGTTATGACTTAGGTTCGATCACAACCTTTTCAACCAGAGGTTATCCACACTTAACTCTCTTTATTGAGTTAGCTCCAACTAAACTGGTTTTTTACTTCACGATTCACTTCACGAGTTTACTCTTTATAAACTCTCTTCACACAAACTGCACTCGCTGAGTTTACTTTACTTAAACTCCACTCGCTGAGTTTACGACACATAAACTTGTTCACTGAGTTTACACCAAATAAACTGATTGCTGTTCGCATCGATGTGCTTTTTATATGGCTGAGTAAACAACACATCGAAAGCTCTCGAACCTCTCGATATTTCAGGTAGATTCCATTTCTTTCTCTTAATTTCTTTAGTTCTTTTGTAGCCATGCGTATGTAAACATCTACCTCTTTCAGCTCTTAGTGTTTGTTGTTGCTTGTTTATTGTCTGTTACTTGTTTTCTTTGCTGCTTAATTATTGTTGTTGCCGTGTTATTTTTATTTACTTCGTCTCTGCTAATAGTTCTTATTGTACATTTGGTTATTTATAAATAGCACGTTCTTGCAGCTTTTGTTCATTTATTTTAGCGATGTAATAAACGCTGTGATGCCCAACCTTATGTTCGTAACAATACATACTTGATTGAAGTATAAAATTTATTATTTTTTGTCAGCCTTGCATTTTTATAGAGAAATATTAAAATATTGAGAATAATATAACTATTGCACCATGTTCTATAAAAACCATGTTGTACAAGTACGTGTTACGCGAGGGTCAACTGTAATTATTTTAATCTGTATGTTTTCTCTAAGTATTTAACTTTAACTGTATGTTCACAGTTTGTGTCTATTTATACAATTTGGAATAATCACGACAACTTTTATCAGAGACGGGAATCAAAAATTAAAAAGCCAATATCTATGTTCATACATATATTTATTATTTTTGGAGATTATGCATACATATGTATGTATGTAAATCATTGTAATTATAACTATAAAATATATCCGTGTCGATATGGAAAAATAGCTTAAGTCGAAAAATGAAGTTTTGAGATATTCCCAATGTTGTGTACTTTTTATCTTACTTTTTTTTACAACAAAACTGTAACTTAATATATTGGTAACTATCTTATTAGAAAAAAATTTAAAAGTATTAAAAAAGTGTTGGTAAACAGAAGGCATACACCTTTTATGACACCTTTTATGACTTTTTTATACTGAATTTTGCGTTTTATTGAGCCTTAAGTATACTTGAGTTCTTGTATTAAAATAATATCTATGTATTTCATAGTTTTAAGTAAACATAGATATTTTGTTGAAACTTAAAAAAGAATTATACAGTAAAATTATTAAGTTTAAGTCAGTTTAAGTTATATAGTTACAAAATTAATGAAAAATGGGAATATATAAAAAACAATATATGCACATAAGACGTATTCAATATCGTTTCATAAAACATAAACTAAAAAAAAATGCATATAAAATTGGCAAAAATAAAGATTTTAAAAAATGTATTAAATACATTTATGCGCCTTGAATTCTATAAAACTCCTAACGCTTATGTCAACTTAAGCTCCTCTTCCATGTGGACACACATATATATGTATGTCTATGAGTACATATGTATTACAGTTATCTGCGTGCTTCGGTGGAATTATGATAAGTGTGCCAGCGTGGCGCCCTGACTTTGCTTTCCACAAGAGGCTATGGTTATTGTTTATATTGGTATATGCATGTATGCAGCAGCAACGTTCATCCACATACCATTACGAATAGCAGTGTTAACAATAACGGTTATATTAGAATATTAAAGTCGAAATGATGGCATCATCAAATTTCAGCTCTTGTTTAAATTTTACAAGTAAATATTTTTTCCGTTTTGCAAAATGCAAAACACACATTGCTGATCACCGAGGTAATGTTTTACTTTTCTTTCAAACACTTATTTACCTATTTTTGCTTATAAATGAAAGCAGCCAAGACAAGCCCCAAATTTTAACTCAATACGCAAAACAAAACAACAAAATCCAATAAAAATAAACTCCTAGCTTTTCAAAATAGTTTGTTTGCTTCTATTCTACTTTTATCGTTTTATTTTCTTATATATTTTTTTTCTTCCTTTTTAGTCCTTCGGATTTTCGTTCAAGTTCTATGAATGTAAATAATTGCAAGGGGGTCAGAAGCTGTCATCCTCCTTACCACTTCTTATAACCCTGTGAAATTATACTTTTGGACTAGAGACGTTACTGAGAGCAAAAATAAACTCAAAATAAAAAGAAAAGAACATATAAATTTAACGATAAAATTAGAAAGAAATATTACTCACCTACTTTAGTTTGTCTTTCTGCGCCTGAAGACTGCTATAATAATGAAGGGACAGACAAATTAGCTAGAACGGGAACTTGAATACCTCAACGTGTTTCATCTTCTTTTGGAATGTCCGCCCCTAGCTGTCAAGTGGAATAGATTCCTTGGCAACTACATACTATCCATCCTTCGTGAGTTAACTGGGCCTATACTTAATGACAGAAATGCGCATGTTGTAGGAGTCGCAAAATGTACCCCAAATGCAATTGAAAGCTTATTAAACCTAACAGAATCCGAAATGATACCATAATTACCCAAATCTTTGGTTGTAACAAGTATTACTGTACCATAATGGAACTAAAAGTCGCTGCAATTACTTTTTGAAAGTCAATCACAGAACAAGTTCTTTTAAATGTTGTACGCAGTATGTAACAACGAATTTGTAAAAAATTTGAATAAAACTGAGATAGTTTTGTGAACCCTATTAAATTTTTTGTTTTGTTTTAATACTACCTTAACTTTTTCATCATTAGAAATTTTAAACTCACCGCTATAAATAAAAACTGCTGAAAAAGTTAGTACTGTTGCTCCTGAAAAAACCGATTGTTTAATTCGTTTACATTTACTTAACTTTATCTCCTTTTTTTAAATATTCGGTGGTCCTGAAAAGGACGAATGATAAAATTTTGACTTTATAACGTTGGTCCGCAAAGCTGCTACTAGGAGTCAAACTTCATCCACATCCGCACACGTATTTATACTAATGTCAGCTAAGTTCAAACAAACAGCAAACAAGAAATTAAAAAATAATTTCGTTGCTTGTCAGCTTTCAATGAAGCAAGTCTTTTTCGCTATTTTTTGAAACATAGGGTGATTTTATAGCTGCATGAGAACTATCGATATCAATAACTATTGTTTGACAGATGAGAATGTCAAACTGTGCCGAAATTTCTCTTCAGTAAGATTTGATAAGCCACCACCATATAGCGCGTTTCACAGTCGATATACTGCAAAATGGACTTGCTTCCCATAAGTGGGCCTGTTCTCTGATCCCCTCATTCGTGCGATTTAACGTCTCTATTTTACTTTCAATGGTTTTTGCCTACAAACCAGCAACTTTTTAAGCAATGGAAGCCAATATTTAAGTCACCATTGCCGCCATACTTACAGATTTATTGGAAAAAGTAATCAAAAATTGGACTAATCGAATAGACCATTTGACTCATAACCGTTGTAGTAATATGGCGAAAATCATATAAAAAATGCCATGAAATTATCTACAAGATTATATTATCATTTTAAGTGCTCAAGCTATTAAAAAACACCCTATATACATTAGTCTATACCCATAACAATAAAAACTAAATAAGGCATTAATTATTATAGTGTCAATTTAAATTATCAGGTGATTTTTTAAGAGCTTTCGGATTTGATTTAAAAACCACATAAAATTTAGAGAAATGTATAAAATCTTTATTTCAATCGAAAGAACAATTTTTAAGCATAATTCAATGTTTAAAGATGATTTCATGTAAATGTTGACCGTAGCTACGCAATAAATATAGTTCATACGCTGGGTTCAATTTTGGATACTCTCTCCAACATAACGGTCAGTATCTCATGAATAAATTCTTCAATATTGGCTTCCAGTGCGTCAACCGTTGCGGACTTGCCCCTATAGACATGAGCTTTAACATAGCTTCACAAAATATAGTCTAAAGCCGTTAAATCACACGATTTAGGTAACCAATTGCCCGACTCTAAGCGTGAAATAATCTGTTCACCAGACTCGCCTCACAATTGGGCCATTGTTTCGCGTGCTGTGTAGCATGTGGCACCGTCTTGTTGAAATCAAAATTTACACCAAACAGTGAATTTTTTGGGATGCATTGGCAGTTCTTGCAATGCTTCTGGCTGCTCTTCAGATTAAATGCGGCAGTTTTGCTTGTTCACGTATCCATTCAACCAGAAATAAGCTTCGCTAAACACAATTTTCCGATAAAAAAGTGGATCTTCACACAACTGAATTTTGATGATAAAATTCAAAAATTTGCAAGCGTTGTTCGTTTGTAAGTCAATTCATAGTTAAATTATAGACCAAACTGAATATATTTGACAGTAATATGTTACACTAAAACAGATGAGCTGCCAAAAACAGTGTTGCCAAAAATAAAGTTGCTAAAAAGTATCGAGTTGGATATCTGCGGTACTTAATCATCCCTCTGGGTCTGTTTTGCATAGAATTTATCAGGTTTGTAGTGTTTTCAACTAAGATATTCTCCTAATTTTTTAGCATTGACTCACTGATATACTCTGCTAACGATTTTTTCCTTCTAGTGGTGGCCAAAGGTGTTCTATTGGTTCTTATCAGGTGATTGCAGAAGGTAAGCAACGTCCTTGGTCTATTATATATATATTGATTGATTGATTATATAGATTGACAACTTGAGTTGTATGCCTCGGGTTATTGTCTTGTTAAGAGTTATATTCACATAACAACCCAAAATTTTCCAAGCAGACATATTTGTGCATTATTGATTCTATAATTACAAAATTCCCGACTCCACCAGCTTCCATACTCCCTCATTATTCACCATGCTTAACAGTTGGCAACAAGTTTTCTATATTAAGGCCGGTGCCTGATTTGCTTTATACCATCTGTCTTTCCTTGATGCCAGAAATACTACTTACTTTCGTAATAAAAAAAACTACCATTTTCCAAAACTCTGGCGGTACGTTAAAGTATTTATTTGCTAATGCTATACGTTTATTTGGTTAAAAATTCTGAATTGAGTAAGGAGCGTAGACTTATGATGCCTACTGTATATTTTATTGATATATATTTTTAAACTCAAACATTTTTTGTACTAATAAAATAAATAAACTCGGTTTTAAAATGCAAGATAAAGATGTGATACATATGTTGCCTTATTTTGGCCACTAATTTCAATTTTAGTTTTATTTAATAAATTTTAACAAATATTTTCACCTTCAAAAGTTTTTATTTCAAAGTGTGGGCCATCTATCGGTTTAAATTTGAACCAGCGGTTATTTCGAATCTGACAATACTTATGTCATTTAATTCTGTCACAAGATTCAGTATTCTATCTCCATTGAACGAAATGAATCGACTTACGCTTGAGCAACGTTGGGATTTACTGAAAATTTATTTCCAAAACAACGATAAAAGAACGTGAAAGAACAGAAGTCAATGCACCCATTACGATCACCTATTTAGTGCGGCTTGTGGAGCGGAGGCATCATCGGCCCATATTTCTTTGAAAATGAGGATGGCGCAACCGAGATATCTATCGCACCATGATAACCGATTTTTTTGTGCCCGCTCTTCATGGTATTGATGTGAACGATGTTTGGTTTGAACAGGATGGTACAACTTACCACACATCTCATGCCACAATCTATTAATTGCGTCAAACGTTTGATGGCCGTTTATTAAGCTAAAATAATGATGTCAGTTGGCTGCCAAGAAGCTGCGATTTGATACCGTTGGACTATTTTCTGTGGGGCGCTGTTAAAAACAAGTGTCATGCCGACAAGTCAGAGACAATTGAGCATTTGAACGCCAACATTCGTTATGCCATTCCAGAGATACGACCCCATACACTGAAAAAAGTTCTCGAAAATTGGTCCAATCGAATAGGATACTGTGAGGCCAGTCGCGGCAGCCATATGAATGAAATAATATTTCATTTCTAACCGGAAACATTGGACCTCACAACAAAAAAATAAATTTGGCAAAATTTCGAACCATTTTTGATTTATTGCATTTTTAAATTTAAACTTTTAAATGGACCACCCTATACTAATGATGCCAGATGGAACCAGGTTTTTTTAATGCCGATATTCGGGATCTTAAAATTTAAAACAACGGGATCCCGGGACGATTATAATAAAGTACAAATATTAAATGCGAGTATTTTTGACTTCAATATATAGGTTTTTACTCTCAAATTAACGATTTTTCGATACAAATTAAATTTTTTACAAGTCAAATGCAATTTTTTTCAACACAAATTGAAGAACAAATTAAAAAATTAAATTCAAATAAATTAAAAAAAATTCAGAACAAATTAAATTTTTTCAACACAAGATAAATCATTTTCACTTCAGATTGAATTTTTTCATTTCAAATTAAATTTTTTTCATTTCAAATTAAATTTTTTTTACTTTAAATTAAATTTTTTATATTACTGTTTTTACACTATAAAATTAAACTAATATTTCTTTAACTTGCTACGTATTTAAAATATTCACTGCAGCGGCTCTCCAGATGCAGTTAATGACAGATTCATTGTCATATCAAGATAATAATTGTTACAATCAGAAGGTGTTACTGATTATACGGTTTGCTTAATTATACAACGGTTATTGATTTAATTCAAAGTGAAGAAAATTTATTTTGTGTTGAATAAGTTTAATTTGTTCTGAATAAAATTCAATTTGTGTTGAAAAAAATTGACTTGCAAAAAATTTAATTTGTATTGAAAAATCGTTTGAGAGTAAAAACCTATATATTATTATCAAAAGAGTAATTTAGTCAATCGTTTGTAAGTGATATTAATTCATATTTCGAAGCTGAAACCAAGGGTCATTTAGGTGACATTATTTTCCGTAGTTAGTGTAAAAAAATTCCAGTTTGTTTATTTTATAAACTGATAAAAGAGAATACACCACATTAGGGATTGTATTGTGGAATTTTTGTCTATTGGTTTGTGTGAAAGTTGATAATATGTTACCCTGGTATTGCTGTACTAATTCGTGTATTTGACGGCATTGCCAATTCAACCATCTTTGGGTAACATAATCTCACATGTTTAAGATTAACGAATAAAGGATATGATCGCGTTTAAGACATTTTTGGAACTTTCCAAAATGCAGGCAATTAGGTATATAAGGAAGCTGCTTTGCCTACGTCAAGTAGTTATCGTTTTGATGTCATAAAATAAAGTCGTGTTTATGCGTAAATAAAAAATGTTGTGTAAAAGAAATTTAAGTTGCTGTATTAAGACAAACAGTATAAAGATAACGTGAGAAAATTAAAACTGTAAACAACAACAAAGATGTGTTAGTTTTATTTTAACGCAATTTAAATGGACTCAAATGTTTTAGGAAGGTTAAAACGTAACAATATTAAAGAAAATGAAATAAATTATAAGTAAATAGTATAAAAATATATTATTACGTTTTAATCTTTTTAAAACTTTTGAGTTTTTCAAATTGCGTGAAATAAAATAAATACACGAATTTGGTTTTTTAAACAGTTAATTTTATTTGTACATTTTTACTTTATACAGCAACTTCAACTAAATACACAAATTATTATTATTATTATTTTTATTATCATATCGACCAGACACTATTGGAAGACAATGCGGCACATAGGATCTATTGTGCCACTACCTGTCTACAGTTTGTTCACCGCTTTTGAGCAATCTACTGTTCCAAGCATTTGCCAATTTCCCAATCACTGTTAGATTGAGGATGATAGTGAATGGTGCTGCACAGCTAGGTTACGGACCGATATATGGTGTTATAAAACTCTTTCTGGCCAATGCATCCGCTATTTCATTACCATCTATTCCGCAGTGTCCATGTACCCAAAACAACTGTACCTTATTCCCAAGCGAAAGCTTTTGCAACGTATTGTAGCAAAATTTGACCAGACTAGATGTTATTCGATTCAGCTAAGTGCCTTTAAGGCAGCTTGGCTGTCAGAGAATACATTAATGGTCTTACCTTTGATCCCACTGTCTAGGTTTATCTCCGCCATATACCAATGGCCACCATCTCAGTCTGGAAGAAACTTAGCGATCTACCCAGTGTGATCGACAAGCCTCGGTTGGATCCATAGACACCAGCATTCATTTTGGAGCCATCGATGTACCAGCTTAGATCAAACTCACTCCGAACTAAGGCTCCATTAAACCAACAATCCCGGTACGGGAATTCATCCCTAAATATCCTGCCAACGCACAGATCTAAATGCATAACATCCATGACCGAAAATTGTTCTCCGACCACTCTGGACAAAATTCCCGACGCATTTCGGGACTCTTTGGCGAAAAATTTTGTCTCCGAACATACCGCAACCCTCATCACATGGATGTGAAGCTGTGTTAAACCAATCAAGTTCTCCAAGGCCACTGTTGGACATGTACTCATTGACCCCGTTATAGCGATGCAGGCGAGTCTCTGTACCTTGCCTAATTTATTTATGGTGGTAGTTTCCTCAGCTTTTTTCCACCAAGCTAATGCCGCATAATTTATAATGGGCCGAATAATAGCAGTATATATAGTGTCATTATTGGCGAAAGAACCTCATGTCTTACTATAGGAGGAGCGACTTGCCCATATGGCTCTTATCGCTTTATCCTGGACGGCACCAATGTGCGAGTTCCAATTAAGCCTCCTATCCAGAATGACACCTAGATACTTAACCTCCTTAGAAAAGTTGATGGTGGTGCCCATAAAAGAAATACACCTACATGAAAACGTGTATCTGCTTGTAAAAGGTACAATAACCGTTTTTGAGGTATTGACCGAGACCCATTGCTAAGTGCACCAATTTTACATTTCGTCTAGGGCCGTCCTCATAACATAATTTCATACTACCCACGTATTGTTATAACGAGGACATCAGCGTAACCAATTACACTGACACTCCTGTGTGCCATAATAGTGAGCTAGCCATCAACTACTGTAGTCGATAGCAATGGAGAAAGTACTCCATCCTGATGGTACCCTTTTGACGCTATCACAGTGGATTCCATCCCACCAATAGACGAGCTGATGATCCTGCTCCTATGCATATAACTGACCAAGCTATAATTGACTTCTTCAGCTCTTTCTGTTCCAACGACCTAGGAGTCAAAACCTGTATTGTCAAAAGCGCCCTGAATATCTAAGAAGGCACAAAGAGCCACTTCACTATCACAGAATGCGTTTTCAATACCGTCCAAAAGAGACAAAATGATACTTTCAGTGGATACCCCCTTCACGTACGCGAACTGACTGGATGAGGTACCACAGAGTACCTTTGCCTTATATAAACATCAATCAGTTTTTCCATGGTCTTCAAAAGAATGGATGAGAGACTGATAGATCTATACGACTTAGAAAAATCATTAGGCCTACCTGCCTTCGGTATAAAAATAACTATGACCTCCCTCCACGCTCCTGGAAAATAACCAAAACAAAGCTAGCCTTTAAAATCACTAACAATGTTCATAGAATTATGTCAGAGCTCTTTTGCAAGAGTTTGAAGGAACCATGGAACCCTACATTTGGCAGAATGGTCACTATGACGCATACTAACATCTAAGGAGTATGCGATATTTGACTGAAGTTGACTTGCTACCATGTCCAGTTCACCAATAGAATCTATGGAGTCAGAAGCCAGTCAACTCTCCTTGTAATGTTCTTCCTGAAAGAGGACCAGTCCATCTTCCTTGAGAACATGCGATTGGTTGACTGGTTTTTTACTTCACGATTCACTTCACGAGTTTACTCTTTATAAACTCTCTTCACACAAACTGCACTCGCTGAGTTTACTTTACTTAAACTCCACTCGCTGAGTTTACGACACATAAACTTGTTCACTGAGTTTACACCAAATAAACTGATTGCTGTTCGCATCGATGTGCTTTTTATATGGCTGAGTAAACAACACATCGAAAGCTCTCGAACCTCTCGATATTTCAGGTAGATTCCATTTCTTTCTCTTAATTTCTTTAGTTCTTTTGTAGCCATGCGTATGTAAACATCTACCTCTTTCAGCTCTTAGTGTTTGTTGTTGCTTGTTTATTGTCTGTTACTTGTTTTCTTTGCTGCTTAATTATTGTTGTTGCCGTGTTATTTTTATTTACTTCGTCTCTGCTAATAGTTCTTATTGTACATTTGGTTATTTATAAATAGCACGTTCTTGCAGCTTTTGTTCATTTATTTTAGCGATGTAATAAACGCTGTGATGCCCAACCTTATGTTCGTAACAATACATACTTGATTGAAGTATAAAATTTATTATTTTTTGTCAGCCTTGCATTTTTATAGAGAAATATTAAAATATTGAGAATAATATAACTATTGCACCATGTTCTATAAAAACCATGTTGTACAAGTACGTGTTACGCGAGGGTCAACTGTAATTATTTTAATCTGTATGTTTTCTCTAAGTATTTAACTTTAACTGTATGTTCACAGTTTGTGTCTATTTATACAATTTGGAATAATCACGACAACTTTTATCAGAGACGGGAATCAAAAATTAAAAAGCCAATATCTATGTTCATACATATATTTATTATTTTTGGAGATTATGCATACATATGTATGTATGTAAATCATTGTAATTATAACTATAAAATATATCCGTGTCGATATGGAAAAATAGCTTAAGTCGAAAAATGAAGTTTTGAGATATTCCCAATGTTGTGTACTTTTTATCTTACTTTTTTTTACAACAAAACTGTAACTTAATATATTGGTAACTATCTTATTAGAAAAAAATTTAAAAGTATTAAAAAAGTGTTGGTAAACAGAAGGCATACACCTTTTATGACACCTTTTATGACTTTTTTATACTGAATTTTGCGTTTTATTGAGCCTTAAGTATACTTGAGTTCTTGTATTAAAATAATATCTATGTATTTCATAGTTTTAAGTAAACATAGATATTTTGTTGAAACTTAAAAAAGAATTATACAGTAAAATTATTAAGTTTAAGTCAGTTTAAGTTATATAGTTACAAAATTAATGAAAAATGGGAATATATAAAAAACAATATATGCACATAAGACGTATTCAATATCGTTTCATAAAACATAAACTAAAAAAAAATGCATATAAAATTGGCAAAAATAAAGATTTTAAAAAATGTATTAAATACATTTATGCGCCTTGAATTCTATAAAACTCCTAACGCTTATGTCAACTTAAGCTCCTCTTCCATGTGGACACACATATATATGTATGTCTATGAGTACATATGTATTACAGTTATCTGCGTGCTTCGGTGGAATTATGATAAGTGTGCCAGCGTGGCGCCCTGACTTTGCTTTCCACAAGAGGCTATGGTTATTGTTTATATTGGTATATGCATGTATGCAGCAGCAACGTTCATCCACATACCATTACGAATAGCAGTGTTAACAATAACGGTTATATTAGAATATTAAAGTCGAAATGATGGCATCATCAAATTTCAGCTCTTGTTTAAATTTTACAAGTAAATATTTTTTCCGTTTTGCAAAATGCAAAACACACATTGCTGATCACCGAGGTAATGTTTTACTTTTCTTTCAAACACTTATTTACCTATTTTTGCTTATAAATGAAAGCAGCCAAGACAAGCCCCAAATTTTAACTCAATACGCAAAACAAAACAACAAAATCCAATAAAAATAAACTCCTAGCTTTTCAAAATAGTTTGTTTGCTTCTATTCTACTTTTATCGTTTTATTTTCTTATATATTTTTTTTCTTCCTTTTTAGTCCTTCGGATTTTCGTTCAAGTTCTATGAATGTAAATAATTGCAAGGGGGTCAGAAGCTGTCATCCTCCTTACCACTTCTTATAACCCTGTGAAATTATACTTTTGGACTAGAGACGTTACTGAGAGCAAAAATAAACTCAAAATAAAAAGAAAAGAACATATAAATTTAACGATAAAATTAGAAAGAAATATTACTCACCTACTTTAGTTTGTCTTTCTGCGCCTGAAGACTACTATAATAATGAAGGGACAGACAAATTAGCTAGAACGGGAACTTGAATACCTCAACGTGTTTCATCTTCTTTTGGAATGTCCGCCCCTAGCTGTCAAGTGGAATAGATTCCTTGGCAACTACATACTATCCATCCTTCGTGAGTTAACTGGGCCTATACTTAATGACAGAAATGCGCATGTTGTAGGAGTCGCAAAATGTACCCCAAATGCAATTGAAAGCTTATTAAACCTAACAGAATCCGAAATGATACCATAATTACCCAAATCTTTGGTTGTAACAAGTATTACTGTACCATAATGGAACTAAAAGTCGCTGCAATTACTTTTTGAAAGTCAATCACAGAACAAGTTCTTTTAAATGTTGTACGCAGTATGTAACAACGAATTTGTAAAAAATTTGAATAAAACTGAGATAGTTTTGTGAACCCTATTAAATTTTTTGTTTTGTTTTAATACTACCTTAACTTTTTCATCATTAGAAATTTTAAACTCACCGCTATAAATAAAAACTGCTGAAAAAGTTAGTACTGTTGCTCCTGAAAAAACCGATTGTTTAATTCGTTTACATTTACTTAACTTTATCTCCTTTTTTTAAATATTCGGTGGTCCTGAAAAGGACGAATGATAAAATTTTGACTTTATAACGTTGGTCCGCAAAGCTGCTACTAGGAGTCAAACTTCATCCACATCCGCACACGTATTTATACTAATGTCAGCTAAGTTCAAACAAACAGCAAACAAGAAATTAAAAAATAATTTCGTTGCTTGTCAGCTTTCAATGAAGCAAGTCTTTTTCGCTATTTTTTGAAACATAGGGTGATTTTATAGCTGCATGAGAACTATCGATATCAATAACTATTGTTTGACAGATGAGAATGTCAAACTGTGCCGAAATTTCTCTTCAGTAAGATTTGATAAGCCACCACCATATAGCGCGTTTCACAGTCGATATACTGCAAAATGGACTTGCTTCCCATAAGTGGGCCTGTTCTCTGATCCCCTCATTCGTGCGATTTAACGTCTCTATTTTACTTTCAATGGTTTTTGCCTACAAACCAGCAACTTTTTAAGCAATGGAAGCCAATATTTAAGTCACCATTGCCGCCATACTTACAGATTTATTGGAAAAAGTAATCAAAAATTGGACTAATCGAATAGACCATTTGACTCATAACCGTTGTAGTAATATGGCGAAAATCATATAAAAAATGCCATGAAATTATCTACAAGATTATATTATCATTTTAAGTGCTCAAGCTATTAAAAAACACCCTATATACATTAGTCTATACCCATAACAATAAAAACTAAATAAGGCATTAATTATTATAGTGTCAATTTAAATTATCAGGTGATTTTTTAAGAGCTTTCGGATTTGATTTAAAAACCACATAAAATTTAGAGAAATGTATAAAATCTTTATTTCAATCGAAAGAACAATTTTTAAGCATAATTCAATGTTTAAAGATGATTTCATGTAAATGTTGACCGTAGCTACGCAATAAATATAGTTCATACGCTGGGTTCAATTTTGGATACTCTCTCCAACATAACGGTCAGTATCTCATGAATAAATTCTTCAATATTGGCTTCCAGTGCGTCAACCGTTGCGGACTTGCCCCTATAGACATGAGCTTTAACATAGCTTCACAAAATATAGTCTAAAGCCGTTAAATCACACGATTTAGGTAACCAATTGCCCGACTCTAAGCGTGAAATAATCTGTTCACCAGACTCGCCTCACAATTGGGCCATTGTTTCGCGTGCTGTGTAGCATGTGGCACCGTCTTGTTGAAATCAAAATTTACACCAAACAGTGAATTTTTTGGGATGCATTGGCAGTTCTTGCAATGCTTCTGGCTGCTCTTCAGATTAAATGCGGCAGTTTTGCTTGTTCACGTATCCATTCAACCAGAAATAAGCTTCGCTAAACACAATTTTCCGATAAAAAAGTGGATCTTCACACAACTGAATTTTGATGATAAAATTCAAAAATTTGCAAGCGTTGTTCGTTTGTAAGTCAATTCATAGTTAAATTATAGACCAAACTGAATATATTTGACAGTAATATGTTACACTAAAACAGATGAGCTGCCAAAAACAGTGTTGCCAAAAATAAAGTTGCTAAAAAGTATCGAGTTGGATATCTGCGGTACTTAATCATCCCTCTGGGTCTGTTTTGCATAGAATTTATCAGGTTTGTAGTGTTTTCAACTAAGATATTCTCCTAATTTTTTAGCATTGACTCACTGATATACTCTGCTAACGATTTTTTCCTTCTAGTGGTGGCCAAAGGTGTTCTATTGGTTCTTATCAGGTGATTGCAGAAGGTAAGCAACGTCCTTGGTCTATTATATATATATTGATTGATTGATTATATAGATTGACAACTTGAGTTGTATGCCTCGGGTTATTGTCTTGTTAAGAGTTATATTCACATAACAACCCAAAATTTTCCAAGCAGACATATTTGTGCATTATTGATTCTATAATTACAAAATTCCCGACTCCACCAGCTTCCATACTCCCTCATTATTCACCATGCTTAACAGTTGGCAACAAGTTTTCTATATTAAGGCCGGTGCCTGATTTGCTTTATACCATCTGTCTTTCCTTGATGCCAGAAATACTACTTACTTTCGTAATAAAAAAAACTACCATTTTCCAAAACTCTGGCGGTACGTTAAAGTATTTATTTGCTAATGCTATACGTTTATTTGGTTAAAAATTCTGAATTGAGTAAGGAGCGTAGACTTATGATGCCTACTGTATATTTTATTGATATATATTTTTAAACTCAAACATTTTTTGTACTAATAAAATAAATAAACTCGGTTTTAAAATGCAAGATAAAGATGTGATACATATGTTGCCTTATTTTGGCCACTAATTTCAATTTTAGTTTTATTTAATAAATTTTAACAAATATTTTCACCTTCAAAAGTTTTTATTTCAAAGTGTGGGCCATCTATCGGTTTAAATTTGAACCAGCGGTTATTTCGAATCTGACAATACTTATGTCATTTAATTCTGTCACAAGATTCAGTATTCTATCTCCATTGAACGAAATGAATCGACTTACGCTTGAGCAACGTTGGGATTTACTGAAAATTTATTTCCAAAACAACGATAAAAGAACGTGAAAGAACAGAAGTCAATGCACCCATTACGATCACCTATTTAGTGCGGCTTGTGGAGCGGAGGCATCATCGGCCCATATTTCTTTGAAAATGAGGATGGCGCAACCGAGATATCTATCGCACCATGATAACCGATTTTTTTGTGCCCGCTCTTCATGGTATTGATGTGAACGATGTTTGGTTTGAACAGGATGGTACAACTTACCACACATCTCATGCCACAATCTATTAATTGCGTCAAACGTTTGATGGCCGTTTATTAAGCTAAAATAATGATGTCAGTTGGCTGCCAAGAAGCTGCGATTTGATACCGTTGGACTATTTTCTGTGGGGCGCTGTTAAAAACAAGTGTCATGCCGACAAGTCAGAGACAATTGAGCATTTGAACGCCAACATTCGTTATGCCATTCCAGAGATACGACCCCATACACTGAAAAAAGTTCTCGAAAATTGGTCCAATCGAATAGGATACTGTGAGGCCAGTCGCGGCAGCCATATGAATGAAATAATATTTCATTTCTAACCGGAAACATTGGACCTCACAACAAAAAAATAAATTTGGCAAAATTTCGAACCATTTTTGATTTATTGCATTTTTAAATTTAAACTTTTAAATGGACCACCCTATACTAATGATGCCAGATGGAACCAGGTTTTTTTAATGCCGATATTCGGGATCTTAAAATTTAAAACAACGGGATCCCGGGACGATTATAATAAAGTACAAATATTAAATGCGAGTATTTTTGACTTCAATATATAGGTTTTTACTCTCAAATTAACGATTTTTCGATAGAAATTAAATTTTTTACAAGTCAAATGCAATTTTTTTCAACACAAATTGAAGAACAAATTAAAAAATTAAATTCAAATAAATTAAAAAAAATTCAGAACAAATTAAATTTTTTCAACACAAGATAAATCATTTTCACTTCAGATTGAATTTTTTCATTTCAAATTAAATTTTTTTCATTTCAAATTAAATTTTTTTTACTTTAAATTAAATTTTTTATATTACTGTTTTTACACTATAAAATTAAACTAATATTTCTTTAACTTGCTACGTATTTAAAATATTCACTGCAGCGGCTCTCCAGATGCAGTTAATGACAGATTCATTGTCATATCAAGATAATAATTGTTACAATCAGAAGGTGTTACTGATTATACGGTTTGCTTAATTATACAACGGTTATTGATTTAATTCAAAGTGAAGAAAATTTATTTTGTGTTGAATAAGTTTAATTTGTTCTGAATAAAATTCAATTTGTGTTGAAAAAAATTGACTTGCAAAAAATTTAATTTGTATTGAAAAATCGTTTGAGAGTAAAAACCTATATATTATTATCAAAAGAGTAATTTAGTCAATCGTTTGTAAGTGATATTAATTCATATTTCGAAGCTGAAACCAAGGGTCATTTAGGTGACATTATTTTCCGTAGTTAGTGTAAAAAAATTCCAGTTTGTTTATTTTATAAACTGATAAAAGAGAATACACCACATTAGGGATTGTATTGTGGAATTTTTGTCTATTGGTTTGTGTGAAAGTTGATAATATGTTACCCTGGTATTGCTGTACTAATTCGTGTATTTGACGGCATTGCCAATTCAACCATCTTTGGGTAACATAATCTCACATGTTTAAGATTAACGAATAAAGGATATGATCGCGTTTAAGACATTTTTGGAACTTTCCAAAATGCAGGCAATTAGGTATATAAGGAAGCTGCTTTGCCTACGTCAAGTAGTTATCGTTTTGATGTCATAAAATAAAGTCGTGTTTATGCGTAAATAAAAAATGTTGTGTAAAAGAAATTTAAGTTGCTGTATTAAGACAAACAGTATAAAGATAACGTGAGAAAATTAAAACTGTAAACAACAACAAAGATGTGTTAGTTTTATTTTAACGCAATTTAAATGGACTCAAATGTTTTAGGAAGGTTAAAACGTAACAATATTAAAGAAAATGAAATAAATTATAAGTAAATAGTATAAAAATATATTATTACGTTTTAATCTTTTTAAAACTTTTGAGTTTTTCAAATTGCGTGAAATAAAATAAATACACGAATTTGGTTTTTTAAACAGTTAATTTTATTTGTACATTTTTACTTTATACAGCAACTTCAACTAAATACACAAATTATTATTATTATTATTTTTATTATCATATCGACCAGACACTATTGGAAGACAATGCGGCACATAGGATCTATTGTGCCACTACCTGTCTACAGTTTGTTCACCGCTTTTGAGCAATCTACTGTTCCAAGCATTTGCCAATTTCCCAATCACTGTTAGATTGAGGATGATAGTGAATGGTGCTGCACAGCTAGGTTACGGACCGATATATGGTGTTATAAAACTCTTTCTGGCCAATGCATCCGCTATTTCATTACCATCTATTCCGCAGTGTCCATGTACCCAAAACAACTGTACCTTATTCCCAAGCGAAAGCTTTTGCAACGTATTGTAGCAAAATTTGACCAGACTAGATGTTATTCGATTCAGCTAAGTGCCTTTAAGGCAGCTTGGCTGTCAGAGAATACATTAATGGTCTTACCTTTGATCCCACTGTCTAGGTTTATCTCCGCCATATACCAATGGCCACCATCTCAGTCTGGAAGAAACTTAGCGATCTACCCAGTGTGATCGACAAGCCTCGGTTGGATCCATAGACACCAGCATTCATTTTGGAGCCATCGATGTACCAGCTTAGATCAAACTCACTCCGAACTAAGGCTCCATTAAACCAACAATCCCGGTACGGGAATTCATCCCTAAATATCCTGCCAACGCACAGATCTAAATGCATAACATCCATGACCGAAAATTGTTCTCCGACCACTCTGGACAAAATTCCCGACGCATTTCGGGACTCTTTGGCGAAAAATTTTGTCTCCGAACATACCGCAACCCTCATCACATGGATGTGAAGCTGTGTTAAACCAATCAAGTTCTCCAAGGCCACTGTTGGACATGTACTCATTGACCCCGTTATAGCGATGCAGGCGAGTCTCTGTACCTTGCCTAATTTATTTATGGTGGTAGTTTCCTCAGCTTTTTTCCACCAAGCTAATGCCGCATAATTTATAATGGGCCGAATAATAGCAGTATATATAGTGTCATTATTGGCGAAAGAACCTCATGTCTTACTATAGGAGGAGCGACTTGCCCATATGGCTCTTATCGCTTTATCCTGGACGGCACCAATGTGCGAGTTCCAATTAAGCCTCCTATCCAGAATGACACCTAGATACTTAACCTCCTTAGAAAAGTTGATGGTGGTGCCCATAAAAGAAATACACCTACATGAAAACGTGTATCTGCTTGTAAAAGGTACAATAACCGTTTTTGAGGTATTGACCGAGACCCATTGCTAAGTGCACCAATTTTACATTTCGTCTAGGGCCGTCCTCATAACATAATTTCATACTACCCACGTATTGTTATAACGAGGACATCAGCGTAACCAATTACACTGACACTCCTGTGTGCCATAATAGTGAGCTAGCCATCAACTACTGTAGTCGATAGCAATGGAGAAAGTACTCCATCCTGATGGTACCCTTTTGACGCTATCACAGTGGATTCCATCCCACCAATAGACGAGCTGATGATCCTGCTCCTATGCATATAACTGACCAAGCTATAATTGACTTCTTCAGCTCTTTCTGTTCCAACGACCTAGGAGTCAAAACCTGTATTGTCAAAAGCGCCCTGAATATCTAAGAAGGCACAAAGAGCCACTTCACTATCACAGAATGCGTTTTCAATACCGTCCAAAAGAGACAAAATGATACTTTCAGTGGATACCCCCTTCACGTACGCGAACTGACTGGATGAGGTACCACAGAGTACCTTTGCCTTATATAAACATCAATCAGTTTTTCCATGGTCTTCAAAAGAATGGATGAGAGACTGATAGATCTATACGACTTAGAAAAATCATTAGGCCTACCTGCCTTCGGTATAAAAATAACTATGACCTCCCTCCACGCTCCTGGAAAATAACCAAAACAAAGCTAGCCTTTAAAATCACTAACAATGTTCATAGAATTATGTCAGAGCTCTTTTGCAAGAGTTTGAAGGAACCATGGAACCCTACATTTGGCAGAATGGTCACTATGACGCATACTAACATCTAAGGAGTATGCGATATTTGACTGAAGTTGACTTGCTACCATGTCCAGTTCACCAATAGAATCTATGGAGTCAGAAGCCAGTCAACTCTCCTTGTAATGTTCTTCCTGAAAGAGGACCAGTCCATCTTCCTTGAGAACATGCGATTATGGTACTAGCAATATTTACCAAATCAAATCTAATACGCATATGATCGGTTAGGGATCCTCGACCAACACATGCCAGTCCCTTAAAAGATTGGTCTGTGCCACACAGCGTGATATCAACTAGTACTTCAGATCGTGCAGCGTTAACATACGTAGGTCTGCTGGCCCTATTGTAAGTTCTGTACTTCCAAGAGTGAGACACATTCCACATCCACTGAAGAGTAAGCCGAGGCACACATTACCTTCTTAAAACATTCACCCTTGGCAAATCGCACACTGACAGCCACCAGGTCCTTAGTAATAAGTTGTGTAATGGGAAAGAAAGTCAGCTTGCCATTTACGACAATAACTGCCCGTGGTCTTTCCCCAGGCGCGTAAATCAACTTACACGACCTGTCTTGAAGTCTTCTGACCTTCGCCCAAAAGCCCAAGGCTCTTTTAAGAGACCTAGACTGATGTTATCTGCTTCTATCTGCTACCTGATGCAACTTTAGGTTTGCCTGAAGCACTTTAATACTGCCCCTCATCAGCCAAATAATTGACTAGCATGGATGATTGATGAGCACTTATCGCCACAAACAGTTTCAATCGCTGCATACTAGAGATGACACGCCGTCACTTCGATATGTACCACGAACACTTATGTCAGCTAAATTTGATACACTGGCCCTCATTTCCAGTTCAGTTACAGGGGTATTGACACTCATATCTTCTGCCACCTCGATATTATATTTCATAATAATTGATGCATGAGAGGCATCGCTCCTGTTTTGGATTTTTAAGACCATACTGGTTTATTATGCACGGATCAGAAAGTCACCTGCAATATTGCCTGACGTGCTGCAGGAAGGCGAATTAATTGAACTTGAAGGCGCCTGGTATCTAGAGTTCGCATACTAGCGGCCAAGTACCTCTTGACCTTGATCATTCATCCCTCGGCGTATGCTGTTCCACCTTAGATGAAGGTGATGTTTATAAGGAGCGTCCACCTCCCGCATGATCAAGTTTTGGCTTACAGTCAGCAGAGACAAGACCTTACTGAACTAAGAGCTGCGGTTACCATCTTAAGATGGTAAAGATCACACTGTTTTATGCTTTTTCAGAAAACAGAAAAAAATGTGCTTTTTCAGAAAAAATGTACTAAATACTAAACCCAGTGGTTAATCTTAGCACAGTCCCTCGAATGCCAATACAGCAACTTTTTGCATACTTTTACCATGCACAAGAATAAGTCATAAGGAAAGAATACCATCCCTCCACACTGAACAACACACAGTATGGAGATTAGGCGAGACTTCCTAACGGAAATGACTTGAGCACATTACCGTTAAATTCCTTCAGTTTAGAAAGTTCTGGAAGAGTCTAAAACCCTCTCAAATGTTTTAGTCATCCGTTAATTTTAAAAATTTAAGATCGTATTACCCGAAGATGGTCGAATTGCTAATTGTACCAAATGCACAAATAAGTACGGCATTGCGAAAATCAAAATCACATAATATGATTTTAAATGCACTGATCTTTTTGTATCTTCTTTATGCAATTTTAATAGCATTTGTTGCACGCATGGTTACCGTTTGTGCGACTAAAGTCGCAGCTTAAAACTTTTTCGCGAGTTAGCGACTTTTCGCGCAACTTTTTTAAACCCACTTAATTTTGCCACATTTTTTTTGTGATTTTTGTCACTTTTTTTGATAAGCATTACTAACACTTTTATATTTGTTTCAATTTCAAGCTTGTGCATATTTACGATCTTTATTTCCAAAAACGATTTTTTTCATAATATATATATAAAACTTTAAAATCGCTAGAATATTATTCAAATGTTATTAAAATCGCTAAATGACGCAAACTAAAGCTACAGCACTCTTTTTGTTGATAGGAAAAGGCTATTAAAAGAAAAGTAATAAAACAATACGTCTACTAAATTAATACTGTTACGAATATAAACAATGCCTACAGAAAAGATACATCTAATTACTACAGTAGTTGTCTTAGCTATAAGCCTTTTTGTGGTATTGGTTTGTGTCATGATTTTACTGTTCCGTCTTTAATACCGTTAATACGTGTTTTTTCTTGTCCGTCCACAATGTCTAGTGGTTTTCTTTTTCAAGCAATATTACAAAACTAAATATTACAAAACTAAAAAAAATAACAAACAGCAAACAAAAATCAACAACAATCGTAACATTAAAATATATGTGCATATATCACTTGACGAATCACTATGATTTTAAATTTAACAACAATAACTAATCTTAATTTATAAAAATTTTTATGAAGAATAACACATCAATAGAATTAAAAATAAAAACGATAATTACTACAATATTTGACATAATTAATTTGCAAAAGAAAATTGGAGTAAAACAAAAATAACTAAAACAAGTATAAAGTGACCAGCACAGTGATAAAACAAAATATCTTAAAAACATATAACAAAATGATCAAACAATGTCAATATTAAAACAAGCAAAACAAAAATAACTCAAGAATAATAAGACATATAACAAAAAAGTTTGTAAAAGTGAACGTGGCAAACACTATCGTAAAAAAATAAACACACACCTGACACCTAAATAAATAAACATCTTGAAACGGCATTAAAGACAGGCAATATTGGAACAAGTGTTACATCCCCTACCATAAGTGCTTTTGTTTTCCCTCTTTTCCTCTATTCTCTAATAAGCCTTTAAGTGCAAGCCGCTTGCAGAAGTTGTTGCTGGATTATTCCGTAGCGAAGGTATAACACTAATCAATCAGTAGCAACCCACTTTCTTGTCGTCCACATCCGAAGGTCGATTGTTCGATTTTTATTTGTTTGTGGTTTTTATTTATTATTGAATTGATTTCTGCAATGTGCGGGGGCTTCGGGCGACTTTATTTTCTGTATATGCGCACATTTGTCTCTATAACCCGGATGTTTTCACCTTATGTGAGACCCAGGTTTCTAAAAATGCTGATCCACAGATTTTCATATCCCTGAGTATCACCTTCTTTCTATCCCTTTTTAATTTCCATAGAGGCCTTGCAATGTACATTCGTGATGAAGTTGTGTACCAGTGCCAGCAACCGCCAGGCATGTATGATGCAGAATTTAACTATCTTTGGGTTAATCAGGGCACATATTTTGCATTTCGGGTACCTGTATAGTAGCCCAAACGCGGTAAGGGAGGTTACCTCATCTAGCTCTGACAGTGTTTCAGACTGCATATCAAGTATCTTTGCAAATTACCCGAACAGTATAATTGTTTTTGCTGGTGATTTCAATGTTCATAATTGGTTTTGGCTACGCCAATTAGACCACACGATTCCAGAAGGCCAATACGTAGAACTGCTTGCCGCGCACAGCCACCTTGCACACTAAAATAACTAAAATAACATCCTCGACTTTTTCCTCACTACACACCCTGAAAACTATGCAGTTGAGATCCTTGCACCTCTCGGAAATTCGGACCATTGCACCATTTCTGCCTCTTTTTCGTTCTCCATTCTTCATAACGCTCCACATACAACTACGAAGCGCTTTCAATTACGGGAAAGCCTGTTGAGCCGAGCAATTGGAAATTTTGTTGTCTTGATTCCAACGTGAATGCCATGGCCGAAATGGTTGTCAGTATAATAAGGCTAATGATGGATAATTTTATCCCATCCAGAAAGCTTCCGATTAAATCAGGCAATAAATCTTGGTTTAATCAGACTTTCAAACTTACAGTCAAATCCAGAGAGTAAGCATTCAGAAATTTTAGTGATAACAAATGCAATCATACACATTCGCTACGCAAACAGGTGAGATCTTTGTGTGCGCAATACTTAGCCGCGAAAAGGCTCTATACGAGCAGCGCCTACGTGCTGAAGTGCTTACTTTTCCGCGGGGAATTAAGAGCTTTTGGTCGTTCTTTAAATGCTTAGGAACAGCGCTAGTTCGGTTCCAGTCCTCATAAAGAATGACCAAACATTCACTAACCCGCTTGAAAAGGTAAGCCTTCTGGCTGAAAATTTTGCAAGAACTTCGAACTTGTGCATTCAACCACTGCCTGAACTAGAAAGAGTATCGGTGACTATACCTAGTATATTCCTTCGAGCCCGTGCAGTAAAAAGGGTTCTTGAAAATCTTGACGTTAATAAGTCTTCTTGGCCGGATGTCATTCCAGCGCTGGTCCTGAAGCAGTGCCCTTCAACGCTTGCGCGTACATTGGCTAATCTTTTCAGTGCGTCTTATCGTGCGGGTGTTGTTCCAGCTTGCTCGAAGATTGCCAATGAAACGCCAATCCCTAAAAGGGGTGAGACAAGTAATCCTGGAAACTACCGCCCAATAGCAGTTTGTTCGGCACTTTCCAAAGTTATGGAAAGTATGATTAATCACCACCTTGTGAAGTATTTAGAGCCCAACAATTTGCTAAGCGATCACCAGCATGGTTTCCGTAAAAGTCGTTCGACTGGTGATCTGCTGACGTTATTCCCCGAAAGGTGGAATAGGTCCATTCATGGATTTGGTGAGAGTAAAGTTGTGGCCCTGGATATTTTCAAAGCGTTTTACAGAGTCTGGCACGAGGCTCTCATATCCAAACTTATTGCCTTTGGTGTTGGTAGTCACTTCTCTCGATTCATATCGATCTTTCTCAGAAATCGCACTATAAGAGTGGTTATAGACGGGATTTCAGCCGACGAGTTCGGGATAAATTCAGGAGTACCGCAAGGCTCTGTTCTTTTCCAACTCTATTTCTAATATTTTTTAATGACTTTCTTTTTCTCACTTCTAATCCTATCTACTCCTTTGCAGATGACAGCAACATTTGTCATTCATACTTTTTTGATCGTAGGACGAGCCTTTTGGAGATTGGGACGAAAAGGCGGAATATGTACGACCCGCTTACAAGCGACCTGGCAAAATTTGTGAGTGGGGTCGCGTTAGCAGGGTCGACTTTAACGCGCGCAATACCCAATGTTGTTTTCTGACACACAGACGTGGTGGTGTGTTGTCATCTGTGTCCAAGGGTAATGTAGATATTAAGTAATCAGATGCTCTTGATGTTCTGGGTATGAGAATTCACTGTGACGTCCGTTGGAATGATCACATATTTCGAGTGACGAAAGAAGCATTCAAGTGACTCGGTTTTTTAAGACGGTGCAGGAAATACTTCAATCCATCTGATCTCCTTAATATTTAGAAGACCTGTATCCGACCTAAATTGGAATACAACTCTCATGTATGGGACGGTGCTTCAAAGTCTATTTCGGAGCGTCTCGACTGCGTACAGGAGAAAGCGAAGGTTCTTATTAATGACGGCTTTTATTAATGAGGGTGGCCAATTCTATCGATTCATTAGAGCATCGTCGCAATGTTTCGTGTGTTTCATTGTTCTATCGTTACTATAACAGAATGTGTTCTGACGAAAATAAGAAACTAATTCCTAGTAATCATATATTCTTACGTAGTACTCGTATTTCTCGTAGAGCTCATTCCTTTGTAGTTAATTATCCAGTGAATCGCACAACGCATTATATCGAGAATTCGTTCTATGGTCGCACTGTTCGTTTAAGGAACAATCTTCCTGGGAATGTCTTTCCTGGCACTTACGACATGAGCAAATTTAAATCGAACATCCATAGACTCCACTCTATCCATCCTCCTTCCCACAACCTATTTTCCTAGTACCAGCACAATGTACTGCTTGAGTAGAGGTTATTCTCTGAGTGCTGGTCTTAAGAGAAAAAAAAGCCACCCTGGTAATGCCATACTTAATCTGTGTTATTTATGGTGTTACCGTACCGATTTTGGGTGTTACATTTGAAATTAATGGAAATGTGAATCGAATGTTGTGGTAAGAACAAGAACATTCGGAAGTAATATCAATTATATATAAAAGCGGCGCCTTATGCATTAGTTCGTTTAGTTGTTGTTTTGCAGTCTTAAAATAGTGTTTAGGTGTAAATAAAAATGTTGTATAAACGAATATTAAATGCAAGATTAATAAGTTGGAGACTGTATAGTTAAAATTGTATACTGAGAGGAAATAAAAATTTTAAAACAACAACAATGTGGTGTTTATTTTATTTTGACGCAATTTAAAAAATTAAAACATTTAAAAATGTTAAAACGTAACAATATAAAAGAGTAAAACACATAAGTAATTTGTAAAATCATAAAATATTTTTATTTAGTTCAGTGTGCCCAGTGTTGTCATATTGTATGTTTTATATTATTTTGCAAGTTTTTTAATCTGCAGAAAAAAAATTTTTTTTTTTTTTTCGAGAAAAAAGTTTTCCAAAATTCATATATTCCTTATATACTTTTCATCAGAAGTTTATTTTATTATGTAGATAGTACCATATTTCTGATAGGTAGTACCTTCAATACTTGAGTGCACTTATAAGCAAATAACTTTGCTAAATATTACCCGATTTAAAGTTTATCAGCGTATACAGCATTTAAATGATATACATATGTATGAGCATATATTTCATTGAGGTATGTTACGCGTCGGCTATACATGTTATGCCAAACGCCATATATGCTACAAGGTACCATATATGTTATGCGTCGGCTAACTCAATGATAAATATAACAATAGGTTCAAATAACCTACTTCAAATTCAACTGGTTAAGAGACATGACTACATATATTTGCCCGCTAGCTCTAAACTAAGCATCGTTGGTCTCAACCCGATTTGACGCGTACGCAAATAACACACTCTACATACCACCAGAGTGTGCAAAAAATAACTAATAAAAAGAAAAGAAAAACTGAAAATATAATTATAAAAAAAACACTGAAATTTAGATAAATGATACCACGGCGTGATATTATGCTATGTAGGGTACACTTCTCACACCCATTTGTATTAGAAACGCCTATGACAGTTTGAATAACCATAATCTACAAACTGTCTCTTTAAATACACACGGACTGTTTATTTATGTAGGCACATCATGGTCGTGGTTATCCTTCTCCATTAATAAAAAAAATTTACAAAATTATATTTACAATAATAAACATAGAAAGGAATTTATTAGAATACTTAAAAGGAATAAGATTAACATTATTGACTGATCTCTCATTAAAAGAGTAAAAAACAACTAAACATAATTATATTGAGCGTTGCCATGCAAGAAATTGATTTCCTACCAAAATTTTTTCAAAATTCTACCAAAATCGATTGCTGCCTACCAAATTTTTTACACAAAAAATTTAAAAATCAATTTCTTAATTAAAATCGAAAACTTATTCAGTTATGTCTCCTAATAATAACTTTTTATTAAAATTAGATATTCAATTACTCAAATGACAATTTTTAATGATAAAATACTAGTGAAAATTGTTGTTAATTCGAATCAAAATTAATTTTTATAATTATGTAAGGTGTTAAGAGAAAAAATCTAGCAAAAATGTATGAACGTTTAAAGGATAAATTTTACCAAAAATATAAGAAAATTGCAACAAACCAACCAAACTACCAAACTGTTTTAAAATAAGGGAAAACTACAAGTTTTGGTCCGATTGGACCAAAGCGGCAACGTTGATTATATTATAATAACGAGAAAGGATGTAATAAATTCGGACAAAGGAACGACATTAAATATAATAAATGTAATAAATATCAAAGCAAATTTAATTGAAATTTAAAAGAGAATCATCACTTACAGATCTTGTTGTTGATTTTACTTATTTATCCACAGCAATTGGCCCAGCAGTCAGTGTGTGTTGTTGTTATTGCTCTTTAAACTTTGGTATGCTATTTTGTGGATGGTTATTAAATTTCACTTACGTTTTAATGAGAAAGTTGGTACAATAAATCAATATTAAAAAAAAAAATTACACTAGAAAAAAAATGTTAGTAAAACTAATAAACAAAATTCATTTCATGTTTCAGATGAAAAAATATTTAAAGAAATACGAATTCAAAAGTTTAAAATAAAATAGTTATAATATTAATAATTCATATTTAGGTAATTCTAGTTTGATTAATAACTTTAATTAGAGCATAATAATAGAAATAGGTTTATTTATTTAGGGTAAGTATTAAATATTCATTTTTGATGCTTTAATATTTTAATAGATTTTAGCATTAGAAAAATTTAGAAAAATATTAAATTAGGACAGAAAGTTTTAAATAGACTTAAGCCATTTTTAGGACTTTAATTATAGACATTAGGCAATTCCTAAGTTAGGTAAGATTTTATAAATATAATGATAAGTAAGACAGTTAGTTAATTTTGTTTACGTAGGTCATGATTATACATAGGTTAAATATAAGGCTTTGTAGCCTCAGCAAATTTTTATGACACATCCGGGTGGTTTTTATAGTTTAAATCATTAAATTCTGAAATTTTAGTCCAATGGACTTAGCGTTATTAGGTTAAATATATTTCAATATTAGAGAATTACGTGGCTGTCTTCAATCCAACGTATAACGGTTTAGTGCACGGTCTAAGGTAAAATAACGGATTGCTTCGTTGTGCCAAGCCAACCAATGTCACGTGGCTTAAATTATGGATCCCAGCCACTATCACACGTGCACGTTTTGAACTCTATTGTCGGTCTCCAATAGAAAAAACGAATACTGCTTCCTTGAAAAGAACAGGAGACACATTGATACAAAATAAAAAAAACAATAATTATCTTAGAAATCTTACCTTGGTTCAAAACACAATTCACTTAAAATATTTGCAATACAAATAATTATATCCTTTATGATAAGGATTTGTTGCCTTTTGATTCGTATTTTTCTGTCACACACTTTAAAAATATTGTATTTTAGTAATTCTTTTCTTTTTAACTTTTTATATGCATTTTTAAGTTTTAACAATCTTCATCCAACTGTTTTAAATAATATTGATTTTTACTCAATGCTGGTTTTTCTTAGAATGAATGAAAAAGAAAAAAGTTTATGTTTTTATAATGCAATTGATCACCAAGGAAGAAATATATTCCTAAGGTTAACGAAATGATAATGGAAATCCTATTAAAACTTTAGTTAAAGAGAGACAAAAAATATTTTCACTGGTATATCATTTCCCTGAGTATAAACTTTGTAACTTCAATTACCCAAAGATAAATAAGAATAGCGGTTCGTAAATAAATATCTCTCATGCTAGACAAATTAAAATATATACCAATTGACAAATATTCATTAAATTCAATGTTATCAAAAAATGGAAAAATATTATTAGGAAAAAATATATTTTGAAATTCAAAGAAAAATAGTATAATTAAGTGCAAAAATCGCAACAGGTATCCTAAGTCTGGAATATGTGTGCATTTCTCAAGCAAATATATAGGATAAAGGATATATATAGGAAACATATTTCTAAATTAATTAAGGAGTTACGTATGGATATGAATCAAGAAATATAAATAAGAAATACGATGGAGATTAACGGAGTTATTAAGCTTGTTAGCAACGCAACTCATGTTTTTTATATGATTTGTAAAAAGAGAATTTTTTTTGGTCGAAAAAAATTTTTTTTGTCGAAAAAATTTTTCAAAATACAATATGACAACGCTGAGTGTGGCAAAAATATACAGTCTCACAGAAAAATATGAAAACTGGATAATAATAAGAACTACAAGGTTTTCACTTTCAAAAACTATATAATGTGAACCTGCACGAAAAATAAAAGAAAAATAAACCAATTTTTTCATAGCATAGAAAGAAAGTTAATAAATTAAATTTTCTGCATTATTTGATAACTAATATTCTCCGAAAAAGTTTTTGATAAATGTTTTAATAGTGATTAAAGAGATTTTCATTAAAAATACTAATATTGTTGTAGTTTCACTGGAGTTATTGTGCCCTTCGTTAGCAAGAGCTGTTTGGGAACGTTGTATAGTAACACTCCTTTACAGTGCTTGCTGTAGGCTTTCAGTTATTGTCTTGTTAGAATACCCAGATTCCAAAATGACTCATTTTGTTTACACATTGCTCGAATTATTTTCGAGTGAGTCTTAAATGTCAACCTCAGCCACAGAAAGGCAACTCTAAACTATAACGAAACTATTTATTTGAATAAATACATACTCGTATGTCAAAAATGTGCAACTTAAAAAAAAATTCCACTTTTTGTGCCTTTTTTTGTTCTAAAATCCCCTTATTGTTCAACTTTTTTAAATATCCCATTGGTAAAGCTGGTTGCAGGCTTCTTTTGTATGTTCTGCATACGCTCTTACTGCGTTTTGTGGATATTGAGTTTTCTTTTTATGCTTTTAAACCGCAAATCTTGCTTTTATTTGCTTAAACTCATCACTTAAATCTTTTTAGAAACTTATTTTCGTTCCCAAAAAAAAAAAAAATCATATTTATTAAAAATATAACAAAATATAAGATTGAAAGCTTTATAAACACTAACCATTAGTCGAACTGACTAACACGAGCTTTATAACTAAAAAAACACAATACTTACTTAGAGGAAATATATGAATGCTTACAAGAAGAGAATACAGACAATGCAGAAGAGCTCAAGTTGATCGCGCAATTAAATAAAAAGCTGCATATGAAAATAAAGGCGATGTTAGTCGAATCGACTAAGGGTTAGATTTTTAAATTTTGTTACTTATGTTAACTACTTTTTAAACATTTACGGCCATATGCAAAAAAACTTCAAAAAACTTGTAAAACCTTTGTTAAGTAAAATTACTTAATGTAGAATACAAAAGCGCTTATTAGCTTAAAATCCCTTTATTAAAACTACGTTAACTTTATAAATTTTAAAGTAGGAGTACTTTAAAGTAATACTTGTGTTATGAATATTTAATATAAAAATAAAAATAGCATATTTTAGCGTCAACCAACATTTTTTGGAGGCATAAACTCTTACCCAAAAGAAAAAGTCATCTTTTACTGAGATGGTAATTCAAGCCAGACCACTAAAATTGTCAAAGAATGGCTGTTGTAACAGAAATTTAAGGTAAATTAGTGATCACCGTAAAGCCCTAATTCCAATACAATGGTGAATTTATGGACAATAAACTAGTGTTAAAAATATAAGCTTCATTCTCTTTAGGCGAAAAGTGCAAAACTAAGTGATGCGGATTCTTTTATATCGTTGTCTTTCTCCCACTTCAGTATTTGATATCGGCCCAATTTTCGGACCTTTTTTCATTTAAGCACAATAAAAATATTTTTCCTTTAGTGATGTACATAAAATCAAAACAACTACACAAAGCTTGTTATTTGGGTATTTATTATCCCACTAATAAAATTGTCTTAATTTTTTACGATTTGAGGCATATATGTAGCATTAAATAAAATATAAAAAGGTAATGAAAACTGAAACATTAAAAAAAAAATATTTTATACTAAATTAATAAAAATAATATTTTTTGGTTCATCTACTCGTATGTGTGGCATTCGTTTTTTTTTTTTTGTATCGCTGATACAAAAAAATTATGGTACTGCCAGCATGAAAACTTAAACTTAAGTAAAGCAATTATTAGCTAATGTAGGGTTTTTGCATACGTTTTTGTAACAACCGTTTGTTAAACTTAAAGTGTGTGGAAATAACGTGCACTACATAAGTCTACTTTTAGATTTTTTTGCATATGCCTTTTTGGTTCTCTACTCTTTTGTCTTCTTTGAAATGTCATATTTAAGATATTTTTCGTTTTCATTAATTTCTATTAAATTTCAGCTCCAATATATGTATCTGTGTATTTATGTACTTTTATTACATTATTTTCATAACTCCACAATACAGCAACCTGTCAACAACAGACAAAAATATGCACCAGATTATGAACTAAAATTTGTTAAATTTTAAGTACATGTGGGTTGAAAGTGCTATTGTAAAACAAGTAATTGTGTGTGTAAGCATTTATGTATCTGACGAAGTTCTACTTGTACTTGAATAACTTTATGAAAAAATCCAAATGGGAGAACTGTTAGTATAATATCTGTATTAACGTATGTATTTGGTAAGTATAGGCGTTTGTTTGGTTGTTATTTCATTAACCCTACATAGATAATGTACGTCTATCAGACGTACACCTTGTTATTTACATAAAGGGTCCGCCATCTATCACCATCCAATATTGCATTAAAAGTCATTCGGAGCAGATAAAACGGTGAGTACCGAACAGCCGCGACAGGTTCTACAGTGTCAACAAAATGAAAACACATCTCAGTTATTTAAAATTTTGCCGTTTTTGCTGCACGGGGCGAATGGTTTTGTAAAGATATACGCATTGTGAAAAAAATATTATAGCCAGAGTTTATCTTATAAATGAGAGTAGCATATGGAAAAAAATCTATAAGTTGGTGCAAGATTATTTTTCTGTTGAAAACTGGAGTTAAGGCAACAAATATGGTTTTGGAAGCCAATGAAAATAAACGGGATAGAGATATTTTGGAAAATTCTACCAGGAAAATTAATAGTCGATACGAGACGGTCCTGCTGTGGAGAAATGATGATACAGTTCTACCGGATAGCTGTGAAATGGTGAAACAACGTTTAGTTAAAGTTGAAAATAGAATGAAACGAGGTAAGGTGTATGCTTATAATTATAAAAGCGAAATCGATAAATATGTGAACCAAGGTTATGCCAGGTTATTATTACTATTATGAAATCCGACGTTTCGTTGAACTCGTTCTTATTAAAGGGTCCTGAACATGCAAATCTACTTCAAACTATATTGCTTCAGTTTCGTCAGGGAAAAATTGCTGTGGCAGGTGACATATGGAAAATTTTCTCTCGGGTGTCCATAATAACCCCTGACCAAAATTCACGTTTCGTGTGGCGCAATTGTGAGAGTAATCGTGACATACAAACAAAATGTAATACAGTCTATGATTTTTGGAGTAGTAAGTTGTGCCGAATATGTCAAGAACCTAAATGCCAGAAACTTTGAGTCAGCAATGTCAAAGGGTGTCAGAGCCGTAATCAATAACACTTATGTCGACGATCCCGTTATAAGTTTTGACAGTGTAGAAGAAGCCTTTGAGGTAACCAAGGAGGCTATTCGTATAAATGCAGCCGCAGGTCTCAGTTTAAGAAATTTTTCATCTAATTCTTCTGAAATAGAAAGAAGCCTAAATGGTGTAGAGATCAATAGTATAACCGAATTTAAAATGGAAAGCCAAAGTCAAACGGACAAAATACTCGGCTTGTATTGGAACAAGAGTACAGATTGTTTCGAGATCAAGGTAAAGTTTCATAAAATCTGCCACAATGTTTTAATGGGAGGACGCCCTACCTTATTGGGTATTATAATGGCAGTGTTTGGCCCGTTTGGGTTTCTAGCAAATTTTACAATCTATTCAAAATTACTAGTACAGAAAACTTGGAGATTATCCTTACAACGATCAGTTGCAGCAGCAGATATTGACACATTGGTATGCTTGATGGAAAGAGTTCGACACGGTGAAAAATTTTTCCATTTCACGACGCTTTCAACCTTGTTGCCTAAAACAGATGAGATGCAACTTCACATATTTGTTGATGCCAGCTCTAGCGCATATGCTGCAGTTGCTTATTTGCGTGTTAAATATAAAAATGACGTTCATATTTCATTTATTGATGCTAAATCTGGCTGCGCCCCAGCAAGTGGAATGACTATCTCTCGTCTTGAGCTACAAGCTAGCGTGCTAGACTACCGCCTTAAAACATCCATGGAAGAAAGCCACAATTTTGTTATTAACCGCATAGTATTTTGGTCGGATTCGAAAACTGTCATATTGTGGATCTGATCTACTGAAAGAGAATACAAATAGTTTGTTGCCTGTAGAATACCCGAAATTTTAACTACAACGGATCTTGCACAGTGATTGTCGACAGAATTGAATGTCGCTGATGAGGCTACGAGGGCCAAATTACCCATTAGTTTTGAGTCGAATTCTAGGTGGCTGAAGGGCCCTGTCTTTTCGGGGCAAAGTAAACAGTATTGGCCCTTATATCCACCAACCATTGAGATTAACAAATGTCATGAGGAAGAGAAAATCTATACTGCCAATAATTAAATTTGAAAGATTCTCAAAATTTTTGAAACTGAAACGATATGCTGCTTGGGTGTTGCGCTTTATCTACATCAGATTTAACAATGCTGTACAAGCATCAGCTGTATTAACAGTGTCTAAAATTAAAGCCGGTCAGAAGTTTATCTGTCGCCTAGCTCAAATGGAGGTCGCCTAGTTCTGAGAGATCCTGTTTTATAAAAGGAAAGCCAACTAAATTATCATGCCAACTAAATATTATCATCGGAAGGCAAATCACCAAAATGACCATATTGTTATAAGTGAGATAAGGCAGAAATAATGGATACCATATATTCATTCTGTTTTGAAAATAGTAAAAAAGACCTGCCTGACTTGTAGCCGAAATAACGCCCAGCCAGCAGCACTACAAAACGGATAATTACCCATCGATAAAGTAACGCCTTATATCCGCCCTTTTAGTTACGTTTGGTTAGATTACTGTGGACCATTTTATGTCAGTATCGGCCGTAGAAGGGAAAAAAGGTGGATGCCTTATTTACGTCCTTAGGCACGAGAGCGTAACATCTTGTAATTTCCGAAGACTTGCCTACGGATGCGTTTCTGCTATGTATGAGAAATTTTGTGAACAGGCGAGGTGTTCCCATTCGGATTAGGAGTGATAATGGAACAAATTTCATTGAAGCGCAAAAAGAGATAACGCCGGAATGCCCGTCCAATCCTCATGCTGATGGTTGCTGGGAGAGATTGGTGCGCTGCGTATAGCATCTCTTATACAGAATATTTAGAGAAGAAGATCTGCATCTGGAAACATTTCGGAGTGCTCTAATAGAAGCAGAATGCATTATTAACAACCATGCGCTAACCAAGTTGCCACTCGATTCTGATTCCGAACAACCATTAGCGCCATATAATTTTATCATACGTGGTTTTAGCTCCACACAAACGCCCAGCCCGGAAAATGCAAATATGTGCCTGAGGAAGCAATGGCGAATTGCTCAAAATCTAAAAGACAGATTATGGCAAAGATGGATAGTTGAATATTTACCGCAATTACTAAAACACCAAAATGGAGGGAAAAGATTGCTCCACTACAAATCGATGATATGGTTAGAACGTCAAATGGTTTACTACGTCGACCAGCGGTGAAGTTGGCCGTTCACAAAGGGGGGAATGTTGGCAACACTACTGCAATTTACAACACTGTGCTATCACTGGATCTATGAAGAAAATTGAATTATCGCCAGTTCTGATCTACCATCCGCAGAAGCAACATTATCATGCTAGAGAACGCTACGGTACGACACACTACCACACTTACAGGACTAAATATACATGTACAATTTTACACAATAATTTCAATAAAAGCTTACTTAATGCTTTAAGTCGTTTACATTGTTTAAAAAATTTCGCCGCCTTACAGTTATTACGACTTTTGACCGACCTTTTAGAAATTGACGAGGTCAATAAGCCTATTTAAGCTGCTACGACTTTTAAGAGCATAATAAAGTCCCCTCAAACTGTTTTAGAAGTAAGATGTGCAACAGCTCTATCTGGAGAACAAAAAAAACTAGTGTGCAACTCTTGCATTTAATAGTCTTTATTACAAACATACCTGCAAGTCTTGCAGACGTAGCAAACCTAGCATATCTGCTACATTTTGCTACGTCACAATAACAAATCACGTGAAAGTGGCATTTGCTACACTTATGCATTTTGATACACAAAAAAGTATTGTAGGTTTGCTATACTTAAACAGCCATGTTTTTATTTTGTTTATATACCACTGTTTATAAACACTTATACCTTTTTACACGGTAGAAAAATTCCAAACGATACCGTGTAAAAAATCGTGTAAAGACAGGGTTAAGTGTAAAATAAATAAAATATTGAAAAATATTTTTTTTTTTACAAAATTTTCAAAAGTATTTATTTATTTGTTTTAATATTTTTAATTTCCTAAAGGTTTCATAAGTAAATTACAAATTACAACAAAGAATGATTTCCGCTAGAAATAACTTATATGTATATAAATCAGTGACGCTCATCAATATTGTTCAAATTACGAAGTTTTTCGGCTGTTTATTTATTCTCTTCGTGAATATTACAATCAGGGCTGTTAAAAGAAAAAAATCCTACAAAAAATTTCCCTGAAATGTGCCAAAATCAACTTTATCGCTAACCTTGATTACATAGTCTTTAATTTAAATATCATACAGTATTTATTGATATTGCTATTATAATTCCTAAAAAAAATTGTTTTTTATTTTTCTATAAAAAAGTTGAGAAATTTGAATAAATTAACAATGCTAAAAAATCTTGTATAAAAAAGTGCATACGCTTTGTTTACATTATTTCAAACGGCAACCGCAATTACAACAAAAAATATGTGTGTGAGACACAAAAATATTTCAGTGGCTTGTTAGTCGTCAACGAAGAATGGTTGTGGCGCATGTATTTTTTTAACTTTAAGAGATTTTGAAGAGAACTAAAACTTTGATTTCTACACCGAGAAGTGTTAATATAAGCTACATAAATTTATGCATGTTTGTACTACGTAGGAATACCCATTTTTTACAGCGTTTTAACTTTAACTTTTTATCATTTTAAGTGTTTCTCTCTTTTTGCGCACCCCTGATATAAATACCTAAATGAATTTTTACTTTTTTATATTTGTTTTTGATTCCTTAGAAAATGGCTGTTTATTTTATGTAAAGTTTTGATATACTAACAGTACCAAAACTAAGTACACACCCACATTCTCTGAAATATAATTTATATTTCAGTCTTTTAAATATGACGATTTTAAGCATTTTATAAATTTTTGAAACCGTATTTACGACTTTATAAAATCCATAAAAAACAACAAATAAATTCTTAAAACAACATAAGTTATACAACAAAAATGAAAAGACTATTTTTTACGCCTTAAGAACGACGTATCCGACAAAATATCTTATTGTGGCCAAATCGACGTTAATAAGAGAATTGTTATCGAAAATGTTTTCCAAAAAGTAATCTGCATAAATATGGTTATCGAACTCAACATCGCATGTTTCGCTTGGATTTAATTTCTTATGTTCAGTAGACGTTTTACTTCTTCAAAATCAGTATCAATTTCCATTGCTACAATTTTCATTATCTCATTTTGGTTCGATTTACAGTTATTAGAGACACTTGACTAATTAATTTAGGTGACTATAAATTTTGCCATATATTAAGTTTGGCTACAGAAGGGTTGTTATTATTACCTTCATTTTGTCGCTATACTGGAAAAGTATTTTCCAATTTATCCTGATTAAGAGATTTTGTCAAAATAAAGTATATAGACATCACTTCCTTCCTTTAAATTTTCTTTTAAAAATAAAAAACTTAGTTTAGGGTGAGCTTCATCCCACTTAAAAAGAAGTCACGTTACTTTTCATCAACAAACTCCAATCTGTCCAACTACTCAAGGAATGTTTGTATAAATCTATGACTTTCATTGTTGACTTGAACTGCAGACCGATAACAATTATCCGCGTAGAGTGAATTGCTATTGAAGCAATCAAAAATTTTATCAACTTTTTCTATAAACTTTTCTGTTGAAGTTGCCTTAAAGGTTGGGTTTTTGACCATAGTCATAATGGCAGCGGCAGCTGTGTTACTAAAAACTTGTGTCGCAAATTTGACACGCATTTTTTCGACGGAATTAGGAAAAATGTGTTGCTGTTTCTATTTTGGGCACGTTTCAGTTTTTGCATTTATTTCCTCCTCGTAAAGTTCTTTAATTATGTGCTTGAAATCTTGCATTTCTGACGTTTTTAGGTCGCACTTCATCCATCCATTTCGCAAAGACTTCAACAAATATGGAAAATCATATATACAAAAGACTTTTTGTCCATTAATTTCAAAAATTACCTTTCCAAAATTATCCCAAAATCATATACTACGACACACATTTCTATACTAATGGTTTCTAAAATTTCATTGAAAATGCATACTTGGTTCAAAATATTATATTTTCCTAATGACATTTATAAAAAACTTATTTGCAAAGAACCTAAAGTATTATTTTTTATTAAAACAAGAAACCTGCTTAAAATGTAGTTACATTTCCTAATGATTTTTTTGAAAAAACTTTCAAAATAATACGTGAACAAATTTATTTTTTATTTTCTGGCTTTTCCATTAAAAAATGCATAACTGGTAAAAAATGTTAAAATTTGGAATTTTTTTTTAAATAATCTGAAATGCTACTGTTTAATTTTTCATTAAGAACTGCATTTTTTGAAGGGCTTATTCAATTCGGAGCTGATCCACGTATGCTTATCCGTACAAAAACAAAACAAACATAATTTACCCTATACAAAGCAAAATTGTCGTGATATATTTCTTCTTGTTTGCTACGATTATTTACAATGTTGCAAAAACTACTAAAATATTAAAATAAACTATTGAAATCATTCCTCACAAAGAAACTTGTGTTCTAACGCACATGCAAGCTTACATATTTTAAATGACATATATACATACATACATGCATTTATTTATATTTTATTATTATGTTCTTTTCTCTATATTTGATGAGCGTAAAATCTTAATTCCCTTCGTTATGTTTTCTTCCCCTCTCCCCGCATCGTTAAAAGTAAACAAAACATATTTAAAGTTTTGTATAACATTCACATTCCACATATTGTATATTTTTTGGTTGAAGCTCCATTGTTAAAAATAAGCTAACAAATTCGTTACTGCGATTTAAGCAGTCATGTTCTTCGATCGACCCCAAAAAAGCAATTACCGCAGATTTTAGCTCAGTTTTGATGTCATATCGATTGTTACCACCAAAGATTTGGCAGACCATGGTAGCCTATTGGATTTCAATCGGAAAAAAAAATAATTTCATTAAATTTAGGGTATATTTTGCGACTCCAACAACACGCGCCGCTTGGTTGTTCCCGCAATATTCTGCGGAAAATCATATTTTTCCCCGACGACTTTCATAAAATTGGTTTAAGACAGTCTGGACTGGTGTTGTGCTCACTGTCGAATTCAAAGATTTTCTGCTGAAATTTTGTGTGGAAAAATAACTACGATCTTTTTGTAAATCAACCCAGTAACAATTATATCCGTTTAATCCATCTAGTTTTCGTCTTTAATCAGTTTAGTTTAGGTCGTATTCTATTCTTATTTCATTTGAGTATTTAGAATGTTATAAAAAACAACTCTTGCAAAAACTTCTAAAATTTTAAAATAAACAATCAAAATCATTCGTCATTAAAAAAACTTGTGTTTCCAAACCTACATGCAAACTAACATATTTTTAATGACATTTGTATATATACCTAAGGTCGGCACGTACAAGTAGTCGGCAATTTTTACATTTATTCTTAAATAACTAAGAACAAAAGTAATTATGTATTAAAGTAAAGCTAAATGAAATTTATAAACATTCTCAGCTTATGTTAAGAACAATTTGAGCTTAGATAAGTTAAGAACAATTTGAGCTTAGATAAGTATTTTTGACAGTATTTATCTCTAATTAGTGACTGTCTTTCGCTTTTTAAGAAAATGCTTGTTTTTTGAACAAAAAATTAGTGGGAATCCGAATTTATAATCTCAATAAATACTTTAAAATAATTAATTTTCAATCGGAAATGTTTTCTGAAAGCAGTAAACTGTTGAAATATGGTTCTAAAAGTGAAAGAGTTAAAAATAAGTTATTTTTCTCTAATTTTAAGCGATGCCAGCAATAGGAACGAAAAATTTGTAAATGTTTCAGTAGTCGGCATTGGACTACTAATATACCACTGAAAACAACTTGTTCCCATGGTCGACAATGGCTTTTACTTCTAGTTTTGTTAAAGTTGAGATCTCAAAATAAGTTAAGGCTTCTAGAAATAAAAATTTGTTAAATCTTCAAATCTTTTTCAACCACGTCTTAAGTATCACTGGCCAATCATCAACAATTGTACGCATCCTCTGTAATACAGAGGGCTAACTTTTGGGAGCCAGCAACTAAAAACCTAATGGAGGCCTCAGGGCACACTTGACCGTTTGTGGTAAAAATTTTCTTATATGCATATTTTTCATTTGGCAGTACAAATAATTGACTTCTTGGATGCGATAAATTCTGATACAGAAATATCTGATTGTAGAAGCAATAGTGAATTTGAACAACCAAGTTATGTAGTTGATGACATTCGTGTTGAAAATGCAGCATTGGTTTTAAATGATAATACTACGAAAAAATAAAAGTTCAAGAATTTCAACTATAAACTACATCGTCTATTCCGTCTTTAATTTTGTTAAAATCTTTATTTTAGTACTTGATGAAGTTTTTAATGGTTCAGGTCGTTTTTTGTGCCTTTATATTAATTTTACTGTGAAATTTATCTTATCTTTTTTAAATAACATCTATAAAATAAAAATATGTTGAATGTTTTTGTTACCGTAAACGGTCAAGGATGCCCTGAGGCCGCCTTTAGTTTTTCTTTTCTATTTTATCAAATAACACAAAAAAATAAAATAAATTAATCTTACACTGATAATTACTCGAAAAAAAAATTCCTTTGTTGTTCGGATCAAATTTAAGCTTTTGACCATTAGAGGGTTAAGTGAGGTGTACGAGTTTAACTTTGTCATAGAAATAACTATTATTTTATGTTTTTATTGAATACCTACTTGAAGTTTTTGATTTGTTTAAATTGTTATAGAATGAACTAATAAAATATTTAGACTTTTATTTTTGCAGAGTTTCTTGTTTAATATTTAAGATAGTTTCGCTTGGAGCTACTGTATCTAGTTGAATGTCAGTCACATTTAGTTACCATAATTACCACGTCAAGTAGATGTACTTTTACGGAGCTATGCTCCAGCCATCTATTTTATGTTCTACAGAACTTGCAAAATAAATGTGGATCAACTATGGCAGACTTGTGAGTCTGTAAACCTTTTTGGTGTTGTTAGTTTCTTTTCTACCTTTTGAATTAATACATTTTTTAAATATTGTTGAAATTAAACCAAGTTTAGCTTAAAATTCTAAAAGGAAAAACAGTTCTTAATATTTAAAAATAATTTTAAAAAGCACAATACCTTTGTATTTTTCAGGTAAAGACTTACAATGATGTAACAAAATGTTCAACTAAATACACAGTAAAAAATGGTAGGGTAAATAATTATGGATTTGTCGGTAAGGGTGGATCATTCCTCCCACTTTAAAGTTTTACGGGCATCAAAAATTGCTTGTTGTACTTCCGGTATTTCCATATCACTCTTAATTTTTCCTTGAGCTCTTCTTATTCGACCATCTCTAGTTTTTGTGGCTTCTACAACTTTCTTGTAATTAATTTATATCTATGTACGCGTAGTCAATGTTGTTAACATATCCGCCTAAAAGATTTTCGAAAATGTTTATTTGATGAAGACGCATTTTGTGATCAATGGCATCTAATGAACAAAATGTTTCTGCGCCTTTTGAGCGGCCTAGAACGAAATGATTGGGTCTGATGGCTGCTTATTTTTCGGTCTCCAGCAAAACATATCTTAGAAACTTTAAGTTTACACTTGATTAACCTTCATTAAAGCATTTTTTACGATTTCATTAGTACATTTTTGAGATAGCGATATTTTAAATAGCAAAAAAAATAGTTTTTTTTTTCGCTCTCAGTGACATCTCATTTGTGCCAATTGGGAAATTGAATTCTCAAAAAAAAAAAAAAAATACCGTTGCATGCCATTTCAGTTTGCACATTCTCAAATATTAAGTTTTTTGAACTTATCTTTCAGGAAGGGATCGGTGGCTAAAACATTTGCCAATAAATACCAGCTGGAGAGATACTTCTAGCAGTAAAGTCTCTCAGAACTATTAAAAATTAGTTTGTTGATAGACTATGAGCTAAATATTTGAATGTGAATTGCTTATATAGTAAGGAATGTGAATAATATGTCCCATCATTTTAATGGCCTTCTGCCAAAGGTGACCGGCATTAACCTCGACAATGGTAAAGAGAGAATGCTGCTATGCGTGCGATGAAACACGTTTCACAAAATCAAGCTTAGATCACTAGCAGTTTCTACGAATTACTTTCAAGAGAACTCTAAGTAAATAAATGAACCATGCTAAATGAGGTTTAAGTGGAGGTAGCAGTAATGATAGATCGTAAGTAAAAGCCTTGCTATATTATGTGTATTATATTAGAAGAGAGCTACAAAGAAAGTAATAGCACATAGTCTTAAAAATTAAATAGCATATTCCTGAAGAAAAATAATTAATTACCAAAATGTGGGTGTGGTCTCTTTCACGCCCATTTAATATACAATACAAGGTATGTATATCGTGGTCATATTGAAGACTAGCTTAAGTCGATATAAGCGCAAATTGGGTTATACTAGGAGCTTTATTAAAAACAAGGCGATTAAATGTATTTAATCTTTTTTTTCTAAATCATTATTTTTGCCAATTTTATATGCGTTGACTTTTTGGCTTAAGTTTTTTAAACAATACTGACTTACTTCACTTGTTTGTGAACAAATATTGTAACATTGTTGTAATGTATTAGTCTTTCAAACTTCAAAAACCAAATAAGAAGAAGAAAATTGGCATTCATAAGTTGATTTTCATAGACAACATAAAAAGCACAAAAATTTATTAAACACAGAATTTAAACACAAAAATGTATTAAATACACTCACACATAAATAATTAATGTCAATTTCTGGGACTATTTTAATATTTTTTTAAAATTGGTTTTGACAATAACAAACTTTCTTTCGCGTTTTTCTTCTTCTTTATAATGATTGGCATTCACATTACATTAATAGCAACCAATTCAACTTTTTAAAAACACTTGGAAAAAAGTGTATGAGTGTATCAAATTTTTATCTGAAAATTACCAACAAATAAGCTTATAACTATTGTATTACAACAATAAAACACTATACAACGATACCAGGGGCTTCGTGAATTGACCAAATGTATTATTTTTCTTAAGTTTTAATAAGATATCTTATATTACTTAATATTACAAAATACATAAATATTATTACAATAAAAGCGCTTAAGTGCACTTAAGGCTCAGTCCAACGCAAAACTCAGTATCACAAAATCGATTAAGTTACAAAGGATATAGAATGCTCTTTATTTACCAATATTTTTTTAAACTTTTACATTTTTTGTCTAATAAGGTAGTTTTACCAATATTTTAAGGTACAGTTCTTTATGTAAAAACAATTATGTTAAAAATTACACAAAATTGGGAACATCCCAAAACTTTTTTTCGACTGTCAATGCTATTGAAAAAATTAATTATTGAAAAAATTAACATACAAATGACTCCCTGCTATCCTGTTCCGATTTCAAAGGTCAACCATACCAATAACAACTGATCATGTAAAGTTATTAGGTGTAATTCCGGATAAAAACTAAATTTTAAACAACATATGTATGTTTACAGAAAAAATTTGAAAAAGCCATAAAGTGTCAGAGCCTTGTATCTCTTACTAAATAGAAAATCAGTTTTAAACACAATGTAGAATTCACAAAACAAACACAATGCTAGAATTCACAAAAATATTGTTTTTTATGTATTCTGTCAAATGTCTCAAAATATGACTCTGCGACACTTGTTGTTTCACTTTTTCTCTTGTTGTTTCACTCTTTCAAATGATTAAATATAAAAAAGTTGTAAGTGTGTTAGTAAAAAAATTGTTTCTGCGATAGTTTCGGTCATTCATTTCTTGTAAGGTACAGTACTCTCGGGATAACGGACACACTCGTTGGCGTCAACATTCGAAAACATCAACCTTTTTTCTAACATTGTCTACTCTAAAACGTCAACCAAACTACAAAGCTCATAAATATCAACTCGAATTAAAACAAAATTTTAGCTTCAGTAACAGTTAAAAAACATGAACATGTACGAAATTAGTTCCGAATTCGGAGATTCCCCTTATAACATTATAGAAATGAAGTTACATATTAATTGCCTTTCTCTGTTCGGATGATTTTTGTTCTCGCCTTTTTTTGTTTCCTTGGATTTATTTTCGTTCGGTTTTAGTATATAAACAATAAAAACGCTCTAAACTACACTATCAATATATTTTTTATATTAAATTTCTACATTCATAAACGTCAACATTCAGTTGAAAAGCTATGCAATGCAATTTAGATCCGCAATTAAATCAAATTTTTGCCGATTCTAATACTTTCAATTCGATTATAATTTTTATCCGTTTTTTATTAATTTCGATAATGGTTGTAAATTTAAGTTTTATACATACAATGTATTTTTTATTTTAATTTCTTGTTTGTTTATCATTATTCGATACCTTATCAGTACTATTAGATAAGACTTCAGCTTGTTGTACTGTACTTAACATTATAAACAAATGAAATGAAATGGAATAATTTCTTCTTATTCCTAATCAAAAAATCGGAATATTTTAATGAATAATAAATGAGTTTCGTTTTTACAAACGTCGTAGAGGACACTAGATTAAAAATTAATTAAATTTTAAGACTAGTGAAAAGAAAACGAAATGATTTTTAGTATGTATGTATACTATTTATTTATTAATAAAATATATTTCTTTATAAATATACAATTTTTATTTATAACAATTACTTTATATTTCCTTACAAAACATTGAGTTTTCTAATTTGTAAATGAAAATCGTTGTATAAATCAATTGTAATACTAATAATAATTAACTACACAATTTAATAAAAATATAATTTTGCGATAAAATCTTTATTCTTTATTTTCAACCAACATATGACATATGTATAAGGTGTGCTAGCTATAGCATCTATTAACCTTTATGCCGGTGTTAAGTTAGAAGAGGAAGAAAATCGATTCAATAACTTTTTAATTATCTTTGATAAATTGCTTATGGTTATTATAAAAAATAAAGTACAGATACTGAACAAATTTATACACTATAAATTCAACAAGAAGGAATACAGAAAAGGAAACAAAACAACAAAATATATATGGTATTAATTACATTAGAATACAACCACTAGATTCGTTACGATTTAAATTTTGACCCTGAATGGAATGATGTCCAGTATTTAATGTAGATTGCTGTGTGGAAGATTTTTCTGTGCTTAATTGACGTGATAAAATATTACGTTTGTTTTCAGCAGTATATTTATCGGACGTCCAATTGACGTTATTTTCAGCACTAGAGTGTTGGTGGGAGGAGTGACTATGACTTTGTAATAAGTTGTTAAGTGAATCTATTTGATGATCGCCACTTTTCGCTGCTACGGTAGGCTCGGTGTTGTCGGAATTTCGGCATGAGTTTAAACCTTGACCATTGTCTAACGAAGTCACATTACATGAACCTGTGGGAGATGTTGGTGATGATGTTTGTATAAATTGATCCAAGAGGTAAATGTGAGGTTGGAGTGAAATCATAAAAGAACGATAAACACACTCAATTTCTAATGACCATTGGGCGACATGTTTCAGGGAAGACTGTATGCGAGCGCAGGAAGGAAGCGATTCTGAACGAATAACAACATTTATTATCCGCCCAACAGAAGCAGCGTCTTGAAGCAAAATTGACAGAACCAAGGCAAAATCAATACAATTAGCTTCTATGAATAACTGAAGAAGATAACGTATTTTAATTGCTAACTTCTCTGGCACAATTTTACGATGAACTTCAGCACAATTCAAACCAAGTACTAGCGAAGATGAAGACATTTCATCGTTTAAAGAATAAAATCTTCTGTACATTGTGGTATTATCAAGCGACGTTTGGGAGTTTGATCGAGATTTATTACAATCCCCGGTTTTCTGTTGCCCATAATCTTGTATGGCTTGCAATGATTTTAAAGCAGTATATTGAAGCTCCTCGTTCTCTTTAATAGATGGAATGTTTGTATGCATAGTGATATTGCTGTTTTGAGTACTAGTTGGTGTATCCATTAACGTTACACTAAAATAACCAGATTCTGATGTTTGGCTAGATGTGTGAGGTAAGTTATTTTGTTTGTCTAGTTGGAACCGCTTTAGAAGTTGATTGTAATCGTGATCAAACTCTTCTGCAGGCGAATACAGAGAGGCTGGTGTTGGCAATTTTAGCTCTTCATGTAAAAGTTTTATTGCAATAACATAATCTTCCAAACGAGCTGTTTTATCGGCCTCCTGTAATAACCATGACACAAGATGAAAGTCTAAAAACGCACTCATGAACCCCAGCTCGATGAGTTTAAAGTTTTGCAAGAGATTACGTGCATGACGGTGTAGAATAGATTCAATACAGAACATCTCACGTTTATCATTCTTCGTGGAGTTGCTGCGCTCAGATTTTCTGCGCAAGACTGTCGGCGGACCACCTGAGCTATTTGGGCTTGTGCCTTCAATATTGGTACTAGCAATAGCTGTGACCATTTTATCCTTTTTATCTTTTGATATAGTATTGGCCAATACAGTCGTTGAAAAACTTCGTTCTCTAGCTATAGGCACTAAAACTAAATTGAATGCATCTGGATTTTGATTAACCTGCGATTGAGACTGTGAAGGTGGGGCTATCTTTAAGTTAACTATCATTGATGAACGTGGAGAATCTATTTCATTAGGATCGATTGCTTTGAGGAAACGTATAAGGTCTTTTGCAAGTTCCCAATTACGATGTTCTAGAGCAATTTCCAATAACAGAGTTGCATACTGTTTGCTTATTATTGATGGTTCGAGATTTTGCAAAATAATTAAATAACTAGCTGCTGTTACAAGCTCTTCAGATTCTAAGCATTCTTGAAACAAATCCTTTGGCTTTCCAGCCATGGAAAAAAGATACGGCCAAAGTGCGATTTCCGTTTTACGTGCACATTGTACTATAGTTTGAAGGTAAACCGGAAATTCTCTGATGAAATCGAGAATGCTTGGAAGCAATGCGTCTGGTATTGGCTCTTTGCTTGTAGCCTCTTCTTCAAGTACTTCATGTAACAACAATTCCAGCGAGTGAGGAAAATAAGGAAGTCGACGACATGATTGAGCTATTTCCCAGGCATTGTATCCCAAGTTACGCTTGATGAGTTGTCTTAAGATCTTATGTAAGTATACTTGTGATTTACGTTCCAGCTGTGAAAATGGCAAAGAGAAATGTGATTTCGACTCGTTTGTATATAAAGTTGTTTCATTTTCTACGCCTAAAACAATAACATTATCAAAGAGAATAACTAAAGGGTAGAGTTTCAAAGGAAACGATAGCATTATTCGCTTGGACATAAATGTATGCAAACGATGAGATGCTTCCCGTTTCTGTTCATTGGATGGCGGTAATATTGGCAACCATACGCGCATACCATGTACACCAGAAAATAACCATAAGCAATCCTTCATTGGACTAGATTCCTGAACAGTATTAGATAGCCAAAAGCATTCAACACAGGAAGCCAAGCAAGACGCCATAAGAGAATTAACGAGGGTATTGCTATTATCTTTTTGAATCATAAGAATTCGTCCGCACACGTTTACGATAATAGTCTCAGCTGCATCATTGCTTCCGGGTGACGCTAAGACCTTAGATGTCAAGTCATTACGTAAATTTGTGACAGTCAGAGAAACTATGCACACAGGATGTATACAAATACTTTTAACATCTACTTCATAGACACAGTCAGCTTTTAAGGTATAAGCATCGCACTTGTGCATATCAAACAGGGTTACAATTCCATCTGCTGTAAGCACTATTAATTGATCGCGAAACATATTGAGCGATATTACTGGTGCCCTTACTTTAATACGATTTCCAAATTGGTTGTCAAGTTTACACTCTTCTGGATAGCAGCGAATTTCATCCGTGCGATCTAATAAGGAATAGCAACCACAAACAATAAAACTTTTCCACCACAACAATCCTCCAGAAACAACAAAATCTTTTTCTTGAGACTCATTTCCAAATAACTTCCATTTCTTTGTTACCATCGAATAATGAGCCAAACCAGTTCTTCCAGCTACTGCTACGTGAAGGCCTTCTGAATCAATAGCTGAGTAACGAATAGGCCAATTTGTGGCTGCGTATGTTTGTGGCAATTGTAATACAGTCCAGTATTTACTTTCCGATAGTATGCTTGATATGTCTACCGTATTTTTTATTTCTATACAACCATCGCCGGTTTGGTTAAAATCAGTTGATTCCATATTTGTTTCAGTTTTGTTATTCGGAAACACAAATTTACCTCCGAAATAGATTTTTTCCAGATTATCACCTTGATTTAAGTACAGAGTATCATCGCCTAAAAAGAGAAAAAAGTATTTTTGTTAAGCAATTGTTTTGTCATTATATAAAAATATTTCAATTCCAATAATTCGGAAATCTTTTGTATAGATTTAGCAGAAAAATAAAACAACATGTTATAGTTTATTCAGCAGAAAAGCCAATAATGTGAAACCAATTAAATCATATTTTTAAGCCTTAAGTTTTTTTTATTTTAAATATTAGTGTGATAGTTGATGGCAACTTTTATTTAACTGCCAAAATATGCAGCCGTGTCAATCATGCTGAAAAACAAACAGTGTATGAAATAACTCTGAAACTCTTCAAAACAGTTTTTCTATTTTTGTTAGTAGATACCAAATAACTATCCTGGATTCAGTATTGCTTTTTTAAGAAAGTGCATGCCATAGTTATAGTTAAGTATTTAAAATATTTCGGAAATAAATAAAGGAAGTAATATAGGTTGTTTTTTAGCAGCTTTCTTTTAGCAGCTAAGCTATTTCGTGTAACTTGTTACTGCCAAACATGTTCAATTTGGTCTACAATTCAACCATGAATCAACTTACAAATGAACAACGCTTGCAGATTATTGAATTATATTATCAAAATTCATGCTTTTGTGTTCAGTGTCGAAGCTCATTTCTTTTTTTTTTTATTGATAGTAAGTAGTATTATTAATACTTTTAAATTACAATTCAGATAAAAATATAATACAAACATATGAGCTCTAGTTAATGTGCTTTATAAAATTTAAAATTATCTTTTTAAATATCTTTTTAAATACATTTGTTTAATTTTTAATATCAAATGGCAATATATTATACAGAATCAGCCCTTTAAAAAATATCGTGTTCTGCTTAGCACTTGTGTTTGCCTGTGGAATCTTGAAGTCCATGGCGTTTCTTAAACTGAACGGTTGAACCTCTCCAACATATCGCATTTATTCTACTAGATAGTCTTTCACATTTAACCATTTCAAACACTTACATCCATCTTGTTGATGTTAATCTATTTACTTCCAGTATTGCACACATCGCCTTACTCTGTAATTTCTGCAGTCTTATTACTTGTTGATCAGAACAGCATGAATATAATATCGTTGATCAATATTCCAAATGTGGCTTCAATATTGTGTTGTAAATATTTATTGATATACTGATTGATATTTTACTTCGTATGCGTATGAAAAATCCGATTTTTTCCCTACATTTTACAAACATACTCTATAAATTTTAAGAGTTTGTCTATTTTGAAACCCAAGTACTTTAACTTTATCTATCAACACTTTACTTCAAATGTTATATTATTGTTCATATTAATCTCGAGTAATTTGGTTTTATTTTCAACTAGAGCTTGTTCATCTTCAACCACTTTTCTATATTCTCCATATCCTTTGATAACTTCTCGTGACATAAATTATCCGTTTAATCTTCGGAAAAATTAAAGTGTTGCCGCATATAATACTATTTCACAATTTTCCAGAACTTCATTCCATTAATGTAAATAATAAATAATAGCGCTTATAAAATTGATCCTTGAGGTACTCAGTAATTATTCTCAATTGACTTAGATTCGGTGTTGTTTACTCTTGTAGTTTGTCTACGATTTGTTAAATATGATTTAAACCACATCAGCTCCTTTTCTCTATCTCATACTTTATCAGTTTTTTCAGCAAGATGTCTCTTTCGATCGTTTCAAAAGCGCGCTGAAAATCCAGGAAAATCGCCAGATTCTTATTATTATTGTCTATATTTTTCCATCGGCTTACTACGTAATTGACAGCAGTTTCACATGAAAACTTTTTTCTGAAAGCCGATTGGTATTTTGTTCTCCTCCACGTATATTTCCATTTTGCTGCTTAACTACTGTTTCTAGAATATTTTCGAATGTTTTTAAAGAATTTATCGGATGAAATTCTTCACAATTATTTTTTTTTTAATTTTCTCAATCGGTGTTATCAAAGACGCCTATCAATTATCACGAAAAGTTCCATTTCTAAGTTATTTATTTATAATTCTAAGCAATATTTTACCTACTAAATTCGAGTTGTCCAATATTAAGTTAGTTGATAGTCTTCTGTAGTTGTTCTTTTTCTTAATATTCTTACATATATTTCATAATTCTAATAGTTATTGCAAGGAATTTAAATCCACAGTTTACCGCAGGTGTTTGGTTCTCATGTTGCACGTCCTTTATGGAATCTCTGATTTCCACAATACAATTTACGAAATAGTTATTAAATTGGTCAGCTATTTCAAAATTATTATTATATTCTACATTATTAAAAATCTGAGATTTAAGCACATTTTTGGGTGTTCTTAGGACTAGTTCTTTTATTTTTTGCAACATTACTCTCTGGTTACATGTGTTTCTAATTAATTTATAATTGTATTTTCAAATAAAGCTTTTTGATATTTTAAGTTTCTTCTCTTCTTAACACTATTATTACTATTATTTTCGTTCACTTTTCTTTTTACTATAAATTTTGTAATTGTTAGTTCAAAAATAGCTTCAAATTGTAAACACATTCATTTCTATCATTTATTTCATTAAATTCTATTATTGTGCTTAGTTCGTTGTTAAAATTATCTTTATTGTATTTGAATATGTCTATTTCAATGTTCTGTATTTTCCGACCGTTTCCAATATCGATAAAGATATCTATGCACTCGGACCAGCTATTTTATTGTTTATATTATTTCATGCCGAAACCATTTTATTATTTGTGATTATATAGTTTATTAATGTTTTCGAGTTTTTCGTTTTTCGAGTATATTCTGTTATTTGTTTTAAACCGTTATCGTTTAATATGCTTTATAATTCGCCGTTAAAAAATCAGCATGCCAATCAATGTTGAAATTCCCTGCAATTATAATATCATTACTATTTTCGCAAATTTCTTCTAAATTTTTTTGAAAATCTTCACAAAATTCCGCTTTTCTGTAGCTATACACTATCACTATTATAAATGATATGTTTTCATATTTCGCCATATATGCGCTAATCCAATATTTAGTCCTTTACAGTTTTTCTAATTTGAATCAATTTCCAATGTTTTCTAAAATATAGTATTACTCCTCCTGTTCTAGATGAATTGGACATTGTTATGTAATGATCGTAAAGTTTCAGTTCTATTTCACCTTCATTGATTTTTTCAGTTAAATGTGTTTCGGAGAGCATTTTAAAATCTGGTTTAACATTTTCGACGATTAATTCTAGTTGAGTAAAGTTATTTAACAATCCTTGTATATTCGTATATTTTCCATGTATTTTCTTTGGCTGTTATATAGTTATTCCCATTCTTCTCATTTTTAGCATAAGCTTATTTTGATACACTGGACATTCCCTGCTGAATGTTTTCTTCCTTCATGCAGTTTAGACATCTTTCTACTATTTCCTTCTTACAATCTTTGCTTCTATGTTTCCCATGTCATTTATAACATATATCTTCATTTTTATATTCCGATGATTTGTGGTTATATCCTTGGCATTTCAACACAATTGTACCATCTTTTGGATAGGATTCATTATCTATTTTCAATTTTGCGTTAAATACTGTTCTATTAAATTTTTATTATTCATAAATTTTAATAAGACCTTTATTGCTTTCTTTCAGTATTTCATTTTGCTTTTTCAATTTGTCTATTAACTCTTTCTCCTGCATTTGAAAATTCGTGTCCGTTATTAATATTTGCATATTATATTCTTTTGGTACTTTAATTTCATAATTTTTACTAATTTGAGTTTCAATAGCTTCTTTCATTTTTTTCCTATCCTCAACATTTTCACTTTGAATTACTAATGTACCATTTTTCCTTTTTTCGACGTTTGTTATTTTCAGATTTATTGGAATTACTTTTTCATTTAATTCCGCCTTTGTTTTTTCACACTTTTTTCCCTTGGTTTTACAAGTACGGGGACAAAAAATGAGAGAGAAATGAGAGAGATATGTCAATAATCATAATGGATACAAATACACTGATGAAGAATTTATTTCGAAAATAAAGAGGCAAAATCAACAATTGCAAGAACAGGAAATTAAAGTGGTAAAGTCTTATGAATATAAAAAATATAACCAAATAATTTATAATGCTAAAATAATATTTAACAAAGAAAAATATACAACGATAAAAAAAAACACAAAAATTGAATATTGGATGGGAAAAATGTAGTGTTTTTGATGGAACGGACATAATTATGTGCTTTAAATGCTTAGGTTATAATCATAAAGCGAATGAATACACCAGAGTAGAGATGCCACGGAAACCACAGAACAAAAGAATGCAATAAGGAAGTAATAAATAAATGTTAGCAAACGAAAATCTAAATATGGGTCTTAATGAAAATCATGTCACAACTGGCAGAGTACAGAATAGGTCAAATTATTTAACAATAACAGCAAATATATGGTATTTATACAAATATATGTGGAATAATTAACAATTACAGACAACTAAAAGTTATAGTCAATGAACAAAACCCTGATTTTATTATTCTATCAGAAACACATTTAACGCAGGCTATTGAAGAACAGGGAACACAACTTAATGGATATGATAACTATATTACGCACTCTAAATCAAATAGGACGGATGGAGTTATTGTTTATTTTAGACAACAAAATAATGTTATAAAAATTGGAGAAAAGTCTTCCAACTACAACAATTGGATAAGTCCATACAAGGTTACAGTCAAGAAGAATCATTTGCAATAGTAGCAGTATATAGATTACCAAGCGGCAATGAAGCAATATTCTGTCAAATATTTGCAGCAGTAATAGATAAAATATGTGAATTCCAATACCATATAATATAGTTGGCGATTTCAATATAGACTGGGGCAAGAAGGAACATATAAGAACAGACTGAAATATGCCATTAGTGATAATGAAAGCTCTGGGTTCTATATTGGGCGCATTGCTGTTTATATTTTACATAAATGATATGCCACACGTACTTAAAAGATGTAAAGTTATACTTTATGCAGATGACATCCTAATATATGCGGAAGGAGAAACAGATGTGCAATGTAAACAATATCTTCTACGCGAATATACATACTAAAGCTAAATGAAAATAAAACCAGGCTACTTGAAATTAACATGGACGATGATTCAATAATTAAAATCAATAATGAGACAATAGAAAAAGTTAATAAAATAAAATACCTCGGGTTTATAATTGATAAGGACTTGAAACTAAATGAACATATTGATTATATAAGTAAGAAAATTGGATTCTTAGAACGCATTAGAAATAAAGGGTCCGCCATTTAACTTTTTTTTCAACTAGTGCTTATTTCGTGAATGGTAACACTTAGCTCATGTCTGATTTGACAGATAATTAGTTTTATCCTTCCGCTGAACGAATATGGTTGTGTAACGCTTGAAAAACGCTGGGAATCTAGGCCTGCGATCGACTTACAGAAGATGCCAATTTTGCCAAAAAAAAATAATCTTTTCAGATGAAACTCATTTTGATCTTGGCGGGTAAGTAAACAAGCAAAATTGTCGCATTTGGGGCACAGGAAACCCGCACGCATACATTGAAAAGCCGATACACCCAAGACGAGCCACTGTTTGGTGCGGATTTTGGTCTAGAGGCATAATTGGGCCATTTTTCTTTGAAAATGAGCAAGGAGTGGCCGTTACAGTCAATGGCGATCGTTATCGGGCCATATTGAACGAATTTTTGTTCACAAAAATTTAAGAGGAGGATATTAGCAACATTTGGTTTTAACAGGACGGCGCTACGTGCCACACAGCCGAAGCTACACTCGATGTTTTGCGCCCTGTTTTTGAAGATCGCATTATCAGCCGCAGAGCTGATGTCGTTTGGCCACCTCGGAGCTGCGATTTGACTCCGTTAGACTATTATTTGTGGGGTACCGTCAAAGATAAGTGTTACGCCAACAAGCCAGAGACAATTAAAGCTTTAAAGGACAATATTCGTGAAGCCATTGGTGAAATACAGCCGCACACAATCGATAATGTACTTAAAAATTGGACCGATCGTGTAGGCTACTGCATGACCAGCCGAGGCAACCATTTGAATGAAATTATTTTCCGTTATTAACCGGAAGGAATGCACTTTCAAATAAAAAAAGAAATTTGAGAAAATATTCAGTAGTTTTTAGTAGCATTTAAAAAAAAAAAAATTTATTTGGCGGACCCTTTAATATCAATGATAACTGCAATCAATATATATAATACAATGATAAAACCTCACTTTGAATTCGGATTTACAATTTTATGTGCATGCTACGCGACTGCAAAAACTACAAAATTAGGCCATGAGATCAATACTATGGTTGTATTCATCCAGAATTCTGCCAACATTGATATATCCCGGCATATTTTTTCTTAAAGTGATATACCCTATAACAAACTCCATTGCATCTAATACCACTTTCACCTCTTATCGCTGTCTTGCATTTGGAGCACTCAGCTATCCTTTTTTTGTATTTGACAAAAATAAAAACCTTTTTAGAAAACAATTTTTCTGTCTTCAAAAATGTTTTGTTTAGTATTTAAAATAGTCTCTATCTCTCTATCTATTTTTTTTCCAAACACTATATTTTATATTTCTATTGGTCAATTCACAAAGCCCCTGGTATCGTCGTATAGAGTGTATATTGTATTACAATACAATAGTTTTAAACTTTTTATGGTAATTTTCATATAAAAATTTAATACACTCATATACTTTTTTCCAAGAGTTTTTAAAAAGTTGAATTGGTTGCTATTAATGTAATGTGAATGCCAATTATTATAAAGAATAAAAACACAAAAGAATTTTTTTTTTATTGCCAAAGCCAAATTTTTTGAAAGAAAATATAAAAATAATCCCAAAAATAGAATTTAACTATTTATGTAATTGTATTTAATAAATTTTTGTGTTTTAATAAATTGTGTGTTTAATAAATTTTTCTGATTTTACATGTTGTTTATGAAAATCAACTTATGAATGCCGATTTTCTTCTTCTTACTTGGTTTTTGACGTTTGAAATACAATAACACATTGAAACACTGATACAATGGTTGCTCACAAACAAGTAAACAAAACTAATGTTAAATACAATGATACAAAACTTTGTGAATTTAGCATATACAGTGTGAAGCATAATTTAAGGTACCTCAGCTAATATAAACAATTTTATAAATTTTGGCAAAAAAATATATAATAAAATTGTGATCAATTTAATTTATTATAATCGCTTATTTATTAATGTTACAAAAAATAAAAAAGTATTCGTGTATTGCATAAGACAGACATATAATAAGCTAAGATTTCTGGTAACCCCATATTTTTGCATAACAAAAGTCTAGGTACCCTTTATTATTTGGTACAAAAAAACATTGTCAACTCCATTATTTATTAAAATTATTTCTCAAAATTTATAACGGTAATTTAAAAACGTGTTTAAAAGTATTTCTTATTGGTACCAATATCAAGAAATACTGTTTCATAGAAAAAAGTACTTACAAAAATGTCTCGAAAAGAATTGCCTATTGAGGAACGAAACACTATTATCAACCATGAAATGGGAAAATCTTACGCCAAAATTGCCAAAATAACAAACAGGAGTAAGTCAACAATACAAAAAGTAATAAATCGTTTTAAAAAGGGAAATAGACCTGCAAATAAACCAAGATCAGGACGTCCTAGAAAGTTAAGTGCTAGAAATGTAATGAAAATAGGACCGATAATTCAGAATGATCTATTTTAAAGTGCTCCAAAGATTGCTACAGAGTCAAAGGAGTCTTTAAATAAAAGTGCTTCTGCAGACACCGTACGCAGATCAATAAAAAGAGTCGGGCATAATGCTCGAACAGCACGCAAAAAGCCTTATATTAGCGTAATAAATAGAAAGAAAGGAATAGAATTCGCTTACCTATACAAAACAAAAACAAATGTGTTTTTGAATAAAGTAATTTTCGGACGAGTCGAAATACAACATTTTTGGCTCGAACAGACGTGCATTAGTCCAAAGAACACTCCCAAAACAGTCAAGCATTAAGGTGGTGGTATCATGGTATGGGGATGTATGTTAGCAACAGGTTTAAATAGGTAATTGGCGATTTACAGAGAAAACAATGAATAAAACAGTATACTTAAATATTCTAAAAAAAATCTTAATCAAAATGCGGAAAAATTACAAATTCGTATTGATTGTTACTTTAACAGGACAATGATCCTTAAAACACTACTGCTGATGTGAAGATGTGTCTTGCGTACAACACTCCCCACCCGTTTAATACACTTAGTATAATATTATAATACATTAGCCAAATGTAAATTTGAACTTACGGTTTTCTTTTTATGGGTATCTACACTTTTGCTGTGCAAAAATATTCATATATGCAATACATGAATACTTTTTATTTTTTATAACATTAATAAATAAGTCATTATAATAAATAGAAGTGATATGAATTTTATTACATATTTTTAGCTAAAATTTAAAAAATTGGTTATATAAACTGTGGAGAGCAGCCACAAGCATTGCGAGAACTACCAATGTATCCCGAAAAATGCAGTTTTTGTGTGGGTTATGGGCCGGTGCCATCGTTGGATCGTACTTTCTCAAAGACGACGATGGCAACGTACCGTGCAATGATTAAAAAAATTTGTTTGCCCAAAATGGAAAAGCTGGACTTGGCTGACATGTGGTTTCAACAAGGCGGTCCACATTCCACACTGCACACGAAACAATGGCCCAATTGAGAGGCGAGCTCTGTGAACAGTTTTTCTTCGCGTTTGGGGCCGTTCAATTGGCAGCCTAGATCGTTCGATTTAACGCCTTTAGACTATTTTTGTGGGACTATGTTAAGGCTCATGTCTATAAGGACATGCCCCTAACGATTGACGCACTATAAGTCAATATTGAAGAATTTATTCGAAGATTTTATTAACTTGGACTCAGCCTATGACTCATTTGAGGCGTAAGCGCAGTCAACATTTACATTAAATTATATACATAGATCGTTATATCGACTCAAATAAAGATTTTTTTTAATCAAATCAGAAAGCTCTTAAAAAATCGCTCGATATTTAATAAACCACGATATAAGCAATGAAGATAACTACTAAAATTGTATTACTGTTGCTAATTAAAGGACTACAAATCGTCATTAAAGAAATAGATCCTAGTGAGGTTTCAGAGGAAAAAAAGACAGTTTACAAAAAATTTAAATAAAATTCAAACTATTGTGTATATCAAACTATGCTAAAACTTTCTTCGAAAGCTTGGTTTTATAGTGTATTAAGAAATGTTAATGTTTCGTGTTCTTACCTTGAAGCAATATATGAGGATTAGACGTCATGCATGGATTCATTGTTAACGTACTTTTAACAAAACTCAATTGAAAAACATTACTAAATTGTTCAACGGCAGACTTTTTAGTTTTGCATGTTAAAAATAATTGATAACCTTCAGTTGACCACTCCATTTTACAGACACACAGTGGGTTGTATTGTAACAAGTCAACTTTTATACCAAAATCCCAAGAAAATGATGACATTAATAAAGCGCCAAATGTACTCCATAAAGCCAAACCTCCATTTTCCCATGACACAACTAATACACACCCATCTGGACTCCATTTTATTTCATTTACTGCTCCCAAAGTTCCCGGAATTACTGTAGCATTTAGCGATAAACGATGAGAAAATTCAAGACCTCCAGTTGTGTCCTCTATAGAGTAAACAGATACATCAGAGTTTAATCTACCGAATGCCAAAAGACGAAATTTATGATTCACACTGCATACTGTAGCATCTTCTACTTCTGGTATCCATAATCCATGCATATTTTCTGCTTCAAACCTCAAATGATTTGCTATTAAAAACGCCGCTCTATTATCACTAAACACTACAGCACATCCTCCTATAAATGGAGAATATTCCAAAGAAGCTATATATGAATTAGGTCTTATGGGAGGAATAATCTTTAAATTGCATTGTTGTGTAACATAAAATTGAATTCGCTTTAGATCTATGACATCTGTTTCCAATTCTTCTGAAGCTCCAAGTTCAACCAAAGACAAGTCAGTCCATTGAATACGTATCAAATCACATTTATCAGTTGCCACAAGCAACTCACTCAAACTGATGCAGCACATTGTAGACACCGTTGAAGTGAGCTGTATGTGACATATTTCTTTTAATCTTAATTTGGGAATATTTTCTTTAATAAATAACTCTGCAGAATCGCGCTTCAGGCTAAACGTTGGTGGATCTATCAGTTGAAATATACCATTACCATTAGCATCAAAATCAACTTGATACAGAAGCAAAACTCCTCCTGTTGTAAGAACAACCAATTGTCTCGAATCCGGCTTCCATATAACAAATTTATTTTCTCCATAATTGACAACTGATTCTACATTTCTGCGGTAGTAAACAATAGGAACAAGTGGATTGGCATACCATACACCAAGAAAATCTGTACCTATTGCAGCGAGCAGAATTTTGACTGCATCAAAACAGATGTGCTTAATATTATTACTTTCTTCAGGTAAGGCCAAATTGATTGTCTTTGGCCATCCTATTGGAAAATACATAGCGCCTGTGTCTGCAATAAAAAGATACATATACATACACAAATATATAAAATGTATATGGGCGACAAACCTGTTTTAAATTTTAATTACGCCTTTATCATTCTATTTTAATTAAATTATGTTGTAAATTTTCAAAACTTCTTAAACTCTTAGTACATTCACCAGCGACGTCAAAAACAACCTTTTAATAAAAGAAAACATTGGAATAACCATGCTGCCACATCACCAAAATGTAGTGTTTAGTGTTTTAGTTGCCATACATTATCTTTTGTAAATTAAACATAGCATATTAGCAATGCTGTATCGATGTATTTAGTATAATTTCAATTTATTTCTGGTTAAATTCAATTTTTTTTCTTATTTTTGACTAGTGCCATAGTTTTGTATAGGCAATATGCAACTGTTCTTATTCTTCTTCGAATTTTTTTGGCTTTTAAATATATATAATATTTGTCTTTCGCCTTAAAATAAGAACTTATCCAATAAGAATTATATACTGGAAATTAAAAACATGGAACATTTTGTTTAACATAACTTGAAAAGGTTACGTTGTATTAAAAGTTTTGAATATTTTTTGAAATGCATGAAGCCCATTGGACTTCAGCCAAGCACTGCCAACCCAGCAACACCAATACCAAAGACCTCTCCGCCTCTCAACCAATTTGTTGATGCCGTTCCGCCAAAAATCAGTCAGTCTGGTTTCGAAGAAGTTATTGAGCCAGATTTTAAAGTCCTTATCATTGTCGAAGGTAATGCCCCTCACAAGGTTAAAAATAAACGGAAAAAATTGTAATTCTTTCATTCGAGTTTTTGAAAAGCGGTTTTGACAAAATATGCAGTATAAGGCCTAGTGTTGTCATCTAGGAGTATGGTTTGACCCTTTCGATGGGGTATTTTCCGTCACATAGCCTCTTTCACGTGGTGTAACTGAGCTTTGTAAATGTCCTTGTTGATCCTGGCATTTTTCATCATGGTATTTTTTGGATAGAGGTCAGGTATAACTAACGGTTTTGGCGTATATATTGGATCAACCCACTGATTCTTGCTGCATATTTATGAATAGGCACCATTTCTCATCTCCCGTGCCAATTCGATACAAAAAGTGGTGTGTATGACCACGTGTTGCTCGTTGGTAAGTAGATGTTGAGCAGCAATTTTAGAGCGATTTTCTTTGCTATTTTCGTTATTCCCCTGAGACACCCAAATCCCATTTTTCTGCAAATCCCATTCAATCGTTTTATGATCGCAGCACATTTTTCTGTCAATTCTACACTTGTTTGGCGACCGTGCTTTAAGAGATCTACGAACTTCTTTCACAACCAAACACTCTTAAAATAACTTTCAAAAAAATACAAAAGCAAGCAGTACAATTTTCACCCATTTAACAACCAATCGTAGCTAATAAATACTTCTCTTGTACCCATCACTTTTCGATTATGTTTATTTGTCATTCAATTGTTTCCGTATGGCAACATTGCATACGGTTCATCTGTCTATATTACTGTTTATAAGGAGAACGAAAACAACTACGTTTGTTCAGAAAATATTAATTTTTGTTTTGTAATCATTTCCGTTGTTACCTTCATAAATATACATATGTTTAGACAAACAAATTTGTTGAAAATGTTTGCCAACCTTGGAAATCTATTTAATTAAATTTAGATGATTATTATTTCGTATAAAATTCTCAGCAACTATTTAAGCAATAATTGTTACAAGATATATCCTTATCAATAAGGGGGCGCCAAAAAGTAAAACGTATAAAAATAAGAACATATTAGTTAAAAGTGCAATTGATGATGTATGCAAAATATGAGGAAAATCCAGAACAGAACCGCATTTTGCGGCAGTTGAAAGAAATGTTTTCATCAATACCTAATTGGCGGTTGCGTGAGGTCTGCAAAAGCAACAATTGGAATTGTAAGTAACGAATTTCCTTATTTTTTATAGACAAATATCTATCGCATTTTTTCATTAGTGGATTCCTGTATTGACCAATTGATGAACACCATTGTCAAAAATTTGTCAAATAGTAATATGAAAGAGACACAGCAACACCAAAATAAGCAACAACAATATACAAATGCAAATAGGAAAGAAATTGTAAGAGCTACTTTTACTAAAGATGAAGAACGTATTGGATCGCTTATTAAGAAAGGTTACCGCGTAATGATATTAATGCGAGGCCCTCCTGGCGTTGGAAAATCTTACTTGGCTAGATCATTAGTAATGAATTTTGTTAATTTAGAGGGCAGTGGTTATAGCATTGAAGACTTTATTTGTAGCACCGATGACTATTTTTATAATGCTAAGGGCGTGTATAAGTACAATCCAGCAAATATATCTGACGCACATGATTTCAATCACCAACGAGTAGATAACAAAGCAAAATCGGGATTTAGTCCGATAATAATAGATAACACAAATATGCAAATATGGGAGATGTTACCTTATGTCAAATTAGCAGTGCAAAATAACTATATAATTGAAATACTTGAACCAAAGACTACATGGCGTAACTCTACAAGAGCACTAGCCCAAAAAAATAGACACGGAGTTCCGTCAAATCGAATACAACGGATAATGGACAAATATGAAAATTGTAGTGTTTTTACACTTACAAGGGTAATGTAAATATTATTTTCAAACTTATTTTCTTCCAAACGTCTTGTTTACTTTTTGTGTTATTTCTATAATTTTGATACATAGTAATTTTATATTTTTTTAACTGTTTTTAATTCTTTACAAAATTCTTAAAGACAACAATATTCTTACAACAACTAAAGTTATACAACAAAATGCAAAGGTACTCTATTTTTACGCGCCAAAAAAAAAATGTACGGGTGAATAACTGGGTTTTCGCCGTACATGCGCATATAAGCTAATAGCTTAGCTATATATAAACCAATTTTAAGTTTTTTAGCAGATATGGAAAGAAGAGAAACATAGCTTTTGGTATAAATTTTGCTTAAGTAAACCTGTGAAAACTGTGTGCATTGCCCAACAAAACATATTTTATATCCAATTTACTTCACATTTATAGTTTTATTTATATCCTAAATAAATTATCATTTGGCGATTTTTTAAAATTCGATTTTCTCAAATCCAGTGATTTTTCCAGACATACCACTATATGGGCTCTAGACAGGACCCTTGGCACAAACATTTATATATAGTGGTATAGGGGAGCACTTCCATATTTTAGAGAAATAGCCACTCATCCTCCCAAGAAATTTCAGATTTTTCAAAAAGGCGATTTTTTAAAATTCGATTTTCTCAAATCCGGTGATTTTTCCAGACATACCACTATATGGGCTCTAGACAGGACCCTTGGCACAAACATTTGTATATAGTGGTATAGGGGAGCACTTCCATATTTTAGAGAAATAGCCACTCATCCTCCCAAGAAATTTCAGATTTTTCAAAAAGGCGATTTTTTAAAATTCGATTTTCTCAAATCCAGTGATTTTTTCAGACATACCACTATATGGGCTCTAGACAGGACCCTTGGCACAAACATTTGTATATAGTGGTATAGGGGAGCACTTCCATATTTTAGAGAAATAGCAACTCATCCTCCCAAGAAATTTTAGATTTTTCAAAAAGGCGATTTTTTAAAATTCGATTTTCTCAAATCCGGTGATTTTTTCAGACATACCACTATATGGGCTCTAGACAGGACCCTTGGCACAAACATTTGTATATAGTGGTATAGGGGAGCACTTCTATATTTTAGAGAAATAGCCACTCATCCTCCCAAGAAATTTCAGATTTTTCAAAAAGGCGATTTTTTAAAATTCTATTTTCTCAAATCCAGTGATTTTTCCAGACATACCACTATATGGGCTCTAGACAGGACCCTTGGCACAAACATTTATATATAGTGGTATAGGGGAGCACTTCCATATTTTAGAGAAATAGCCACTCATCCTCCCAAGAAATTTCAGATTTTTCAAAAAGGCGATTTTTTAAAATTCGATTTTCTAAAATCCAGTGATTTTTCCAGACTTACCACTATATGGGCTCTAGACAGGATCCTTGGCACAAACATTTGTATATAGTGGTATAAGGGAGCACTTCCATATTTTAGAGAAATAGCCACTCATCCTCCCAAGAAATTTCAGATTTTTCAAAAAGGCGATTTTTTAAAATTCGATTTTCTAAAATCCAGTGATTTTTCCAGACATACCACTATATGGGCTCTAGACAGGACCCTTGGCACAAACATTTGTATATAGTGGTATAGGGGAGCACTTCCATATTTTAGAGAAATAGCCACTCATCCTCCCAAGAAATTTCAGATTTTTCAAAAAGGCGATTTTTTAAAATTCGATTTTCTCAAATCCGGTGATTTTTCCAGACATACCACTATATGGGCACTAGACAGGACCCTTGGCACAAACATTTGTATATAGTAGTATAGGGGAGCACTTCTATATTTTAGAGAAATAGCCACTCATCCTCCCAAGAAATTTCAGATTTTTCAAAAAGGCGATTTTTTAAAATTCGATTTTCTCAAATCCGTTGATTTTTCCAGACATACCACTATATGGGCTCTAGACAGGACCCTTGGCACAAACATTTGTATATAGTGGTTTATGGGAGCACCTTCATATTTTCCAGACATGTTCACTTATCTTCTGAAGATATTTTACATTTTGTATGCAATCACTGTTAATCTCTTAACAGTACTCTGTTAACGCAAAATTTGTGTATGTTAAAAAAGTAAGGTTGGTGTCTTGGGTTTTCAAATTCGAATTTATCTTCACACACATATTTTGTTGATAAAAATCAAACTAATAAGAAATAGTAAAGGAAAGTTTTTGTTTGATATTTTATTATATATAATTAAGCTAATAGTATAGAAAACAAAATTAAAATTCAGCGAAACTCGGACGGTTACATAAATGTCTGTGAATATTACTAAATGTTATAAAATTAATATTTTGTGTGCAGACCCTTGTTTTTTATAACCATTTGGAGTGTCTTGGGAATAGACTCGACCAATTTTTGCTGATAACCGAGTGATGCAGAATTTTTTAAAGAGATAATCCCACAAATTTTCAATAGGCCGTGACTTTGGGGTGGTGCTTGTATTATGTGTGGCAATTTATTTAGCAGCAAAGATCTTATTTTGTGGGCCTTGTGGTAAAAGTGACAACAATTATCCAGAGCAAGCTTATCCACACTTTTTGGCAAAGTCTCTTTTAAAAAGTTTAAATATACATTTTGATCCATGATAGTGCAAATAAATGCAAAGATCCTGGTCCTGATGCAGAGAATGAGCCCCAGACAAGCATTGAACCACTCCCATGCTTTACTGTCGGTTTCAAGTTAATCAAACGTAGTTCCGTGTTCGTGTTGTCCTCTCCATACTATTGGTTTGCCATCCGACCCAAATACGTTAAATATGCTTTCGTCGGTGAACATAACGTTTCTCCAAAAAGACAAACTCTTATTTTGGTACTCTTTTGCATATATAAGTCTTTTGTTTTGATTGCGCTTACTAATAAGAGGTTTTTGTCTAGCTTTTCTACCATTAAGACCAACTCTGTAAAACAAGTTTCTTATTGTTGATGGGCTTGATTTCTTACCAAGGTCACTAGTAGCAAGTTTTGGTGCACTTAGGAAGGGAGTTGCTTTAATTTTTCTCACAAGAAAATGTTCTGCCTCAGAAAATATTTTTTTGTGGGCATGTTTTGGTCTATTTTGGTCCGTTTTATTGACTTTGAAACGTTTTATTATGTCGTGCACAGTTGAATTACTTCTGCCAACAATTTTAGAAACTTCGCGAAAACTTTTTCCTTTTCTTGCATGTTCAATAATAAGCTTTCTTACTTCGATACTAGTTTGTCTCCGTTGTCTAGCCATCTTTTTGACTTTAGCTCTATTTATTGTGTATAATTTTCGAAAATGGAACTAATGGGTTTTCCACTAAATATGTAAATTATATCAGCGCAGTTGGTCGCATTGAAATTACAGAGTTGCAGTTATTAACCCATAAAAGTTACTGTCCGAGTTTGACTTGTGCAAGTCATTTTGATTTTTAAAGCGTTTTCAACTTCAATTTTACGTACAATTATTAAATTTCTGAATTGGGTTTTCCTTTTGTACGTGGAAGCTATACACAAATAAGAAAATAACTACATTTTTTTTGTAATAATTAAAATGTATGATTTTTAAGCGATCGAAAATATTTTGGGATAGTGTCGAGTTTTGGTTGGAGCCACTCTATATACATATAAATAGAGTAACTCTTCCCGCGTTGTTGTGAGACTTTGTGTTGTATACCTGTAAAATGTATTTCTCAGGGCAATTTATTTTCATATATAGATAAGAATACGTATATAAATAGGTTTTACCCGGTGTGCTTTGTGCAATACCCGCTTTTCCAATCCCGTTTTTGACTGGTATGGATAGATCACGAAACTTTAACAGTTACCGTTTTCCACATATGCAAATTCCACTTATTAAATTTCGTCCTCTTGTGGACTGATGATGTGTCCTGGCCAATAAGTTGTTTAAACCAAATTTACTATTACCGTTCTCATGATATACAAAAATTAATAGTTAAAAAAAGACAGGTCAACAAAGAGCAACATTTTTTTCAGAAAAGAAAACGCAATAACTATGCTCGATGTGATATACATATATATCTTTTATTTAAAGGAAAATGTATTAAAATTTATTAAATTCTATTTTAACTTTTATGTACGTTAAGTACATATATGAGGGCGGATTTATAATGAAGCTACCTAAGTAGGAAAAAACATTTTTTTTCAAAAACCATTCATTTCTCAACATAGTCTCCTTTTAGCTCAATACACTTAGTAAGACGATTTTCCAACTTTTTTATACCATCTGAATAATACGATTTTGGGAACTCCTCAAAATACGCATTAGTTTCGGTAATCACTTCTTCGTTTGAGATGAACCTTTTTCCTGCGAACCATTTTATCAAGTTTGGAAACAGGAAAAAGCCACTAGGGGCTAAATCTGGACTATAAGGTGGATGATCAACCAATTCGAAGTGGATTTCTTAAATTTTAGCATCGTATCTAATGCTGTGTGAACCGGTGCGTTGTCTTGAAGAAAGAGCACTTTTTTCTTGTTTAAATGTGATCGTTTTTCCTTGATTGCATCAACCAATTGATCCAATAATGCACGATAATACTCTCCTGTGATTGTGGATCCCTTTTCAAGATAATCGATGAGCAATATTCCGTGTGCATCCCAAAATACAGTGGCCATAACCTTGCCAGCCGATTTCGCTGTCTTCGCCTTCTTCGGAGCACTTCCACCAGCTTCCACCCATTGCTTCGATTGATTTTTGGTTTCAGGTGAGTAGTGGTGGACCCACGTTTCATCAACAGTTATTAATCTACGCCAAAAATCAGCAGGATTATGCTTTATCATGTCCAAACACCGCTGTGAAGTGATCTGTCGAACTCGTTTTTGAGCAAACGCGGCACCCATCTTGCCGATAGCTTTTTCATATGCAAATGTTCATGCAAAATGTTGAACATACGTTCATATGATATGTTTACCATTTCAGCAATCTCACGTATTTTGACTCGGCGATCATTCATAACGATATCGAGGATTTTCTTGATATTTTCTTCAGTAACCACCTCTTTTGGCTTTCCTGTTGATGGTATTGTTGCAGTGCTTGTTCGGCCCCGTTTAAATTCAGCAATCCAATATTTTACCATATAATCTGACGGAGCAGATTCGCCGTAATGTTTATCAAGCTTTTCTTTTGTCTCTTTCGCCGTTTTGCCTTTCAAATAATAGTGTTTAATCACTACATGAAATTCACTTTTTTCCATTTTCCAAGAAACACAAAAGTTGCTTACTTCAAACGACAACAAATAAACTAATCGATGAATTTGGCTAAAATTTTAACAGCTGACGTTTGACAGATCGTAATTTTTAAGAAAGAAAAAGAGTTTGTGTTTGTGCTGCCATCTAGATCTAGGTAGCTTCAATGTCAATCCGCCCTCGTACATGTTTGCATATTCGTATCATTTATTTTATCGTTTACATATATAAAGTGTAATTTGAATATGTTGCCACTATACTTAACAGAACTATTATATTCAATGTAATGTATGTTTGCAATGTTGCTTCATACATTTTCCTAGTTATTAGAGTAAGACTTATATAACTCTAAGAATGTTGTTATTCTCATCGTATTTAAGACAGTCAGTGTTATTGAAGAAAAGAAGGCTTAATAAAAATTTTACTTACTTACAGATATCACAGACTTGCATCTTGTTTAGAGAACGGCTTGAGTGCATCATTTTATTGCTTTGAATACATTCACAAAAAATGAATACATTGTTGTCAATACGTACTTTTTATTTAAGCAACACAGGACAACACATGCGAAGAGTGAATGTAACGAAATCCAAGCACTATATTGCTTGTCTTTTCTCAAAGTCGTCTAATACTCATAAAAAGCAATGAAGTCCTAACGAATGATATGAATGGTTGGGAATGTCATTGAATAAAAAGCAGTATTGTTTTCAAAAGTATTTATGCCTGCACAGTATGTTATTTATTGTTGTAAAATATATTATGTTTATGTACATATGTGTGCGAATTGTTGTGTTTTCAGTAGTGCGATTCAGTAACTTTTAACGTTACGCTCAAAAGAGCGAAAAACACAGAGTTGAAAAAAAAAACAAATTAATTTTGAGGTATAGAGAAGCATGTTTTAGCCAATTGTGCACAAAATATGTTAAATAAGGTGCTTATTTATTAAATCTATTTATGTCTACAATTTATTTTATTCATTACGGCTACCAATTCTTTAAAAAAAAGCAGCGCCACACAGTAGAACAAAATTAATTTTACGACAAATTTTACAATTTTTCGATTAAATACACAACAACAAAATTTTTGTCGTTAGCTTGCGACAAACCTATATCGAATATCGTAAATAAAAGTTACTGAATAGCAAAATCGACAATTCTGTCGCTTACTGTTAGAATCGGGTTACTGGTGCGCCAATTAAAGAAAACAATGCTCGCCAATATGTATGTAAACAAAACAAAATTTGCAATCTAGCACAATAGCTGTTTCACAGTCTTGTCGTATACTAAAACAATCGTGTTAGTCGAAGACGGCAATTTTTGTCAATCGTTTTGAGCGAATTTGCCACAATCAAATTTATCTAAAAATGCCGACATCATGTAATTGTAAAGAATTTGATTGGGACAATTTATTTATTGTGTCTCAATTCAGCGCAATAAAAATTGTATAAAATTGATGTCTGCGGCAATTGTGTGATCTTAGCTTTATAAAAAAAAGTAGTAGACAATAAAAAACAGCTTATGTTAGCAATATCAATAGATATTTTTGTTGAATGAATGCATGATAAAAAGCAACGAGAGCATGAATACTTAGCAAACGCGAATAGATTCATTCCGTTCTCTGGTCTAGGTCCACGGGAGCTGTATCTAGTTTATTCAAGATTTTCGGTAAAGCTTGTGAGTTGACGTCCTAACATAAAGATTTTACGATTCATCAACTTTAATTGTTCGTATTATTTGATTGCGTTCATTATTACGTTCACTGCGAGCTGCACTTTATAAGTTTGTACTACCTTTCAACCTATTTACAATTGTGGGGGTTTCAAACTGCTTCTGTTCATTAACTTACCATTATGTTCAAAATATCTACTTTGGTTATTACATAAATGTAAATTGATTTTGGGCTCCGAATCTGAAGTTTCTTTTTTTGCGTTAATTTTTCATTTTGTATACAACAAGTGATACAATTTCATACTTTTTTAAACTGTTACTTACAAAATTAAATATATATGAGCGGTATTCAATTTAAAGTTAAAGAGTCTACAAGTCTTGGAAAAGTTCGCTAATATAAAATTTTTTATTATTACATTAAAGACGGTGTCTATATTCTTGTCACAAAAAACTCCGATTTTTTAAATTTTGTTTGTTTGTTTCGTAAATATATCTTTTTAACACTTGTATTAATTGCATTATATATATTTTTCAAATCTTATTATATGAAAATAAATCAATTGGCTTTACTTTGAAGCATGTGCCTATACTTTAGTTGACTACTGTATATTCAACCACATATCTTAATCTTTAAATGCATTTAAACTAATTTAGTTAAAAAAAACGATGTTCTATAGCTGAGTAATATCAAAATACGTTTGTCAATATTATTTAAAATGAACTAATTATTTTTTTAGATTTAATAGTTAATTTATTTTATTCCTGCAGATGTTGAAAAATACCAAATATACGAAGACGTTACCTCAAATGCGTTCATCTCCCCCTCTGAATACTGAGCCTATTAACCTACAAAAGAGCGAACTTGTACAGGACAGAGACCAGAAAATAAATGCTTTCAGAAAAGAAGAAACACAAGATAGGGACTCATTTTCCTCTAATGAACCAAAGGAGCAACGTACAAAGTTTAAATCTGGTAGTAGATCACCGTCAAGATCAATTGAGCATAATCAGTCCCCAACACATTCTTCACGTGATGTTTACAGCCTTTTAGAACAAAAAACGTCAAATGTTTGGAAACCTTTTGAGTCTGAATCCGCAGATTTTTGGGGCCTAAAACTGTCACCTCAACTAGACGATCAGTTATCGAATGAAACAAATAAAGTAAGCGGTGAAGAAAAGTCTTTGTTGGATTTGCTCAGAGAAAATAGTGAGGATGTTTCAAAAGAGGATGACAAAATGCAACAAACGGAAGAATGCTCAAATTACAGTGCTTTTGAACGCCATAGTATAAATTGCCCGAATGAAAACGCAACATTTGTAGCATTACGTCAAATTTATCCAAATAAAAGAATTTCTGGTTTATGGGACTTGTTTATTAAGTGTAATGGTGATCTAGACTGGGCAGTTGATATTTTACTTAAAGAAGATGAGTTGGAAAGAATACGAGGCGATGACAATGTTAACTACCAAACAGAAGATGATGAAGTATTTGAATGTTCGTGTAATAACCCCAAGAAAGAAATTCTTGAAGAAGCTCCCAAAAGTAATTCTGAAGACAATGTAGAAAACAATTTCGAAAACTTTTTATCTGTTTTGAATACCGTTAACGCTAAACCGCAACGTCAAAAATTTCGTAATACCCGAACAAATCAAATGGCAAATCAGTCGCTTTTAGAGGTAAAAGAAAGCATTGAAAACTGCTTTGTTTTGGGAGATGATCAGTATTCAGATCACCTACTAAAGATACGAAACTTTCGGAGTGGACTAAATTCTGATGTAACTGCTTCATCAAATGCAACAACAGAAAGTTATGAAAACTTTGAAAATCAAGCTGAAGATTCTTCAAATAAAAAAGATGGTGATGCTGATTATATCGGTATGGAAGATGATGATGACGACGATGATAACGATAATGATATGAATAATTTCAACGATGATATGTTGGAAATGTCGTTAGGAGAACATTTGATTCAGCAGCTAATAGATACTTTTAGAAATGAATCTAATTTAGTCGAATACATATCTACGACAATGCCGTTAAATCTTAAAGTTTTTATGCCTCGTTCTCTGGCTAAGCAGTTATATATGTTATGGGTTGAGTCAGCGTATAATCACATGGAAGAAGAACGTCAAAAACTTGTACGAGAAGACGAAGATTTTGCACGCTTGTTAAAAAACCCTAAATATGAGGAATATAAGCAATCGCCGAGCAACTTGCAAGAAATATTAGACATGGAATATGCTTGGAAAATATATAATCAGGATAAGAAAGAAAACCAGCAGCAAGATATAAATATTGAAAAAATGCAAGTTCCGAATGATTTGGCATCGCATCTGACCCAAATGAAACTGTGTGAAACATTCCCTGACATTCCGCGTGAAACACTTATCGATATTCTGGCCTCGAATGGAAATGACTACAATGCAACTATAAGTGTTCTTCGTAGTACAATGCAAACTGAAGATGCAAATAAATTAGCGTCGACAACGCAAGAACAATTAATGGAATGTGCTCTTCAAGAACAAAATTTGGTAAATTAAAAAATAATTCTGTAAATTGCATGTATATTTTTATAGCTCTTTCAATATTTAGATCAATCAGCAATTCCAAAAACAAATGGATGAACGTCAAGAAAGAGTATTAATTAATTGGAACGATGATGAAGTTAAAACATCTTTAATTCCCGAGGAAGCTAAACGTTTAGCTCTACGTGAGTTCGAAGAAAGTCGAAACTTGGCTGCACATCACTGTCAATTGAAAGCTGAGTGTTATCAAAAAGCTAAGGAGGCCATACAGAGTGGCAACGGCGGTGCTGCAATTTATTATTCTCAAATTGCAAACTTACATAAAAAGAAAATTGACATGTATAATCATCGAGCCGCTAATTGCATTATGGATGTTCATAAATTTACACAAAATAATCCAGATCTTTTGGATCTCCATTACTTACATTTAATTGAGGCCTTGGGCTGCTTAGATCTATTTTTAGATCGTCACATTACAGGTTTGCGTATAGCGTCGAGAAATTATAAACATGTGTTTATAATAACAGGTCGGGGAAAACATAGTGCCGGCGGCGTGTCTACAATTAAGAATAAAGTTAAAGCAAGGTTAAAAGAACGATGTCTAAGGTAATATCTTTTGGTTAATATTCACTAACAATGTACATTGAGGAGCGAAACCAAGTGCATGTTTTAAGTTGCACTGAAAAGATCCTGTGCCTCTTTTCTGTATTTATTTGTGAGAAATTTTCGCATCGAAAATGTGAAACAAAAAATTCAATCGTTTCTCGATTTGTGCGTAAAAAATGTTTCTGTAACTCAATGTGAAAATAGGTAACTTCTTTTACTTTTTTTATTGAAATATTCCAATAAAAAGCTGTCAAAATGAAAAATTTTAGTGTGGTAACGTTGAAAAATGAACGTCAGCTTTGCAAATGCCAACAAATTTTAAATACGTAGTAAATGCAAACATAAATAATACAAATACTTATACATTTTTTATTTTGAAGTTAAAAAATAATTTTCACTTTTAAAAACAATTTTTATTATAAATTCGTTTTATAAAATTTATTACTTCAGAAATTTTTTAATAAGAAATGTGTTAAAAAAATAAATAAAATTGTATAACTTTAGTTACAATCTTAAATTATTTAAAACGTTTTTTACTTGTTCACATCTTTTTTATTTTAACGTTCAAACATTTTCGATATAAATTTACAATTCTCGCGCCCATTATAGATGTGAGATGTTTTGACAGCTCGTTCGAGAAACTTCTCACAAAATAAAGTTAAAGAAACAGTTTTACTTACATATTTCCAATATCTTACGTCAAAAGACTCAAATGACAGTTAGTTCTCACAAATAAAAATAACACTTTAAAGTGAGAAATAATTTTTTGTTTCAATTTACATCATTTTTGTTTGAATATCCTCGTTTCATGTAAAAAGTTTCTCGATGCTAAAGTTACACAAACGAGGCACTGAAAAATGTAAATACGAATTCAAATAAGACAAAACTTCACACATTTATTCATCGCCAATAATTTAACTAAAATTGTTGTTCCAACAGTCATTCTTTGACAATTTTAGCGGTCTGTCTTGGATCGCAGTCTTATTTGAAAAATATAATTGGTATGGCAACGAATATAATACGAATGGAAGCAGATTTCTCTAAAATTTTGGGGTAATATTCTCTACAATTTTGCCTTGTTTCAGTTTCGTTAATCATTTTAGTTACAAGCTAAGCAGATGATTAGTCTTCTGTAGCCCGTTCCAGGATGATGGGGCTGCTATCTTATCGCCGCCTAGAAACAACGCCCCCATCGTATTGTATTGTGTAGTGGTGAGGATCCTTGCTAAGTGTGTTGGTGGTGATCCTTACTTAGCACTGCCGTTTTTCTCAGTAGGTGGCGTTTATCCTGATCATTCTTGTGATGACTGTCATCGTCGCCAGAGGTAAAGCTGGAATGTCAGGGAGGCTTCTTTTGAATGTTTTGGTCCGGAGGGATTTAAGTCTCTTAATGAAATATTCGAAAACCGCAATTAAATTTTTTCCTCTGCTGGGGCTCGAACTTGGGTTGTTTGAGTTGTCTGCCGACACTCTAACCACTACACCACTGCCACCAGGCGTACCCCCCTGTATCTACTATTCGTCGATTTCAAGAAAGCGTTTGATACCATCAGGCGAACGGTTATATGGAAAACACTAAGAACCAAAGGAGTACCCCAGAAGATAATTCGAATAATTAGAGCGATGTATGAGTATGCAGAACTTTCAGTTTTTCGCAACGGAAACATCAGTCAACCATTCCACACCAATGCTAGAGTTAAACAAGGATGCCCACTATCACATCAGCTATTCACCATCGTGCTGGATGACATAATGAGCAAAGTCTGTTCGAAAAGAAGAGGGATCACATGGAGTCTCTCACGCCAACTCGAAGACTTGGACTATGCGGATGACTTTGTCTACTCTCGCATAAGATTTCCAATATCCAAACTGGAGGACCTGGATAGATTGGCTCGTAGTGTTGGGCTTGAGATAAACATCAAGAAAATCAAGGCCACGAGAATGAACAATACGAGCACGGAAAACATCATGCTACAGGGTCAGCCAATCGAGTATGTAGATAGCTTCTACTATCTAGGAAGTACAATGACTACAAACGGTGGCGCAGAAACAGACGTAGATAACAGGCTCAATAAAGCGAGAGCGACATTTGGACAACTGCAGTCGTACGGAGAAGCTCACATATATCCAGACGAACTAAGCTCAGAATATTCAACTCATGTGTTAAATCGGTACTGCTGTATAGCAGTGAAACCTAGCTTGTATCGAATATCATCACACAGAAACTCCAGGTATTCATTAACAAGTGCCTCAGAATATGCAGAATATTCTGGCCTAACACCATAAGTAACACAGAACTGTGGAGCATGACTAATGAGGAACGCATACTGAAACAGATAAGGAAAAGCAAGTGGGGATGAATCGGTCACACCATCCGAAAAAGTCCAGAAAGTATCACTAGAATGTCACTCGAACAACCTAACATGGGAAGAGGCAAACTCAACAGCTGTAAACCGTGTTAGATGGAGATGCTTTGTGGAAGCCATATGCTCCCAAGAGAAGTAACGGGAAAAAAATTCTCTACAATAGTACGTCTATTTGCTTTAAAAACGCCACACTAAATAAGGAGCTCTAAGAAGTGTATTAAAAATATAGGTTCCTTTCTATTTAAGCGAAGAGTGCATAATTAAGTAAATGTGGATTCTTTCAAATAATAGCCTTTCTCTCATTTCAGTATTTGAATATTATATTATTATTATTATTATTTTTTTTTAATAACTTAATAAGTTATGTGTGAATGTTTGTTTTATTTGACGGCGTATTTAAATTTTATTGAAACTTTTCAGTTCAACTTTAATACATTGGTTTGGATCCCTAATGTATGTATATATCAATATTTTTTTTCTTTTTTTTTTAAAGATGGAGCGAAGTAAATCCTGGACTTTTGAAAGTAAAAATATTTTCGGGCTCCCGCCATTCTAAGAATATCTGATTAAATCAGGTATATGCTTCTTTAATTTAGTTAGAGAAGCATATACCTGTATGTTTTTTACATTTATGATTCTTTTTATTTTAATTTTTTTACATACTTTATTAAGTATGTGGGTATACATTCTGTATTCTGTATGTACATAAATACGACATTTAAAGCGCTTAAGAATGGTGTTTAGATATTTTATTAAAAAATAAAACGGCCGTATTTATAATAAAAATCTATCAAGTATCTAGAATAAGTATTTTTTACTACACTTCTCTGCTCAAATTACTAAGCTCAAATTAACAAATTTTCAAGCACTGACAAATTTGACACAAATCAACTTAGTCATTGATTAAAGATTGTTGATCTGATCTTAGCAAAAATAACAGCAAGTGTATTAAAAAGCATACTATGCTAGACACTTGCTATATTTTCATTATATATAAGGCCTTTACTATTTTAATGTATATTTTACTAGCGCTGTTTTATTTTTATTTACTTATTGTAATACCTATTTACTTGTGAACATTAAAAATTGCAATACATATACTATAGAAATATTCATATACATATATTTTAAATTTTTACTCTGTTCTAAATAAATTAAACATTTTGTACAAATTAACATTTTTAAAATTTTTGTTTTTAAGTGGTGTAACAAGTATTATGTACGGCTAGGTGGCCCGGTGAACTTTGAATCATATCTATCTAACTATATATATATGTATTAGTATAGCTTAAATAGCGATATTTTTTCATGAATTGCTTCACTAAAAAGCTAAATGACTCCGTCAATTTCCAACGAATTTCTAAACACTAAGTCTTATTTTTTTATAACTTAATATAATTCCCTAATTCATTAATATATTGTACGGTTTCTATATAAAAACGCAATATATCTCAAAAACGAATCTTAACTTGAAAAATTGCGGAAAAAATTTAATGAAAAATGTGTTCGTTTGAGAAATACATCCAGATCCTTCTAGGTTAAAAAAATGAGTTTTTTTTACCCATAACTTGACAATTTGGAGGTATTTCGAAAATGCCAAAAACATATCCTTGATCTACTCAGTAGCGCCTATCATAGAAGTAGCGTCATTTGCTAGGTATTTTTGTCACACCGTGTTAACCTTTCTCGGAACTTTAGCCTCCATACTTTCCAGGTCCAATCATTTAACATAGCCTTTAGTTATTTCCATAAAAATACTATAAAAATTTCTAGATAATTAGCCTTTTTTTAGCTGTATATAGTTTTTAAACAAACACATTTAATGAAAAATGTGTTCGTTTGAGAAATACATCCAGATCCTTCTAGGTTAAAAAAATGAGTTTTTTTTTACCCATAACGACAATTTGGAGGTATTTCGAAAATGCCAAAAACATATCCTTGATCTACTCAGTAGCGCCTATCATAGAAGTAGCGTCATTTGCTAGGTATTTTTGTCACACCGTGTTAACCTTTCTCGGAACTTTAGCCTCCATACTTTCCAGGTCCAATCATTTAACATAGCCTTTAGTTATTTCCATAAAAATACTATAAAAATTTCTAGATAATTAGCCTTATTTTAGCTGTATATAGTTTTTAAACAAACACATTCACATCGTGTAGATTTTACCCAGTGTGCTTTCTGCAATACCCGCAAATCCTATCTCTTCCGCTTTTTGACTGATGTGGTTAGGTAAAAAAGCTTTAATTATTGTTCACTTATAGATATGTAGGTAGGAACGAAAGGCGGTACCGAAGTACCACACTCAGAGACCACAGGGACCCACTGTGGAAAGAGCTTTCCCTGGAAAGAGGGAAAAAAGGAAAGAAGAAGAAAAGGAAATACAGAGGGAGGAAATGAAGAAATAAAAAGAGTATACAAGACAGACGCACAAGTGGAACCGGGCATCACCTAGTGAGCCAACCTAGACCTGACAAAAAACCATCCAAGTCACTTATCTTAGCTGACGCAATTTCATCCAGGCCATTAAAAAACCTTGAACTAGCAACTTGAGCCATGCACAGACGGGCAATGGCAGTGGAAATGTTCCACAGTTTCTGGCTCCGCCGTATCGCAGCAAACTCGGCAGACAATTGGTTTGCCTGCTTTCCAAATCACCGTCCTTGTCCCCAGAGCGCAGTACCTAGTCAGAAAGTCTATCAGAATCCTAAGAGATTCCCTTCTCAGATTGAGGACCCAATCCGTCCTAGAGCGGTCAGGCTTAGGCCAAAGCAGACTGGAGATCATACAGTCTCCTCTGCTCCACCATAACTCTTCCATTCTACGACGGGCTCAGCTATCTATTAAGCTCCCAAAGAAACCAAGTGGCGGTCTACAGACGTGTCCGCCAATTCGATACTTTTAGCCGTGCCTGCTTTTGCCAGTTCACCTGAAATCTCATTTCCCCGCACGCCAGTGTGCCCCGGAACCCAGCACAGTTTTACACTGCACACATCAAGGAGCGACGTGAGTGTACTTCTGCACAATGCGACCACTCTTGAGCTGACATGGCGACCATTCAGCGTGTCTGACTGTCTATATAAAAGACCACGCCATCTTCTTCAGCAGCCAAGTCGCAAAAACGCTCTGCTGCTCTAAGGACAGCAATGTCCTCAGCCTGAAAAACTCTGCTCCTCCAAAATCCTCATGAAGCTTTTAGTAGCCTTCCACTTCACTGCAACCTGCATAGAGGTTTAGCCTGGGATAATGTCCATCGATGCCTGAGGAGTACTCCTGAAGGCACCTGATATGTCCATAGCAACACACCTGTGCACCTTATCCAGAAGCCTCCTCCGACCGGCATTTTTCAAAGCTCACCACCATATGATACAGCCATAGGTGAGGACAGGTATAACTATGGAGTCATAGATCCACTTCCCTTCTAACCACATAGTAAGCATTGAAGTCCTTATTCAGCTTCAAAAGGATATTTTCCCTCCAATTTAGTTTCCTTTCCAAGAAGACCCCCATCAGACAGTCTTAACCTTAACCTTATTATTGACAATCCAAAGTACTTGAGTGAGAGCCACGTCTATCTTCCCAAGGAGTAAAATTCGATGGAGGCTGCTTCACTGTGGTGTAGACTTATCTGCACCACCAGCAGTCTACAGGGCCTTATCACCTTTAGCGTACCTAAACCTAACACTGCCCAAACCGAAATTCACTTTAACCTTAGCTCTGTCAATGAGCTCCAGGCACGCACAGTGTACACAGTGACGTCACAAATGACAGCTCAAAAAATTAAAGTGGTTTTCTTTGTTTACAACAATTTACTACCTAGTTGGTGTAAAATAAAACGCAATATTATTTTCCAGAAAATAAAGCAGTGCGAAGAACACAAAATATATATGCTTTTTCGTATGTACATATATGCAAATAAAGAAATGAATAAAAATAAAATTTAATGTAGTAAAATTTAATTGATTGTGGTTCTTCCTTGTTTTTTAAAGATATAAACCATCTGCCATTTTGTTTAATAAAATAGATGTACTTTTTTCAACTAGTAAAGGTAAGTGCAAAATTTAGAACAAAATTTAACTTTAAAGTAAATTTGAATATTCCTCTTCGTAGTTCAAGAAATTATAAATTTTTAAATATGTATAGATATTAACGTTTAATTTTGAAAACTGATCCATTTCGTAGAATTTGCAATGAGGTCAATTTGTTATTTCAAATAACTGATTATAATAAAAATTTAGTTATTGTAAAAAGAGAAATTATATTATATTTAAATTCTTTAAATTAATTAAGCATTCTTTTGATTTGTATTGTATAAATTTGTATCTATATTTAGAGTCTGTACGGATTAATTTCATAGACTTATATTGAATAAAATAAAATAATTTTTAACCAAAAATATTGTTTTTCATGTGCCACATCTGGAAGAAGTTTCCAATCGTATTTAGAGACTTACATATTTACCTGTCTTTGATGTTCAAAGAAACTTTAGAGGCAGAAGCGTTTATTTGAAATTCCTAATACAACAACTACATATTCAGTTGTAACTTCTTCGTCAGGTACATCGAATAAGAATAATAGTGAAAACAAGATGATCCACATGAATGTATGTATGTACATTAGGCTGCGCCTTACCTGTAAGGGAAATTTTTTTTTTTGCAAGTTTTCGGTTGTAACTCCCTTTCAAAATGTTTTTCACACCGCAAAAATAAGCTTCGGAGAAAATTGTTTCGATCGCATAACGGGAAGGCGTGGCTCAATCGCCCTTAAATTATTGATGTATGCCCAATATCAACAAAATCAATACAAATGGTATTTATATGCAAAACCTTCCAAATAAGTTTGTCTATTTTTAAGTGGAGTACAGTTAACCAATGGGTTTTAAGACAAAGTCCCTAAAAACTTGTCACATTGCAATTGAATGTGCAACACATGCCCGAATATTTAAAGTTTACAGGAAATGAAAAAAACCAATTATTTTGTAATGAAGTATAACAGTTCAAAAATTTTATACGGATTATATTTTGCGGCTAATTTGTAACCTCAAATTACAGAAGTATTTGGATATTGACTTTATTATATATGATTGTTTTTATATATTTAAATTTAATGAGATATGCTCTTTTCGAAATTTATGATATCGAGATACAAAACTTAACAAAAAAAAAAAAATATTAATTTGCAGAAAATTTCATTTTAGGTATAAAGAAATTAAAGTAATACTTCTACTAAAAATAAATAATATACTTTTATCAAAAATCTTCTTCAGGAAGCTCTTTTTCATTTTTAGTTGGCCACTGCAGTATTTCGTCACAAAATTCTGTAAATTCTGCCGGTATATATTGCTTGAGTTTTACAATATCTGCAATTTCCAGGTAATTAATAGGTACTTTGTCTCTATAAGCTCGATAAGGAAGAAGAAGAAAAAATAACGGCATTGCGCGTTAAAAAAAAGCGGTGCTGCATTGCATTTTTTGTAGTCTTTGTTTAAACAATAATTTTGAAAAGGGCACATCTCTTAGAGTTGTGACATGACGTCTAAAGTAGAAATAATGCTAGAGAGGTTAATTTTTCAAGCGTAGAAGCGCAGGGAAGCATTTGGGACTCATTGATACGAAAAAATGCATTTCCCAAAATATGCGAGATGTGCCCTTTTCGAAATTGCATATTCAATTATTTCTAAACAATTTTGCAAAAACACCATTAATCCCCCATGTTTGAAAATTTTTACAAAAAATTAAAGGGTTCAATTTAATATCCACAAATAAAAGGTTTTTATTAACAATTAAATCAATTCCTTGTTTTAGATATACGTATCAAAGAAAAATATTATTTTTTTGATACGTTTTCAAAAATAAGTTTGGAAAAATATGCTTATAAAATTTGTTTACAATTAATTAGATTTTTGTTTTATACTTATTTATTCGTACATTTATCGTATTAATTGTTTAGAGTAAATTTGGTCGAATGAGGGTATTTTTTCCTATAATCTGCAACTGTTCGCATTATTATTTGCTTTTCTTCCTCGTCACGTGACAATACTTGATTAAATTCCTCCATCAACTTTACCGCCCGTTCTGCAGTGTCATTAACAACTTTTAGGTTACTTATCCAAGCCTGCCTTTAAAAAATCGTTTGAAATAGAAAATCTTTTGAAGAAATTTAAAGTCGTTTCGGTAACGAAATCCTTAAAATTTTTACACATGAAATGGCTTATGTTTATTGGGCTTTTGTAAATTTTCTTGATTTATTAGATATTTGTTCATCGAAAAAGGCTAAACGTACAGCTTCTGGTGATAAATATTTTTGTAATAATTTTTTACTTTTATTTTCATCCACCAGACCATAAACATATAAATTTTTAATAAATTTAAATCTTGATTAGGGGCTGCTGCAGCAATTGACGCTTTTAAAAATATTTTCACTATAAAAATACATGTCTCTAATGTTATCATTTTCAGAATCACTAAGAGTGCAGTGTTCTCTAAATAAAAATATTTTTAATGTATAAATGACATCCAACGCGCATGGGGAAAGGCACCTGACATTCGGAAAGTAAACTTTGGAACCGACTCTCCAAGGAAAACTAAAGCCGGCTTGATAAGTTCTTTGTAATCGTCCCGGGGTTGCCTTTTTTGGGGTACTGAAAGCAAACTCAACTATATCTTTCATATCGCCTAGTATGTTTTATACATGCACATCTTCCATTCCAGATTTAAAAGAATTTTTTTATTTCTGCCTACTCTTCTCTAATTTTTTTAAATATTTGTACACAGGGGCCAGATTTTTTAATTTTGTTATCAATAATGCTCCCCAAAAGAATTTCAAAGATATGATGACAGCCAGGGAAATACAAAAGTTATTTTTCCAATATTTGCTCCCTGCTCACGTTCTAAATTGGATGCTGTAGTATCGCAGCATTAGGCCTAGAGCCTTTTCTTCTGCATCCCATTCTTTCAGCAAATTAGAAATAGCTGTGGCCTGTTCCTTTCCCGAGCCGGTAGAAATTGCTGGAATCCCAAGTAACTGACCATTTCCATTAAATGAGATTACTACTGGTACACGGTCGACTTTTACTCTACCCAATAATGATGAGTCTGTACTAGAACATTTGAAACTAATAATGATTTGCTATAAAAGATGGCGCGTTGCGGTTGGTGAGGTAGTTATCATTTAGCTGTCACAAAGTAAAGTCTGTAGTGTTGTAAAAGGGAATATCAATTTGCTGTATTAAGACAAAGTGTATAATAGTTATAGTGCAGTAATAAAAGAAAACTGTAAAACAACAACAAAAGTGGCGTTTATTTTATTTAACGCAATTTAAACGAACGCGAACGTTTTAAAAAGGTTAAAACGCAACAATATCAATAATAATAATTCTTATGCTCCTTATGCTAGAAATGATTAAAATTATATTTTTATGCTTGGTAATGTAGAAATTTTTGAAGCTTTAATCGATTCAATTATGCCTTATATAAATAATTGATACGAGCTCTTTTTTATGGGACGTTAGTTAAATGGTGTTTATTACTGTCTTTTTTTATAAATTTTATTTATTTTTATTGTAAAGGGTCCGCCAAATAAATTTTTTGAAAATGCTATAAAAAAAACTACTGAATATTTTCTCAAATTTCTATTTTTATTTGCAAGTACAATCCTTCCGGTTAATAATAGAAAATTCAAATGGCTGCCTCGGCTGGTCATGCAGTAGCCTACACGATCGGTCCAATTTTTAAGTACATTATCGATTGTGTGCAGCTGTATTTCACCAATGGCTTCACGAATATTGTCCTTTAAAGCGTCAATTGTCTCTGGTTTGTTGGCGTAACATTTATCTTTGACGGCGCCCCACAAATAATAGTCCAACGGTGTCAAATCGCAGCTCCGAGGTGGCCAAACGACATCAGCTCTGCAGCTGATAATGCGATCTTCAAAAACAGGGCGCAAAACATCGAGTGTAGCTTCGGCTGTGTGGCACATAGCGCCGTCTTGTTGAAACCATATGTTGCTAATATCCTCCTCTTCAATTTTTGTGAACAAAAATTCGTTCAACATGGCCCGATAACGATCGCCATTGACTGTAACGGCCACTTCTTGCTCACTTTCGAAGAAAAATGGCCAAATTATGCCTCTGGACCAAAATCCGCACCAAACGGTGACTCGTCTTGGGTGTATCGGCCTTTCAATGTATGCGTGCGGGTTTTCTGTGCCCCAAATGCGACAATTTTGCTTATTTACATACCCGCCAAGATCAAAATGAGCTTCATCTGAAAAGATGATTTTTTTCTCTTTTTCATTCTGCAACATTACCATGATTTTCAAAGTAATGTCGCAATATTTCCCAGTGTTGTTCAAGCGTATACACAACCATATTCGTCCAGCGGAAGGATAAAACTAATTATCTGTCAAATCAGACATGAGTTAAGTGTTACCATTCACGAAATAAGCACTAGTTGAAAAAAAACGTTAGATGGCGGACCCTTTATAATAACATATATGTACGTGCATTTGTTAATTTGTAATATTTAATGTATTTTTATTAGTGTAATCTTAGAATAAATATGGTTGTGAATATTTTTATAATTAAAAGCTAAAATCATAAAAAAACAGTTGATTTCGTTTGCATTCTGTTTTTTTTTTTTTTTTTTTTTTGTAAAGGAAACATTAGTTTTAATCTTTATAAAGAAATATATTTCTGCGAAAAAGATTTTGGGAATGCTCTTGGTGTATATAAAGAATTCTCATTATCAGCCATGCCGAAGATTTGGAATATGGAATAGATAATTTTGTAGTACATCTAATGCTCTAATGGCTTTTGTACAATTATAAAAGAATTTAGAGTTTTTTAACAGTAAATCGACTATAAACTTTTGATTATTATAAGGCTTAATGTAAAAAAACAGTTTGTTTAACACTAAACTATTTTGGGTCTTCTTATCCAACATTTTATTCAATTTTCGTGTAATATCTCCAGGTGTTATAAAATTGTAGCCTGCAAGCAAGATAAGTTTTATATATTAATTTATAATATTAAAAAATACTTACCCGGTAGAAATAAGCAAATACGTTGCTTGTGAATTTGTTAATATTTTTCCTTGACACATGGTATTATGATGGTCTCCAGAAATGAGTTGACTTGGTCCAATGTTTCGCGCCTACACATATATCTTTAAAAGAAATTTGAAATAAAAAAGTGATTAAATAAGTTAAAAAGGAAGTCACACTATCACGTACTTGGGAGTCATACCAAATTGCTGTTGTGTAATGGTATAATCCAATTCTACAAATTGAAACTATATGGGAGTTATTTTTCTTTTAGCCGTTGGAGACTCTTTAATTCGATTTTATTATTTTTGGTGTTACCGTCAAATCACGGCTTAGATTTAATTTTGCTGAATTTGTATCCATTAACTTCATGGCCGAATCAGATAATCCATTATTGGTATTTGTCAAGAAGAAGTTTATAAGATTATCAATATCTTATTTTTCAGATAATGAAGATTTGCACGAAAAAATTTTGAAAAAGAAGGAAATATTTTGCAAATCAAATTCTTCGAGGGTAAATGTGACCGTTTTGATTGATACCTTATACAAATGAAATTCCAATATATGTACATGAAAAATATTTAAGATTTTGGGAGCAACTTAAAATGAGAACGACAATATTGTGTCAAGCGCTCAGATAAATTCGCAGAACCCGCTACGCAACTAAGCGGCGAAAAGGCTTTTTGTGCCTTGAACTTTATATTGCCGCGACAAAGAATTCATTTGAAAATAAAATCTTAAATAATATATTAATTAAAAAATTAAACTGAAATTACGCTGAAAAATAAATTCCATACCAATAAAACATTTGCCCTTTTTTAAATTTTGAACCCAACCCGAACCCGAATCACTACTTTTTATTTTGATTAACCCGAACCTATTTTTTCCAGGTTTCAGTCACTGGTAAATTGTGATATTCGTATTACTTATAAAGTACTAAACCGATTTAAACAAAAATTGATATTGTGCATACCTGTGCATGAAATGCTTTGAAACTACATATGTATGTCTTTTCAAATTCGATGCAGTATTACAGGCGTAGAAGGGATAACAGAAAACGCCTTTGACTATTAATTATATAGATTAACATTACCTTAAAAAAGCAATTAAATGTTTTAATAAGCTTTATTTTGCATGTATTTGTATTGCCCTTGCCACTTGAGTTCATCAATTGTTTAACATTTTTCAACGTTTCTTAATATTTTACTAAGTGTTGAACTTCCAACCGTGTTTTAAATTCACACTGTACCCGCTTGTTGATAAGTTTTTAATATCTCTCGCTTTTAGGCTTTAATTTTGATTTACTTTACAAAACTTAAATAATATGCAAGGATAAAGAAACTTCCCTTCAAGAAAACGTAATGAAACAACCATTCATTTATGCATGTTTTTAAAACATATGTATTTTATTTGTAAAATAAAAAGTATGAAAAGACACTTCCAAATATACTGTTTACTTCGAATAATCTTTAAGAATTGTAATTCAAAAGAAAATAGTTAAAACTCGAATGGATTAACAGACTAATGACATATAATACACTTACAGATTAAGTGTAATGAGATAGAAAACAGAAATAAATTTAAAGATAAATTAAAAGAAAAATTCTATAACAAACAGTAATTTGTATTATCGTTACAAGCGTTTTGTATACAGTTAATATCAATGGAAGTTTGTTGAGAAGGATTTGTTTCAGATTTTGATAAAGGTGACTGATTTTCTTTACCAAAATTTAAGCGATTTATTGCTACCTTTTCCAAAATATTTGTTCGACTACGGTTCTGGCGGTTGTTTAGTAAATAATGACGTTGTCTTGGTGGAGTGTTTAAAAATACACCTTCAAAAATTGTTTCCAGGCAACTTGTCCGACTTAGCGATAAACCATCCTCATCTCTATGATCACTTGGAGGACTTATTTGTGCATTTATCTCGTGTAGAGCAACGTAGTCAGGATTATTTTGACATGGGCTAGGAGGAAGACGTTCTAGAATTAGTGGTCTTGTTGGTGTCTCCATATCTTCACTGTCTATTGGAGACGGTGTTCTGCCTAATGGTGATATGAGACGTATTTCAAAAGCAGGCAGTTCATCAATATCGATGGCGTTCGCATTTGATTCAATTTCTTTTTCTAGCGACAGTGACAACAAAGAAACTTCACTGTCATTTGAAATTGTGGAATTGTGTGAAGTATTTAGATGGTAAGACATATTATTCACCTCATCCAAATTTTCCATTGGTTTGCTGACAGTATTTCCATTATTATTATTTTGAGTACACTCTTCCTCTATTTTGTTTATGGTACTCATTGTTTGAGTCTTTAATCACGTGCACCTAATTTAGAGATTTTTTCTATACACACACAGCCAAAACAATCTCGTCCTTAAATCTTTGAAGAATGAAAACAAAATAATTCAAAAAAAAAAAAAAACAAAAATGACATTTAAAACACAATTATCGCCAAACACTAAGGCGAATTATTGTATTAAATACGCCTTGCCGAACACATCTACATAGTCTTGCCAGGATTAAGTTAACAAACAATGCACGCAGGGTTGCCATGCTAGAAATTGATTTCCTACCAAAAATTTTTTTAAATTCTACCAAAAATTCAAGTAAAAAATTTAAAAATGCATTTGTTAACAATAATCGAAAATTTATTCAGTTCTCAGCAATGACACACGAAAATACTTTAATGAAAGTATCAATACATTCATATATTACATACTTTACCCTTAGGTTGTTTTGAACGAGTAAAGCACGTTTATGGGTGTGATGGCCTCTGAGCCGAAGAACATAGAGTGATTAAAGTTAGTGAAAAACTACTGAAAATGTATGAAAATTGCAATAAACCAACCGAACTACCAAATAGTTTTTAAACAACGAAATACGGCAACGCTGAGTGCAAGATGAATTTAACAAGGTGTGTATAAAATAAAAAATGCACGACAATTGATCGTTCTGAGAACTGTCAAAAGTAGTCGGGACACACTAAAGAAGGTACTTGCGAGTCTACATATGCATATTTTTTGGTCATGTATGTTTTCAGTTTCCAGCTGTCGAAGTTTGTTTACCTTTTCTTCTTTTTTTTATATCCGCCATTTTTAAAATTCATATCCGGGCTGCCAGACTTAAAATTAAAAAATCAGAATCAGTACATCTATAAAACAATAGTACATATCTAATTAAAACCTATATTAAATATGTAACGATAAACAAAACTTATTATATTTAGAACAGTTTAAACAAATTTTTTAAATTAATAATTGGAATTGTTTAAAAAAATACTGTTATTTTTGTAGCAATTTTACTAAAAAAAATATAAACAATATACATGCTCATTGCCTGAGAGAAGTCCAACATATATATATATATATATTTGTAGTTGAAAATATCTTGGCTATATAATGGAAATCATTAAATGAAATATTAAAACCTAATTTGAATATACTCAGCTTTTTGAATTTCATAGCCTTCATTTCTAAAAACTTTTCGGCATAAGATCCTAATGATATTTTATATCTATGTAAAACACTTCGATTCAAAAAAGTTTAGATAAAATCTGTACTTACTGATAAAATAAAACGTCTGGCAACCATATACTTTATCAGTTGTCGTTGAAGCATTCGAACTGATTGAAAAAAACTACAAAGACAAATTGACCGTTGTTCTTGTTATTGCTTAAATTGTTGTAGATCTGCATGTACCCTATTTTAGTGCCATGAAAGTAGTTGTTGCGACTGCATTTTTGTACAGGTTTGATATATATAAGGTAGGCAGTTTGCGTCAGGGATGGAAAAGTTGGTACAATTGTACTTTTTTTTAGCACTATTTGCAAGTCAAAAACACCGTGGCACCTCAATGACTTATTTGGCACTATTTTATAATTTTCCCTTCTTTATTACATTTTACCCAAATGTTTTTTACATCATTCTGTCTCATCACTGTATCATTTTTTGTTTTCCTTTCAATTACATTTGGCATCTTGTTGCTAACATTTCATGGTGAATATTTTACTAATAATGGTTTGTCATCTGTTGAATTGTGCATTTCACATGGTTTATTTATGTCGGTGAAAAGCTGTTTAAAGTGTTATTAAAATTATTACTTTTTAATTATTTGCTTTTTAATGTAAAAAATGAATACGGAAAGTCCTGGGTAGGTTTTTTTTCATAATTTTAATATAAAGCTCGAATAAATTAAAAATATTTAACTTACAGAGCAAGCGAGAAAAGCAAAATGCCTTACAGTGTCCCTTTCAGAGAGGAATGGGCAAAGCAATTTCAGTGGGTTGTAAAGGACGGCCAAAATAAAAAATGCATTATTTGTAATTTATATATTACGGGAGGTATTTTTCATTTGAAACGGCATGAATCATCTGAGGCCCACGCAAAATATACTGGCTGCAAAGACAACATCAGAAAATAAATAAATTTTTAAAATCAACATCATGCCCAATTGCAGATTGGGCAAAAAAATTTGAAGTGATGTTAAGCTTGCTTGTTGCAGAGCACAACTTACCTTTTTCCATTTTAGATCATTTAAACAACGTAATAAAAGCCGGAGTGAACGACTCCCAAATCACAAAAATGTTTTGTATAAATAGAAAGAAGGCCCCAAAGATTGTTGCAAATATTACCAATCCAGAAAATTCTAACCTCATTATTCATTAGTAATAGATATAAAAGCACGGATTGCAGTGTTTCTAAAAATTTGGCAATAGTCGTAAGAATATTTGATGGAGAATGCCGTGACCGGTTCTTAGAACTAATTCCCATTGAAGATTGCACCGCAAATGGAATATTTCAAGCCACATTAAATGTATTGGACAGAAACCAAATTCCAATTAAAAACATGATTGGCGTGACAACAGATAACTCTGCTGTAATGATGGGTGCAAACAATGGTGTGCAATCAAACATTTAAATCGCTTGTTCCAAATTTGTTTACAAATGGATGTATATGCCATATATTAAATTTAGTTCTATACTGCTTAAAAATTTAGTATTCCAGATGGGATTGACAAACTTATTAAAGACATTAATTATCATTTCTGCAATAGCTCTAACAGAAGAGGCGACTTCTCAAAATTTCAAGAATATTTTGGTACTGATATTCCTGTAATCTTAAAATACTCAACGACCCGTTGGCTGTCACGTGAAGAAGTAATTAAGAGAATTTTAGAACAGTGGGAGCCACTTCAATATTATTTTACGCTCAACGATTTTGAGACTGATTTGCAAAACGTGAGAATTAATTCAATTTTATCCGAACTTTCAAAACCACTTTCTAAGATGGTATTTTTATTTTTACAATATGTCTTGAAAATTATTAACAATATAATATTTAGAAATGCAATCCGAGGATGAAAGAATGCATATTTTTTTAGACCGCCTAAAATTTTTGTTTAGACAAATTGCTCGCAATTGTATACAAAAGGATGCATTAGATGAAAGTGATATATTAAAAATCAATATCAAAGTAAACCATATTCCTATTAGCGGAATATATTGTGGAACAGAAATTGATGTATATATATCCGTAAATAATATTGACAACAGTATTATTACAGAACTTAAATAAATTGCAAAGAAATTTTATTTAAAATTTTGTGAAATTTTAAAAGAAAAAGTTGATTTCAATAATGAAATGTTATTATGGTTTAAGAAATTTACACCAGAAAACGTTTTTTCAGGTAAAACTTCTAGTATTGTACCGTTGATAGTAAAAATGTTTCCCAATGAAATTGGAAATATTGAATCAATTAATAATCAATTTCGAGCACTGGCAGATTTAGGAACTATTAAAGATTTAAAAAATTAAAACATATGTACCTTCTGGTCGAAAGTATCACAAATAGAAAATGAAATAAATGAACCGATGTTCTCTGATATTTCCAGAATTGTAGAAAGGATATATTCGTACCAAAATTTAATAAAAACCAAAGGGAGAAATAGACTGCTTGCTTCGACTGTCTCCAATTTAATCCAAACAATGGATTTATTGAAGTCATCTAATTCATGCTGTTACAATTTTGAATTGACTAAGAGTTTGCTAGAAACAAATATATTTTAAAAAGTGATGTAAAATTTAGATCTCATAAAATTCTATGTTCCTTTACAGTTAATATTAGTTGTTAAGTTTATCTTTTTAAGTACTTAGTACAAATGAACTGCCATGTACCTTCTTGTGAATTTATATGTCTTTTTTTCGCATATACATAAATATATGTAAAATCTATGATTATAAGATTTTTATTTAATTTTTAATAAAAAAATGAATTTAGTACAATCCGGCTGCAAAAAGTACAATTTTTTTTTTAAGTTAGTACAATTTGTTAAGAGCAATTTCCCATCCCTGGTTTGCGTCAACAATCAGCTTGATTGTTCTGTTGTGTTTAAATATAAACACAATTTGGAAATTTTGAAGCAAAAATACATAAATTAGTATAAAAAATATATGAATAATAAATAGAATAAAAAGGGAAAATAAATCTAAATATAATACTTAATTTATACAAAAAATTAATTTTTAACATATAAATACAATTTGAAAAAAAAACATGCGTAGTTGTTTTCTTTGCAAAAAGAAATATATTAATGAAGTTGGTAATTTGTTCTCCGCACCGAAGGACGAGTGGAATGTGTGAAACAGCATTTTCAAAATATTCCATTTTATGTCACAATCATTTCTTATCATCAAATAATACTGCGAAATACTGTTCCACTTGTTAGACAATTTCAAAAGGGCATAATTTCTCCAGCAGTAAAAAAAATTTTAGTATCAGAGTAAGTACACCAATTAAATCTTATTAGTATTAATTAGATAAAGATTCTTTATAGATATTTGTATTTGCTTTAGTACAAACTCCTATAAGCAAGTTAATATGTCAACCGAAAGTTTTCCTAACGTGTTGAAGGATTATTCTATTAATCTTCTACCTCTTCTGGAAATTTTTAACATTTTAAACCAAAAACACCAAACAAGAAGAATGACAAATAGAGTAAGTAAAAACAAAACTATATTAGGACTTAATCCGAGGTTAAATAAGACAAAAAATATGAACTTTAATATGACCATATTTTGATATATTTTTAGCCAGGTGCCTAAGAAAATCATGGAAATACCCGGTTTTTGTGACTTTGACTGAATATTAATATACATATAACAGTTAATCAAAAAATCCATAGAATTTTGTTCAGATGATTTTTATTATGTACTATCCTTCAAATAATGATATGCGTATAAATTTGACAGCAATCTGACTATTGATTCGTAAGTTATAGCATTTTGTTTGGTGCAACTTTTGTTATTGAAAAAAATGGAGAAAGTGAATTTCGAGTTTTGATAAAGCATTGCTTTTTGATGAAAAAAAAAAAAAAACAATGGAAACCAAACAATGGCTTGATAAACATTATCCGAACTCTGCTCCATTGAGACGAATGGTAGAGAAGTGGTTTGCTGGGTTTAAACGTAGTCGTACCACCACAAATGATGCAGAGCAAAGTGGACGCCCAAATGAGGCGAAAACATCAAAAAATCCACAAATTGGTTATGAACGATCTCAAATTGAAGGTGCACGAGCTAGCTGACTGTAAAGATATCAGATGATAGTGTTTTTACCATTTTACACGAATATCTGGGTATGAGGAAGTTTTGTTTAAAGTGGGTGTAGCGTTAGCTCACAAATTGAAGAAAACGATGGCAAAATTGAATCAATTGGGCTTCGAATTGCTTACCCGTACCGTATTCTAAAGATTTAGCACCCATCGATTTTTTCCTGTTTTCAGAAAACGCTTCCTCCAATGATGAAGTAATCGCTGAAGCTGTGGCCTATTTTGACGAGAGAGAGAGAAATCATACTATAAAACAGGTATCGAAAAATTGGAAAATCGCTATAGTCGATGTATCGCCCTCGAAGGCAACTATGTTGAATAATAAATGCGAGTATGTCAAAATTTTGTTTTCTTTTTACTTATCCTACGAACTTAATTGATTGAGCTGTTATGGTATATGTTGTTCCACAAATGCGTTATCGCTTTTTTAAAAATACTTCTTAATACATTTAACAGTTAATAAATTCCAGTCAAATCCTAGAATGAAAAAAGACTTGCACACTAGGGTGGTCTTTATTTTTCAACTTTGTTGTTTCGAGCGTAACTCCCACTAAAAATTTTCATTATAGTTTAGAAATATGGTGTGAAAAATATTGTCACGATTGGGCGAGTTTAAAAAGTGTCGCATCGCTCTTGAAATTTGGCTTGAAAACTTTGAAAATAAATATTTGGTATTTATTAAAATTATTTTTTTTCACATACATATGTATGTATGTACAAAGTAAACGGCTTATCATATCATACAACGTCTTCAAATACTGGAATCAACACAGGAAAAATAAAATAGGATGTAGTCTAATCAAGTCCAGCTGAACGTAAAAATTTCATAAAGTTTTGTTATGAACAACTGAATTAATCTCAGAGCGTTATAATTTTCGAACGCCTGGTACAACTAGCCATGTACGATGAATGTCAAGAGCACTATATTCTTTAAAAAAATTCTATTCCGTGACTAATTCTCACTTGCGGAAAGTGAATCAACTGGATTATGCGATATTTGCATTTTTCTAGTGAAACTTTACATTAAAGTCTGGTTCAGATGTACCAATGCCATAGACGGACCACTTCAAGATTTGACTTTTATTTAAGATGTTTTAAAGTATTTGGAAACTAACCCAGAAATCTCAGCGGTAATTCTTAAAAAATTAGGAATAATTTATGGTATATTTCTGAGGAAACAGTAGGTCTAATCTTTTTCGATTCAAATATAAGTTTTGAAGAAAAACGAAAAATGGTTGAAAAACTTAAATTAAAAGAACCAACTGTAGAAACAAAAAAAGGTCGAAACTATTTACAAATTTAACAGACTTTAAAAAATACACCTTAAGTGATTTTGTTTCAGAAAAAACTAAGTACTAAGTAATTTCTTATGTCGGTTTAGTTTATGCTTGGAATTTTTAGTGTTTGAGCCTTCAACTTGGGAAACATCATTTGAATTTGAGGAAGGACATTTCGTAAGGACCTATTTGTTCTTAATGATACTGAGAGAGGCGTTATTTTTATTCAAGACTTTAACAGAATTTTAACAAATGATGAAGAGGAAAAGCAAATGTTATTAAAAAAATATTTACATATATTAATTTTAATCTATTAATTTGTATAGAGATATATTAAAATCGTTTCCGGGTAAACAAAACGTTATCAGATTCCCTCAAAATTTTACTCATTTACTTTTTTAATATAAAGAACAAAAATTTGTCCGTCGAACTGAAATCAAAATACCTTTAAAATTATACAAATAAGAACACCTTTAACGTCACATATTTCATCAAAAACCGGAATGTTAGCAAACAAAAAAAGTTTTAAAAAGAAAAGTCAATTATTCTGCCCGTTTTTCCACGATTAAACCGCTCCCGGATCTATCAAATGTTCTCACTTTCAATTGCTAGATTTATCTGTGTTCCAAATTTTAACAAAATTTGCAATGTTAAAAACGGTGTACTTTATTGAATAGCCGTTTGCCCAATCTTTCCCGCTTTTTGGCTGATGCGGATAGATAGCGAGTTTTAACTGTTGTTTTCCACGTATAAAAATGACTGTCGGTAAGAATGAAAGGTGCAACACAATTTATCTAATCTCGCCCACTTTTTGACTGATGATTTGCATTAACTATGAAGTCATTTAGACCAAATTCAAAAGCTTTAGCTTTAGTCGTTTGCAAGACATACAAAAATCAACATTTAGTTTGTATGGGAGGTACTTGGCGAAACCTTGGAACTCTGGGAAGTGTTACCATTTTTCTGATAGGTGCTATCAAGCACGACACGAATATAATTTAAAAATTTTCGTAACGCCTCCAAAATATCTAAGTTACGTGTAAACCGGGTTTTTGTACCTTCAAGCACTTCTAAGTTAATTACTAAGCTAATATATATTGATTTTAAAAAAGGCGGATTTGGAAAGGCGAAGAACAGACCTATTAAATGGCGTATACCTTACCTAAGTAAATTTGAGCAGTCTGTATGCACTTTTTAAGCAAACACATTTTTTAACCAATTCATTCTAATTTCTCCAAGAGTAGAGATGTTCTTACACGCTACTTCCTATAGGAACCGTACTTTTTTGGATTTGCTAAAGTAGTACGCTATGTTATGAATAAAATAAAACTTTATTTTTTAAAATCAGATGAATATTAATTGAGTTATAGCACTTATTCTTTAAAGCACCTCAAATATCTTGCAAATTGATGTTTTTGATCATTTAAAATTGAAAAAATCTGTAGAACTTGTTAATAATCACAGAATTATGTTATGAACTCTTCTACTCTTTTTGACCCATAAAATAAAGAGTACTTTTTGTTTTTGTTGCATAACTTAAGTTGTTATAAAAATTTTTCTCTATTTTTTGCTAATAATTACATACATGATTTTATCATGAAAGGCTTTACAAAATAGGTGCTTTAACTCCTTTAATTTTCAAAGAGGTTACTTTATTCAGAGAGGTTAGTCCAGAGGCAGGGATATTTTTAATATTTTTCTTTCATAAATAAAATTAACCAAGTATACAAAATAACATTATAACAGTAGCACTCCTTCTATTCTCTGCCAATAAATGTATGAAGAGCTGTGGGCATGGCCGATTTTGATGAAACTTGGTATGCATCTTTTGTTTATTTTGAAAGCGCATGTGCCAAATTTTGAAAACTTTTGCTTGTATGAAAAAACATTTTATGCGAAAAATCGATTTGGAAAGCATATGCACAAAATTTGAAGTCTCTCTTTTTTTTTGTATGCCAAAAATCGAGTTGGGTTGTATGGGCTGTCGGCAATGGGCGTGGCCAATTCTGATGAAACTATTTTTTTCTTAGTTTTATCAATAGAATGCTCAGTGCCAACTTCTAATGATGTAGCACATATATTTATTGTAAACAAATGTATGAAACAATACCACTGTGTGACATTTAAAGAGCTAATGCACTTGTTGTTGTTTTAACAATATTTAATGTTCAGTCGAGCTATTTTTAAAATATATAACTTTATGTCATATATCTGTAAAATACTGATACATTGAAATAGAAGAATAGAATTTCAACGAAATCTGTACTAGAGACAAATTTTAAAATAGCTACCTCTACAGACTAACCTATTTATCGTAAACCACTTTTAAAATTTTCCTTTCATACATACAACTAACGAAGTAGGTACAGAAAAACTCCTAGGATGCAATCTTACGTCAAACCCTTTTAAAGGCTTAACAAACGTCTTTTTCAAAGGGTTTTTTTTTGTCTGGCATATAAGTTTATTGAATGGTGCTATGAACCCATGCAAATCAAAATTGATAGTTTTAAATACAACAGCTAGCATTTCATAAAGGTGTCAGTTTAGATGTTAATATTATCCCGAATAGTTTTGGCAGATTATATACGAAACTTATTTGTCTATTATAATCAACAGTAGTTGGATGTATATCTGACTTCAATATCGTAGTTATAAGAAAAACTTTTCATTGTGAGTGATAGTACTCAATACGAGTAAAAGAAGTGATTACCATGGTATTTTCTTGGGCTTAGCATTTAAATGGCTTTTGCAACATCTGCAATCTTAAGTTCAACATTATAACAAACGATATGTATCGTAGATGCATTTGTAAGAAATGAAATTTATTTCGCACTTTCAAAAAATATATGCATTTTGACTTATGTAATTGCTTTTTTGGCTTTCTAGCTGAAAATATTGTATAATTATGGTTTCCTGTAATTGTATCAATGTATGCTAATAAATAAAACTAAATGTTTTAACTTGTAAAGTATATTTTATTTATTGTTTAAGGAAATAATAGTAAACATTTAAGAAAAAAGGCAATAATTAGACTATCAGTATTATTTACAGCATTATAAGATACAAATTTTGAGCATATTTTGTATTTTATAGTATATTTTGAAATACATTATTAGTACATTATATTCATTCATAACATTCATTTAAACAACTTGCATTTAAGTAGTACATAGTATAAGTTAATCTTATATTAATTAAAAATACTTGCATTATTTATTTATTTTTTTGTAGATAGTAACGAAAAATAGTTGCTTTAATTACTTAAGAACTACATAATATATATATATATATATATATATATATATATATATATATATATATATATATATATATATATATATATATACAGTGGCACAGAAAAGTCTAAATACCCCCTTATTTCTTTAAATATTGGAAAAATTTAAAATGATTTATGTAAGAAATTAGTGTAAAACGATAGAATTTAAAGAATAAGGGATAAAAATTTTGACTTTGTTGATAATCTGAATTTATTTGTTACACAAATACGAAAAATCCAATATGGGGACACAGAAAAGTCTACATACTACTAAATTAGTATGCCAATATTTGCAACAAGGCATGATAAGCAGTGGTACCAACTACTTTCAACTCATAAAAATATACAGTTATTTCTATAATCTTGAATATTTGTTTAAAAAAGCTATTAGTTTTGCAAACATGAGTGAAAAGGGAAAGGAAACTTCTTTAGAACTACGAATGCTTATTGCCAAATACCATAATATTGAAAAATCTCTACGGGAAATTGGTGGATTAGTTGGACGGTCGAAAGCAACTATACAAATAATAATAAGAAATTATAAAGAGACCAATTGCCTTGAAAGTAAGGTAAGGAGCGGCGTTCCACCTAATGTAACATCCCGTATAAAACGACAGATTCCTGGGGAAATTAAAAAAATCCAAGAAACACAGCAGTAGAAATTGCAAAACACTTAGAAACAAATGATATTGTTAAAATTCACCCAGAAACAGTGAGAAGTGTACTGAGGAATTTCGGGTTTCATAGTCGTGTGCCCAGGAAAAAACCATACATCAGCGATATCAACAAAACAAAACGTATAGAATTTGCCAATGCTTACATTGAAAAGGATAACTCTTTCTGGGCCAATACTTTGTTCAGCGACGAAAGCAAGTTCAATCTATTCGGAAGTGATGGCATAAAAAAAAGATGAACTATCACAAAAAAATTTACTACCAACCGTGAAACATGGTGGTGGTAATGTCATGGTATGGGGTTGCATGTCAGCGGCGGGCGTGGGCAATTTAGTATTTATAGAGACTACTATGGACCGATTTGTTTATTTAAATCTCCTTAAAGACAATTTGAAGCAGTCTGCTGAAAACTGGGGCTGGTATTTCCAACAAGACAACGACCCCAAGCATACTGCTGGGGTTGTAAGAGAGTGGCTGTTAAATAATATGCCCCACCAACTGCATTCTCCACCTCAATCGCCCGATTTAAATGCGATCGAGCATTTATGGGATGAATTGGCCGGAAGATTCAAAAAAGGAATATAAAAAATAAACAGGATCTCAAGAATGCTCTAACTGAAGAATGAAATCGAATTCCGAGAGAAGTTACAGAAAATTTGGTGCTTTCTATGAAGAAAAGGTTACAGGCAGTTTTAGCTCATAAAGGTGGACCCACCAAGTATTAAAGTGAAAGAATTAGAATTAAAATATGAAATACTGTTATTTTTCATATAGTATGTAGACTTTTCTGTGTGTTGATTTTGAGCTTTTTTGATTTTTTTTAATAAATGAATTGAATTCTAAATTTTTTATTAATTATTATTAGCCGTGCTTATTGTTAGTTTATTTAATATAAAACAAATTTATTAAATTAAAACAAACTTTTGGTTCCTTACATTACTCAAAATTGAAATAACTTAGGGGGTATTTAGACTTTTCTGTGTCACTGTATATATATATATATATATATATATATATATATATATATATATATATATATATATATATATATATATATATATATATTAGATGTCCTTAATTTGAAGTATCGTATTTTTATAAACCCTCGGGCAGATTTTTGTACCTTTATATTATGAAATTAAGTATGAAAAATTCGAACCGAATCCGATAACGTTTTATGGACCCGGCAACGACTTAAAATATTCAACAAGTGAGTATGGGCAAAACATCAATTTTTATACATTTATCACTTTTTAATAGCGTCTATTCGTTATTTTCTTCAAAAACTACTGAAAGGGATAATTTATTTTAATTTTCTTCTTCTTTTTTACACTATTCAATATTATATATTATATAGGGTAGAGTGGGATAAAGTGGGACATGGGGCGAAGTGGGACATCTCATTTTTGACCATGTGTTATTTGTTATGTTATTAAGATTTTCATTTGCAATTTTAATTTTATTTGTGCTTTTATATTGCTTTTAGAGAACAAAAGGAAGAAAGTATAAAAAAGTTTTAAGAGTGCTTCGTTTTTATAGTTTTTTTAATATATGTAGAATTCAAAAAAGTAAAAAAAATATTCGTGTGTATTTTTTGTTTGCGCGAGATTAATATATCGGCTGTAAGATACTTTCAGTGTATCGTTTTTAAGTTGTTTGTTATTTAAGAATACTTTACTCTTTGTGTGAACTATTCCTAGAACTGGTTTATTCCTTAGCGATAGTCGCTGCCGATAACGGGACGTTTTTGCTACTTTGTCGCTATAACGCCAAATATAGGGTCCACCAAATAATTTTTTTTTTGAAAACATCGAGTGTAGTTTCGGCTGTGTGTCACGTAGCGCCGTCCTGTTGAAACCAAATGTTGCTAATATCCTCCTCTTCAATTTTTGTGAACAAAAATTCATTCAACATGGCCCGATAACGATCGCCATTGACTGTAACGGTCACTCCTTGCTCATTTTCGAATTATGCCTCTGGACCAAAATCCGCACCAAACAGAGACTCGTCTTGGGTGTATCGGCTTTTCAATGTATGCGTGCGGGTTTTCTGTGCCCCAAATGCGACAATTTTGCTTGTTTACATACCCGCCAAGATCAAAATGAGCTTCATCTGAAAAGACGATTTTTTTTTGGCAAAATCGCCATCTTCTGTAAGTCGATCGCAGGCCCACTTAGCGAAGCAAAACAAGCGTATACACAACCATATTCGTTCAGCGGAAGGATAAAACTAATTATCTGTCAAATCAGACATGAGCTAAGTGTTACCATTCACGAAATAAGCACTAGTTGAAAAAAAACGTTAGATGGCGGACCCGTTAAAGTATCATTGTTGTAAAAACCGTGATTTAATTGAAGTTATATTTTGTTATGTAAGTCTTGATCTAAGTGAATTGATTAATAGTCTAATTAAATAATTTGTCATTCAAGTGTTCTAAAGTTATATAATAATTAAGATTAAGATGTCAAAAATACCATCGAAATCGACTATGGAAATGTACTAGGCAGTCAAATCGTTAAAATACGTAAAGCCAACAAGGATTTAAACAAAATTGATTTAGTTGAGAATATTTTTCACCAAATTACTGGTGCAGAACTTCCCCCAAGTCGTCAGGTCTTGAAAGTCCTATTTTACAATATTCGCTTTTAGCAAAGCAAAGCACGAAATAGCAGATTACTCCGTTCAAATATTTTGACAACAAGCACGTATAACGGTTCGAAAAGAGATAAGTGGATTGAAAAATTATTCAAATTTTATAAAAAGTGATAAAATATTCAAAAAACCGTTTAAATGCCCAAAATCTGCACGAGTTATTTGTTATACCACCATCGATGCGCTAGACAAAATTCGCATTGTAGAAGATAGATTGTTTCTAGAAATGCAGACAAGAACGACGTCCTGGTTGCATGTCTGGTGTCGATATGGTTTTATCAAATAGAGAAAAAAAGCATAGGAACGAAAAGATATGTAAATAAGCTGCACGTAAAAGGAAGCACGAATAGGGCAAATCGCGCAAATCAGGTAAGTTTTGTACATGAATAAAATTAAGTGGACTAGTGAAGATAGTGTTATCCAGTTATCAATTAGCAACACGACAAGAAAGAGAAAGAAAACTTAGGCTTAAACTCTGGTTGGGATCAAAAACGAGGTCGAGTTTTATTACAACTCGGTTAGTAACAGCACTGGACAATACCAAAGTATCTGATGTCAGTCTACATTCTCATAGCAGCAGCTGAATCATTAGGACATTGTGTAGAAGAACTTGTCATTAACCGTTTAACTATTCATCGTTTGCGTCAAGAAAACCGTATAAAAGAATCTGAGGAAATTTCAGCTTGGTTTACGTATAATGTAAGATGCTTTTTTTATTTTTAACTAAAGGTAGTAATAAATTCCATTGCAATCCTTTTATCATTTATAGGTTAGTAAAATTGTTTTTGATGGAAAGTTCGCGAAAGATTTAATCAGATCCAAAAAAGTTGAAAGGATTACAATATTGGTGAGTTACAACATCACATTGAAGTTTCTTAGATCACCGAAAGTAGAATCTTTACCTGGCAAAAATCGCTCAAAGATTAGAGATTAGTTAAATGGAATATTGAGGACCAAGTAAATGGCTTGTCTTATGATACAATGTCTACAAATACTGGTATCAACACAGGCGACGCTGTCCTCTTGCGCAGCGTTTTCAAGACAAAATTATATTCTACATTTGCTCCAGAAGTTTTAATATTTGATAGATTTACCAAATCATGACCAAGTTTTAACAAAGAATTCTTTAGAAGTGACAATTAAGATTCAACTGTTTAATTACAAATATGTCCAGCTGAACGTGAAAAACTTAAAAGAATCAACTGTAAAATTAAAAAATGGCCGAAACAATACAAATCTAACAGACTTTCAAAAATACACCTCAAGTGATTTTGTTTTAGAAAAAACTAAGTATATCTTCCGTCGGTTTGGTTTTTCCCTGGAATTTCTAGCGTTTGATCCTTCAACTTGTGAAACATCGTTTGATTTTGAGAAAGGTTGGACATTCTGTAAGGATTTATTTGTTGTTAATGATACTGCTAAGAGAGGCGTTAAATTTTCCAATTTTATTGTTGTTATGTTAACTCAAGTCAATAAAAATATTATTATTTATAAAAATATTCATTTTAATCTATTAATTTGTACAGAGGTATATTAAAGTCGTTTCCGGGTCCACTAAACGTTATTGGATTCGCTTCAAATTTTACTTATGTACTTTTTTAATATAAAGGAACAAAAACCTACACGCCGAACTGAAATCAAAATACTTTTAAATTTGGCCATACAAATAAGAACACCTTTAATATATATCTATATGTATAGTATATATGTACATATATATTTACTATATAAAAATCTTAAATTTATTTTAAACCAAGAAGTCTTTTAAAAGCTCTTCGATATTCAAGATTAAATATCGTATAAATAATGGGATTCAATACGGAGTTTATATAGCCCAGCCATGTGATAAAGTTCTTAAATCTAACCGTTGGGCAGCAGGTTGAGCAAAACGGTAAAATTACGTACATCAGAAAAAAAGGCAGCCAACATATAACAAAAACACCCATGATGATGCCAAGTGTTCGGGCAGCTCTTCTCTCTTTAGAAAGTGAAATTTTTTGCTTTTCTTCTATAAATTGGTAGACGCCACCAGGTTTTTTCTGTAGGGGTGCTGCCTTCGATGATGCTGCACCGATAGATGACTGAGGAGGTGTCACTTTTAATGAAATATTTTCATCGATGTTGCTTCTGGCCGAAGCCTCGTTATCATTCCTACTACCACATACTTGCATACATCCTTTAGGATCACTTCCGCTTTCTGTAGAAATTTCGGGATTTTCTACGTCTACATTTTTGGCCTGGAGTGACAAGAGCTGACTTTCGGCTCCGCTAGCGTCCTTGTCGTTTGTTGTCTCTTCGCTTTTACGTAATTGATTTTTACGAGCTTTTGATTTTTCATGTTTAATAGAATCCTTGATCTTTGCACGACGAGTCTTTTTTCGTTGGGTCACGACAACCACTCGGTGTTCAGATGTTTGCATGCGCGAGTTTTCGTTGTTGGCTTGGTTTTCACTGCTAATCGATTCTTGGTCATTTTGAATTATATTAGTGGATAAAAACTGTGATGCATTGCGGCAGCAGCAAAAAGTACCATAACATATGCTTAAAATTGTACGTGATCTTGAGTCATCCCCATCTGAATTTATGGCAGTGGTCGCCACATCTGCATTGGTTGATTGTGTAGCAACTGTATTTACTTTTGCTGCTTGAGCTCGTTCACGTAGACGACGTCTGGTAGCGATGAAAATTTCGATGTACACCGTCGTCATAACGATTAAGGGAATGAAGAAAGAACCCAGGGATGAATATATCACATAACCGGGGTCAGAGTTTAGTTCGCATGGTGTTGCACTAGTAAACTCTTCCGGCCAATCATTCCACCCCACGAGGGGGGGAGAGCTTATCAACAGTGACAAGATCCAAACGCCAGTAATTAAGAACAGTACTCGACCAACCGTACGTTTTTGCGCATAATTTATAGGATCCGTAATGGCCCAATAGCGGTCAAGCGCTATGGCACACAAGTTAAGAATGGAGGATGTGCAACACATTATGTCACATGTTAACCACATTTTGCATAAATATATCCCAAATTCCCAACGCCCCAATATTGAATAGGCAACATTAAATGGTAGTACAAGTAGTGCGACCGTTAAGTCAGCCACTGCCAGTGAAACAATAAAAAAATTCTGAACAATTCGCAGAGGCTTGTAAGTAAAAACACTTAATATCACCAGGATATTCCCAATAATCGTCAGTACAATAATCACAGACAGTACAATGGCCGTTATTATGGCCTCCCATTCAGGAACTGCCAATTTTACGCCAAAATAACTATCGTACCATTCTTCACTTGGCACAATACAACCTTCTTCTAATAAAGATAAGGAATCTAGAGTCGTATAACTGGTATTAAGGATGCCATGTGTTTTGGCTATATTTATCGGTAATTTTCCAATGTCGAAATGTGCAGTAGTGGTGAAAGCGGTAGTATTTATGTTGCTTATAATGGTACTGTTGTTGGCAAACAGAGTGCGAACAATATGTACTGATGTGTTTGTGGCTGCGGTAGAATTCATTGCCAGCATCTGATTTACAGGTGGCATTTTGCATTTTGTATCACATTTAGTGCGTTGCTCTCAATTAAATGTTTTCATTGATTATATGCATTGGATGATATTAAATCTGAAATGATAAAAAATAAATACATAATGGTTTTTAATGGTTTGTCTTCTTACTTAGGTATGTCGTATATCTAATTATTTAAAATTTTAACATTTTTGTAGAACTTTTTGTAACAATCCAGTTAAGTGTGGAGTATTAATAAGAATGACGAGAAAAAAACTATATTTAAGAACACATTTGTAAAAATAAATATATGTAAAATGTCCATTGTACATGTAAAAGATAGTTACAGAGGCTTACTAACTAAACATTAATTTTTGTAAATCTTGAGCACGAATATAAATGACTTCATAGTCAATGCAAATAATCAGTCAATAAGTGGACGGAATTTGATAAGTGGGCGAGGTACCTCCCATACAAACTAAATATTGATTTTTATATATCTTGAGAACGGTTAAAGTGTAAGCTTCTGAATTTGGTTTACGTGACTTTGTAGTCAATATAAATCATTAGACAAGAATGGACGAGATTGGATAAATGGTACCTTCCATTTATACTGAATGTGGAATTTTTCATATGTGTAGAATAGAAATTAAAACTTCGCCAATCTATCCACATCACCCATACTCGTATCATCCGTTGAACTATTTTGTAAAAATTTCGCATATACAGAGGTGGACATTAGCACATTTCATGTATGCTGCATTAAAAAGCGTATATGTTTTTCTAGGCATCAAAATCGAGGAACATATTTACCTACATGTGTTGGCTATGATGTGCTCAGTACCTACCGTAACTTTTTTTATTTTCTTTCGTGGTCTTAATTTTTATGTTTAATTTATTTAAAAAAATATATAATCTTCTGGAGACAGCACATTTTACGAATTTGGATATTCTTCACTAATTTATTATTTCAAATCGTTTGTGACATTGCTTCCATATTATACTCCAACAAAAAGATGGTGTATAACGTATTGGTTCATATTCAAGCCCATAGGACAAATAAAAGTATATATAGCGCGCTACGCCTAAGAAAACAACTCGTAAGAAGTACTCCTTTATTTAAACTGCCTTAGTTGCAGGTCGCTTTAAATACTCAACTCAAATTCAAAGGGAGTTTTTTGGCAAAATTTCGTATGGACATCTTTTCGCGAATAATAAGAAGAAAAAATTAAAAAAAGAATTGCTTAGATGCATTTTGCAACATAAGGCACACGTATTAAAGAAGAACTTGAAGTGTCGAGTTTTATTATGCTTGAGCATACAGTAAAGCAGCCGCTCTTTTGGATATATGTTCTCTGGAATGACAAATCCAAATTTTTGTTGGTTTGAATATGATGGGAAATGTTATATATGTCGTTCTTCAAGCATGCAACACAACCCCAGATATACATCAATGACAGTAACGCATGGCGCCGGAAATGTGATAGTTTGCGTCGAATTTTCTATGCACGGAGTGGGTCCTATAATCAAAATAGGTGCGCAAATAGATCTGTACGCTTAAAAGGAAATACTTTTGAATACAGTGACTCCATTTGCAAAGGAAAACGTGCCACTTAGATGGTGTTTTATGCATGATATTTATTCGAAACACATTTCACGTACAGTGAAGTGTTGTTTAGAGCAAAATAGAAACCGCATTTTAAATTGGTCAGCTCAATAACCAGATCTCAGTCCTGTAGTGGACCCATGGAATCATGTAGAGTAACACATTGTTGTTGTTAAATCTAATAGTACTAGTGATTTATGGACAGGAATCTGAAAAAAATGGTGGGCGATATCAAACGACGGTTGCGTGGCACTTATATACAGAATGTCAAGGGGATTGTGGATATGTTATTAAGAAAAAGGGTCATACTACCAAGTACTTAGTTTTGAGTAAAATAAATAACTAGTTTTGACTTTTTTTCTCGCTGAAAATAATGTTTTTAAATTTGTCTAAATTACTGTCCAGTCATTTTTTTTTTGGTTTTGCTCTATTTTAACACAAACTTAATAAATTGAAACGAACAAAACTGAAGTAACGTAACGCTACGTATTCCTTGGACCACGAATGATATATTAGGGTATAGATATGATTAAAATAATAAACACGTAAAAAAATTTTTGATTCCAAATTTTTGATTCCGAAGGTAATGTGCTAAACCAATATCAACCACTGTATCTATATTTATCCCTAATAAATGTCTGAAAGAAATTTCATTTATTTACTAAGATTCCCTCTATTTTTCCATTCGCTCTGTGGCAACTACGTACTGTGGCCGGGTTTTAATTCACATTTGACTCCCAAAGAACCTAGTGTTGCTGCGTGTCTCGGACCAATCCTCATATTATAGTAGCCGACTCGATCTGTTTAATTTCACAATCTGTGAGAGAGATTCTACAAGTGCATAGAATCCAGTATCAGGGTATTTACTTACTGGTGGGTTAAAGTGTGCTACAAAACAATTTCGATCCCATTTGAAGATAGCCATACTCGTTTGTTTCAAAAATTCGTAGCAAAACTTGTTCGTTCCAAATTTTATTACATGCATACATTTCTATATTTCAGTAAATTTCGATTTTTATACTGTTGAGCTTAAAAAAAAATAGTATAACATTTAAGAATAAAAAGCATTCAACTAATTTTGTTAATTAAATAAGCTGCAAAAAATTTTTTGTTTCTTCTCAAAATTTTGTTTATGTGGAACAAAGCAGTTTTGCATCTCGGCTATTCATATGTATGTAAGGAGAATCCTGGAAAAAATCATTAGAACTAAACTGTTTTGTTTTTAACATGATAAATTTTAACTTTCCTATCAGTTTATTTATATCATTGACAAAGTCACCACTTTTAAAGTTCATATCGGTTCATACTTTTCTGAGTAAGTTTCTCTTAGAGCAGGTAGTCTGCAAGGGTCTTGTCTGTCCACTATTATTTAGAAGTAATGCAAATTTTTGCTGATGACACAGCAATTATATATTCAAAGGGGCTTAACTAACTGCAATCATGTTTTAACAAAAGGAAAACTATTCGAAACTCTGACAAACCTTGGGCAAAATATTTTACTAAAAGATGCAAATATTCTTTTCTACAACAAGATTGTATTGTTTGACGGTGTTATGCTTCACTCTAAAATGAAATTTATAAACCATATATCATGTATAACAAACAATGTAAACGTACTAAGTCGAATACTATACCCCTTTATAAATAGAAATTCTAGATTAATCATTAGCAATAAAAAATTATAATTCATTTTCAATGCCGTCATTTTCTATGCAGCTCTTCTTTAGTTCACAGTGGAAATATCGTGAAATAAATTGTTATATTAAATGGTTTTTTCGACTTAGCGACTTCATTCTCTTTCAGTTAAAGAATATATAATTATGTTTACTGAAAGTTTAAATATCAGATGTTTGATCTCTGGTTATAAACTTATGAATGGTTAAGGCTTTTGCAATAATGTCGTGATCCGCCAACTGTCATAGAGATAACAGCCGCAATAGTTCAAGAGAAACAAAGCTTAGGCCACCGACGATATGGCACCTTAATAGACCCAGAATCTACAAACTTATCGTTGTCTAGACGTATCGTAGTTACGTTACCTAAAAAGAACGATTTTAGGCAATGCAAAAATTGGAGGTTCATAACAGACAGGATTTCCTTCACACCGCAATTGTGTAGATCAAGGATATACTTTCGATATGAAAAACAAAATTGAAATTATAAAATCCACGTACATCGAGTGAGTACTGCAGCCACTCAGTTAGCTAAGCGTTTACTAATAACATAGGCGAAAACATTAACACTCCTCTTTGCGGTGGTAATGGGAGATTTACGCAAAAAGAAAATTTGAATAACGCGGAGTATCCAAAGATATCTAGAAATGATTGGCAATAACAGCAAAAACAATATTTCAATCGACAACCATTTAATTAAATACATGGACAACTTTTGCTTTCTAGGAAGCATAATCTCGTGGAACGGTGAGATTAATGAAGACTATTAGTAACAGGCTTAATAAGGCCAGAGGCGCATTCGGGAAATCAAAAATCATGAAATACACAAAAAACAATATACTAAATGCTTGCGTTAAATTCACTCTTGTATAAGGAAGTTAAGACTTAAAAATTGTAGAAACAAAAGCCTGCGCATTGTATGTATATATAATATGCTGCCCCAATACCATAGGCAACATAAACCTCTGGAATTTGGCCAACGAAGAGCCCATATATATATCAATAAAATATAAGAAAAGGAAGCGTTACCTTGGCATAGAACACAAAAGAAAGTGGACAGAGGAGAAGACCGAAAAACACTTGGCGCGAAACCGTAAAAAAGTAGCTAGCTATAATATTGTTACGAAAATAAAAATACAACACTGCATTGTGGGATTTTGGTATATGTCAATTTGGCAGCACTGCCACATCGACTATCTTTACATTACATTTAAATTAGCGGATATGTAAATAGAAGATGGTCGATATTTCCTGAACTTTCTAAAATGCAGGCAATTAGGTATATAAAGGGCTGTTTTACCTACATGTTAGTTATCGTTTGGATGTCGTAAGATATAGACGTGTTAGAGCGGAAATTAAGTTGTAATAAACTGTATAAAAGTTATTGTAGATTAAATAAAAATATAACTGTAACACAATGAAAATAGCGGTGTTTATTTTATTTTAATGCAATTTAAACGAACTAAACGTTTTAATAAGGCTAAAACGTAACAATGTATTAAAATGGAAATATATGTACCTATGTTCCCACGAGAAAAAGAAATGGGACAAAAAGTGAAATGTAATTATACAAATACGAGGCTATGATTTTAAAGTTTATTTTAACACCATAAAGAACATGAATGCTCAAATATACATATAAATATAACTGGGAATGATTATTGTCATTATATTGCTGTCAAATTCATTTGAACTTTGCAGTATGAATGTAACATAGCAATTGTTATACTCAGTTTGAATCATAAAATGCAGAAGAAATTTGATTATCTTCCATAGTCACATTCACATAATTTACTTTTAATATGTCGTTATTGCTAAAAGATACATACATACATACATAAAGCACTGCTCAAAAATATAGCGCACTAAATAATTTTTTTCTTCCAATTAAACTTATAAGAAAAATTAAAACAGAACCAAAATTTTTCGATACTCATGCAATTTCATTAATTTATTAGGAAAAATCATTTTAAACAAATATAAAAAAGCGGAACTTTCTTATAAAACATGTCTTAAATTATTAATTCATGATTATAGCACACTAAATTAAATACTAAAAATTCACCAGCCAAGAGATTAATACAAAAATGAGGAAATGAGGATATGCTTCTACCTTTGGCCTTTTTGACACACACATTTGATGCTTTTTGGGATTGATTTCACTAGACTACAACTAACATCTATAGCAGGGCTCGTCAAACACATCCATTGTCATTTTGCTAGTGTGTGAGTTCTCTCTAACTCAATGCACTTAAAGAAACTTATAAATAGTAAAAAAGAAGTATAAACAGCAAGATATTTTTAAAGTATTGAAATATATTTAATATAAAATTAAGCATTTTTTTAAAATAAAAATGAGATAAATTTTTATATTAATTATAAATGAGTTAAAATGTCTTCCTATACAATATGTAGTGCAGCATGATAACGTGCGTTAGCGAACTAAAAATTTTGATTTACCAAAAAAAAAAAAAGAATTTAATTAAAAATTTCGCTGTTTTTATGAGATAGTTTGTTGTTATTTTTGTTCAATATGTATGCGCATGTAGGTGTGAGAGAAAGAGAATTAATTTACGCCCCGTAGTGCTTTTGACAAGCACTGATCTACATTTACTTTGGGCCAAAACTGTTTAATCAATTTTTTGTATTAATTTTGCATTTTGTAAGGTTGCTGTCAATAATAGACCAAATGCCTTAAATCGGGTTTATGCTATGTAAAGATGGTGGCCAGTCTAGAAGAGATATGTTATTATTTTAAACCTATGTATTCATTAAAAACTTTGCCTTATCACATGGTGTATTATCCTGTTGAACAAAAAAAGCCTGTGGAAATTAACACCCAAAAATTTTGTCAAAATAGAAAGGAAGATTTCAAAAATAATTCGATGTCTCTTAAAGCATTTAAACGTTCTTCATGAAAGAATAAAACGCCGGTACTTTGAGCATGAGGTGCAAAACAAAATGGTTATTTTCCACTGGCTCACTGTCGAGGATAAATTTTTCACCTAGGACTGGATATTCCAAAACCGGTGCTGCACGCAATAGGTTTTTTAATGTCTGAAATGCCTTTTCTTATGACTCACCCCAACGATACGCCTTAGATTTCTTGGTGAGCTCATGGAAGCGTGCTGCCACGTTCGCAAAATTAGGCACGAAGCGTCTGTAGTATATGCAGAGTCCCAAAAAGCTGCGTAATTCATGAAGATTATGGGGGAGAGGCCAGTCCTTTACTGCTCGTATTTTATCTTCATTCGTTGAAATGCCATCTGCTGTAACTAGATGTCCCAAATATTTTACCTGTTTTTGGAACAATGCACATTTCTTCACGCTTAATTTTAGGCCAGCCATCGATATTCGTTGCAGAACTTCTGCCAGGTTTTTGAGATGTTCGTCAAAAGTTCTGGCCATCACTATTATGTCGTCAAGGTAAACCAGAAAAGTCTTCCAATGTAGTCCTTTCAGTACGTGCTCCATAAGTCGCTCAAACGTGGCCGGCGTATCGCAGAGCTCAAATGGCATAACTTTAAGCTGCCATAAGCCACCGTTGGCACTGAAAGCAATTTTGGTCGCGGGTAGCTGTCCTTTTTAGTGACATCATTCAGCTTCCTGTAGTCTACGCAAAATCTTGTACTACCATCTTTCTTTTTAACTAAGAGTACAGGTGAGCTCCAGGGACCAGCTCCTTAACCTCATTACGTTTTGCCACAGGTATACTTCTAGGTGCCTGTTTTATCGGTCTTGCTTCGCCAGTATAAATTTCATGTTTGACTATAGCTGTTTTGCCTTGACTTTTATTTTTCGTGGCGAATACGCAGGCGTACCTCTTTAGCAGCTTTTTGGCTTTATTACTTTCTGAAGCTGCTAGACCTGCTACCCATTTCTCTACATCTTCGTCAAATACCTGTTGGTCCTTGGCTGATATATCGGCAGGTTCTGGCAATCGTTCGCTATTTATTACCGCTTCTATTGGAGCACATTGGCCCACCTCGGAATTTTCGTAAATTTCATGGCCTGATAAATTGAGCGTTCTCACTGGGTCTATTAAGTTTTCATTAGTTTTTACAAGGGCCTTTGCTGCCAACAAGTCCATCTTAATTTCTGCTGGTTCTACCACCTACAAGCGGTTGTCCTCACAATCTCCCTCCATACGCGCCCATATCAGTGACTCAGTCTGAGGTGGTAATTTTTGTCGTTTGAGAGCAACTAATCTCCTAGCATGCACTTGATGATGGTATCCCACGTCAAGAGGTATATCTATAGTACGCCAACTCATTATCTGTTGCTCCATATTTAAATTGATATCATGGACTATCATAAAACCGGCACCAATAATAACCTCGTCTACAATATCGGCGACAATAAAAATATGACTTACGGTAATGTTCGCTATAGTCACTTTCACCTCAATTTTTCCGTAGTTGGTGGCAGACTCTCCAATAGCTGTTCGTAGTCTGATATTATTAAGTACCTCACATTTTTCCTTCACTAAATTGGGTCTGATTATAGACTGTGTCGCTCCGGTGTCTATAGTGAAGGTATGTTGTCCGTCATTAATGCACCCGCACGCTGTAAGGTTGCTGTTATTTTTCTGCATCACTGATATGGAGATTGTGGGGTCCTCGCTTGTGGGAGCTAGCTCTTGCCGCTCGGTGCTTGCTCGTTTTAGTTTAACGGGGACTCTTTTGTTGTGTGATGGTAGTTTGCGCGTTTATTATTTCTCGGAGGTGAAACGGATCTGGATCTTTTGTGTGGCGCTTTACAGTTTATCTGAAAGTGGCCACTCTTTTCGCTATTAAAACATTTCAATTTTGATTTCTGCTCAGCTAGGAGCCGCTTTACCACCCCCTCTATTTTGTGGATTTCTTAATCCTTCTCTGCCACAACTTCTAAATTACGTACCTTGTGTATTTGTGGCTTTGATGTCGTGCAAGCTGTCTCCTGAGCTAGTGCGAACGCCACAGTATCTGCAAAGGTTGTGTTTTGTGTTTCACATACAGCTAGTTTAACATCAGGCTCTCGTAAGCCGTTGACGAAGGCTTCGGTCCTGAGATGATCTACTAGTGGGTGATTTCCCCTGGATAGGTTAGCTGCACCAACCTCTCGATTTCCATTACTGTAGCGCCAACATTAATTCACTGTAGTTGCTTCTGCAGCTGGCTGGCATGGTTTTTTCCCCTTCGCCAAAGCATTAATTTTTTCCATAAGCTTTTCATTATCAGCTTTAGAAGATTCTTTTACCTGCGGCGACAGCTTTTCGTTATCAGCTCTAGATGTTTCTCGTACCTCATTAGAAGTTTCTTCAAGTTTCTTCTTAATACTGGCTAGAAAGTTCTGGTTCTGAAATTGCATCTGTTTCATCATGGCTGCAAGCATTGTATTGATGTCCAAACTGCTTGTGGTTGCAGCGTCAATTATTTCAGGATCATTTTCGGCATTAAATTCGTAAGTATCTATCTCTATACCACGTTTTTGAAATTCCTCTAACAGCCGTTTTTGTAGTTCGGTTTTATAACCGGTTGTTGACAGTTTTAATTTATTTAATTCCCGTTTGAGCCTGTCCACTTTTCAGTCTTGGTTTTTCATTTTTACTCCGCTTGATCTTTTTTTTTTGCTTAATTATTTTATTTTATGTACGCAATCCCACTTCTGACACAAATTTTACGTTTTAACCTTTTTAAAACATTTGAGTTCGTTGAAATGAAACCACTTTATTTTGTTTGTTTTACAGTTATATTTTTATTTACTACACAACAATTTTTATACAGTTTACAACAACTTAATATTCGCTTTTACAACACTTTTAATTCCGCTTTAACACGTCTTTATTTTACTCGTACGATAGCCAAACGATAACTAACTAACATGTAGGTAAAACAGCCCTTTATATACCTAATTGCCTGCATTTTAGAAGGTTCAGGAAATATCGACCATCTTCTATTTCCATATCCGCTAATTCAAATCTAACGTAAAGATAGACGATGTGGCGGTGCTGCCAACTTGACATATACCAAAACCCCACAATGCAGTGTTGTATTTTTAATTCCGTAACAATACAAACGCTTATATAGAATAATAAATAGCGAAAGTGCAACTTTAGACAGTAAGATTTATTTTATCTTTTGCAAGTTTTTAAACTTTAACATGAATTTTTGTTTTCTTTAAGTTTTTTTAAAAAATGCATGTATTCCTTATATACTTTTCTTCTGAAATTTATTTTATTATGTAATACTATTTTTCTGATTTTTTTTTTACCTTCAATATCTTGAGTTACGGATAAAAAATACGGTTCTGTGTGCCCTCATTTACTCGATTTTAAGTTTATCCGCGTATCAGGAAACAAGGGAAATATGCATTTAAATGATATCCATACATATATTTCATTAAGGTAACTTCTTTATATAGAAAACATATTATTTTTGAATTAGTTTGGGACGTCCACACATGTAGATATGAACATAGACTTAGGTTTTAGAAATACGATGGAAAATAACGGAGTTATTAAGTTTGCTAGAAAAGCAATTTAGGTTTTTTATATGATTTGTAAAAAGTTTTTTTGTCGATAAGAGATTTTTTTGGCGAAAAAATTTTTCAAAATATAATGTGACAACACTATAGAATACATACACAATAGTATACATACCCCCGAAAACTGAATTTTAACGAGAACTGTTAGGTTTTCACTTTCAACAACTATATAATGGGAACCTGCACGAAAAACATACCAATTTTTGCATAACATATTCTTTAAGTAAAAAGAGAGTTAATAAATTCAATTTTCAACATATAGACATACATACGTACATACTCTGCATTATTCGGTAACTAATATTCTCCGAAAAATATTTTGATAATATTTACCCAGGTTCCAAAAGAAACACATTTTATTCACACATTGTCTCGATTTATGTTCGAGTAGGTCTTAAATGTTAACCCTAGCCACCGGAAAGCAACGCCAAACCATAACGAAACTATTTATTTGAACAAAAAATGTGCAATTTTTTTTTTAAACAAATTGCCTTTTTGTATCATATTTTTTTTCTAAAACCCCCTTTTTGTGTAACTTTTTTGAAAAATCCCAACAGTAACGCAGTGAACAATCTCTTTGTGTTAACGAAGTAAAACAAAATATTTTCACTCATTGTATGAGTAAAGCAACAATTTGTTTGGTGTTCTAAGTTTTATTCGAAATAGGATTTTAGTCAATGAACATACATTTGAATTTAATGACCACGTTCATGCAACTCTGTAGTGCTTAACGCATTCGCCGCCAAGCTAGATATACTCGTGTGTGGTAGTCTGATACCAATTTCCAACACGAGTATACTCGTTGAACTTATAACATATTATAACGTGCAACTTGTGGACCTTGCAAACTTTTTATTGCCAGAAACGTAAGCAAATAAGTGTAAAAACGTAAAAGAAATAATTCTACAAATAAATTGTTTTCACAAAATGTCTTATTTATTTAAAAAATATAATAGGGTATTTTGTTACAGAAATTACATAAAAATAAACTTTGTCATCAACAGTCACCAGTATGTGTCTGAGGCATCAAACAAAAAGGCACTTTGATTTAGCTATGAACTGACTAACTAATGATTGGCTTTTATAAGTCAGCTAAAAGTTAGTTATAAGGCAATTTTTTTAAAAGATTTTATTTTGTTTTAGTATATACATATGCACATATATTACATACATACGTATGTACACATATGCATATTTATACCAACTAGTGTACTTAGCGGCAGACACAATCAGCCGCATTCTAGCATCTAATATTCATTTTAATTATGTACAATTTTTTTTTTATGATAAATAAAAAATATACATATTTTCTTTCGTTTGTACACAAAAAAATATGCACAGTGAAAAAAATTATAAGGTGTGCTCAATCGAGACTGTACTGCTGTCATATTTGTCTTTGCTGACGTCACCAGTCGTCGTTTTGCAACTTTATAATCCGGATCTATTATTTGTTACTTCAAAAACATAGATTTTTGTTTTTTTTTTTTTTGCTTCAAAGACAAACTATTTTGCTAGTTTTAATAGTTTATTCTTACTTTCATGACTTGTAAAAATGAAACATGTTATTGCTTTCTCGGTCGGTCTGCAATCAATTATTCAGATCATCAAGGTTTTACTGTAATAATATTAAAAAAAAAAAAAATTAAAAGTAATATTGCTTATACGAAAAACAAAACCGATTTCGCGTGACGTCACATTTTTTATTCACCACACTATTGAGACGACCTTATTGTTATTAGACCATGAGATTTATGTTTTCTTTCTATGAGTTAGTAAGAATTTTATAGTCGTGTTATTTAAAAATTAAGATTAAAAATACATATAAAATGATTGTTGTGTTTATAGCCGCCAATCTTTCAATGGTGATCCTCAACTGATTTGATGGTCTTGCAATTGTTAGAATATATATCATAAGTAAAAAGTCAGAAATTATTTAGTATTTTACATACATACACAATTATGGACCTTATTAATTGATCACATTTTTGCAGTTTTTCTCATACAGGCAATTTTGACATTTTTTAAATTGAGTAATATATACTTATGCTTCAAGGACTTACAATTTTTATCTAGATTTTTGTTTTCTGGATCCATTATAAAATAGTCAGTTATATATTTTTATTTTATTATATTATTTTAATACATCACTTATTTTTATTGCTTTTTTGTTACCAATCACTATAATAAAATCAAAACGAACATATACTTTACGGCATTAATTATGTATTATATACATGTAAACGAATTCAATTTTAAAAACAAAATAAGCTGAGAGAAAAAGAGATATATATGGCCGGTGTTTTAGTGTTATATATGAATTAGTTTTGAGTGAGTAAAAAGTTAGTTTAATGCTTATCGAGAAAATTTCATGTGTACGTATGTATGTACATATGTTACGAAAAGAACAAACACACGTAAAAGTCCTTCGGGGTCATAATGAGTTAACTTAGCTGCAACTTATACAGATTGAGTGAGTAGTGACCAGCTCGTAGAACAATCTGTGTTAAAATCAAATGAAACTTTACTACGCAAATGAATTAGCTTTTGAGTTACCTGTGACTTATTACTGGTTAACTATAAGTTAGTTTTAAGATCACTAAAGTCCCTACAGGGTATTTATAAAATGCACTGTCATACATTTGTTGCATCGTTAGGACTGATTTTTATTTTTATTATTGTCTATAATCCATTTAAAACTGAAAACATTTATTTATTTGCCTTTAATTTCATTTTTTCGAACTTTTATTATTTTGCCATTTCAGAATGTTGTATGTATGAGCTTACAATTTAGTGGTAACGTCATCGTACAATAATTCGTCTTAGTTAAGAATTATTTTAGTATTTTATTTTCCTAGCCGTCATTGTGGAAATGTAAGCACTGCATTGCACTGTTTTTAATCAAATTACATTAGCAATATGGGAATAGTTCTCGTACGATTTTTACAAGTACAATATAAAGTAAATGAAAAGGAAAGTAACCTAAATTGCCGTATTTGTTTTAACCCATTTGGTATCTCTGTATCCAATTAAGTACAGCAAACTAATAGAATACATAGCTATTAGATTTTAAAAGTTTTAGATCTTTCTATGGCTTTATATAAAAGAGATATAATTTTTTTTAAATAAAAGCAAAGTTGTTATAACCGAGGTAGAGGGTGTCTAAGCTGAGAGTATATGCCAATATTCAGATGTGCACGTATTTTTGTTAATTCAATATGTCCTCATACGAAATTAATTTTTTATAAATTATTTTAATTAAATACACTTATCTTCCTTTTTAAAATTGTAAATGTTTAAGACGTGGTTTTCAATTTAGATTCACAAATTATGTACTACTGTACTTATTTGAGTTCAGCTGCAAAATCCATATAAAAGGGAGTTGGTTAGTTTAGCTCTTCTAATAAGCTAGTTCGTTCACTTACAACAAAAAACATGTATGTAAAACAAAAAAATTAGTTATGTATATGTGTGTGTGTGTTTAACACACATGTTTTGTGTTGTAAGTGAACGTACGAGCTCATTAAAAGAGCTAAAGAGCCCAACTCTAATATAAAAACTGTGGTAACGTTTCTGCTGTAATACATATAAACATACATACGTACTTGTAAAAATGTTCAATCATATTTACGAGCTTAGCAAATTAAATAGGGGATTCAACAAGTGTTGGCTATTTGAAAACAGTTGACAAGTGACTTAGTGTGGAAAAGTATCACTAGCTGATTACATGTTTAAGAGTTCTTCAATTAACAATTGTTAATATTTTTATAACTTACGATAGATTTCAAACATTTTAATATTTCTAATGCATTTAATAATATAGAAGACGCAGCTAATGGTATATTAGAGGATAGTAAGAGAGATATTTAGTATAATTAGCAATCATATCGCCAGATATAAGTGTGAGTAAGATCTACCTGGTAGTATAGAGCTATTTATATGAGATAACGATACTAGCGATGATAAACCTTTTGCCGAAAAATTGAAGTGAAAACGCCGACAAGAACTGGCGAGAGGTTAGTGCTTTTGAGACGGGAAGAAGTAAAGCAACATCTTGAAGATCTTACCCTACTAGTAATATTTGAGAAAAATATTTAATGACAAAGTTACAAGCACAATTTTATATGCAAATCAAAAGACATAATCTCAAAAAGGAAGCATATAGTGCAACCGATACAATGATGACAAACAGAACAAAGAAGTGATCTTTGAGGAATACAAGACAAATTAAGAAAAACAAAATTGTGAACACGCGATCCAATATTTTTTCTCCTCTTGGGGTTCCACTGAAAGTTGGGCTTTGCTATGTCTGAGATTTCATTACGCAAAGTGTAGCAAATCCTGTTGTGATAGTAATTTCATTTGTAATGGAGGATTGATTGTTTATTGACATCCGATCAGAGCTTGAAATTTTTTTTACAGACACTTGTAGTTTTGATGTTAGTGTGAATTTGTTGTATTCTCAATCTGTGAGAGTAGCTATTTGTGGTGGCCATTTGAAGACACTTTGTTTTTGTAATATTTATCCTGAGCCCGATTTGCATGTCACAACGAAAGGACTTACACTGCTGTTCTCTAAAAAGTGCTTTACGTGGGGCATTTCTGTGCAGTTCCCGTATGAGGGAAAAAAGCGGCTTGGAATACTGATGTTCTCTAGTGCCGGTCATATTGCTTCCGTTTTGATGGTATCATGTTAGATTCGCTCTTAATCCATTATGTTTATTACGGAGTGATTTCTCAATGACTGTTGAGATGGGCTCCATGATTATCTTTTGAATGGTATTTAGTAACGTTATTCCCCTCCAGTACCTAAATTATCATAGGTTACAATTTTTCAGCAGTGCATGTTAACCACGCTTCCTTTATATGAAGTCAGATACACGATACGAGGTTAGAACACGCCTTGAAGAATTCAGATGGTAACGCGTCGGAACGTCTAACAATCCGACCCGGCAGTTTTTTGTATTGTTACACTATAAACTATATCAGTCATGCACATTTCATAGAACTTTTGTTCACGCTTAATTTACACGTATTCTTACGCTCTTACTTTTAGTCGTCAATGAAACAGCGACGAGTGAACATGCGTACAGGTGTATGCTGAAGTTTTAATTTTTTTGTATTTTTAACTGTATTATTTATTTATTTTTTCCGATCATACGAACATTTTTCACAAAATACTAAGTTTTTTATTTTTTAAATAAAAATAAATTCATTCCGATGCTAATAATGATAATTATCCATTCAACTTAGTTCTCAGAGAGCAATTTTCATTTTCTCACTAAGACAACTACATTTTTACTTTTGGACACCACTGAACTAAATCAAGAAACTAGCTTGTCCTGAGATTTGCAAAAAGCGATGGTTCACCATTAGCAAAGAATTTTCGAAACAAAAATATTTGCTAAGCTGTCGTAAAATAAAAAATGCATAACAGAGCATAAGAAACAAACAGCATGGAGTGACAAAAACAAAAATATAATGCAAAAGCAAAAGTAATGGGTTTTTTTTACATGCTAAAGAATAATAAACAGTAGATCATTTGTGAGTCAGAGTGTAAGCAGGTAACAGTAAAAGAAAAAATTAAAATATAAATATTTTTATTTTTAAATATATATGCTAGGGTGGTCGATAAGCATAACTCCCCCTAAAAATGTTTGTTATAGTTTAAGAATATGGTGTGAAAAATATTATAACGTTTTGGAAAGGTTAAAAAGTGGCGCATCGCCCTTCAACTTTGCCTTGAAAACTTTAAAAATATAATTTCGATGTTTATGAAAATTAAATTTTTTCACATACATGTATTTAAATGTATAGTACGTACATAAATAACTAAAAATTTATAAAAATTTTACTAGTTTGTATGTTATTTTATTTCAAAAGAGTGGTCGACCATAACTTTTTGCATAACGTATTTTTACACGTATTTTTTGGGTGCATATGGCTACCACAAAGCATCTCCATCTAACACGGTTTAAAGCTGTTGACTTTGCCTCTTCCCATGTTAGGTTCTTCTGTCTCGGTTCTAGGATAATTGTGCGTCTCCAGGTGTTTTTTTGTCGACCACGATTTCTTGAGGATTCCACTCGAGTGACATTCTAGTGATATTTTCAGGACTTTTTCGGATGATGTGACCGATCCATCCCCACTTTCTTTTCCTTATCTGTTTCAGTATGGGTTCCTTATTAGTCATGCTCCACAGTTCTATGTTACTTATGGTATTAGGCCAGAATATTTTGCATATGATTCCGAGGCACTTGTTAATGAATACCTGGAGTTTCTGTGTGATGTTATTCGACACAAGCTAGGTTTTACTGTCATACAGCAGTACCGATTTAAAACGTGAGTTGAATATTCTGAGCTTAGTTCGTCTGGATATATGTGAGCTTCTCCATACTGACTGCAGTTGTCCAAATGCCACACTCGCTTTATTGAGCCTTTTATCTACGTCTGTTTCTACGCCAGCGTTTGTAGTCATTTTACTTCCTAGATAGCAGAAGCTATCTACACACTCGACTGGCTGACTGGCTGACTGGCTGTAGCATGATGTTTTCCGTGCTCGTATTGTTTATTCTCATGGCCTTGGTTTCCTTGATGTTTATCTCAAGCCCAACACTACGAGTCAATCTTTCCAGGTCCTCCTCCTGCATATTGGAAAACTTATGCGAGAGTAGACAAATGTCATCCGCATAGTCCAAGTCTTCGAATTGGCGTGAGAGACTCCATGTGATCCATATTCTTTTCGAACAGACTTTGGTCATTATGTCATCCAGCACGATGATGAATAGCTGAGGCGATAGTGGGCATCCTTGTTTAACTCCAGCATTGGAGTGGAATGGTTGGATGATGTTTCCTTTGTGAAGAACTGAAATTTCTGCGTCCGCATACATTGCTCTAATAATTCGAATTGTCTTCTGTGGTACTCCTTTGGTTCTTAGTGCTTTCCATATAGCCGTTCGCCTGATGGTATCAAACGCTTTCTAAAAATCGACGAATAGTAAATACAAGGGGGGTACGTCATTCTATGGACTGTTCAATGATTATTCGTAAAGTGTTGGCCTGATCTACGCAGCTTCTATTCGGTCTGAAGCCAACTTGTTCGTCTCGCAGTATGTTGTCTATTCTGCTCTGAAGCCTCCCCTGTATTATGACTGCAAGTATCTTATATATGGTGTTAAGTAGAGTAATTCCTCTCCAATTATTACAGTCTTTTAAGTCGCCACTTTTTGGTAACTTTACATGGATCCCATACTGATGTGATGTGAGGCAGTAGAAGTTCAGCTGTGGTTTGGATGTCAACCCGTAGAATTTCCGCTGGTAGTTCATCTTCGCCTGCCGCCTTATTATTTTTCAATTTACCAATCGCCTCTTTTACTCGTATCTCATTCAGATTGGGAGGGTTGTATAATATTCTTAAACTGTTTTCCTCACCTATGTTCTCAACTGTTTCGCTGTCCTCAGTAGTGTTCGTGACGTTACTAATTTCATTGAAATGTTCCTTCCATCTCTGTGTTTGTGCATCATTGTTCGTTATTAGTGAACCATTTTTATCATCAACGGCTTGGTATCTATTATTTTTATTATTAAATTGGGTCAATGGTTATCCTTAAATAATATTAGTAGAAATGCATCAATCAGTTTATTAACTTTATTAAGTGAAAAAATACCCAATCTACGAAAATATGTACGCACATTAAAATGTACGCCACGTGAAATAGTTAAAAGAACAGTGGAGCCGGGAGAATATGTTAATTACGGCATAGAGGATGATCTTACAGACTTTTTGAATAATTTTCAATACAAAAGTAGAAATATATTGCTGAATATTAATATTGATGGTCTTCCTCTTTTTTTAAAAATTCCCGTTCCCCAAAACCTTCAGATATCAATTTATATAATCGAATTCGTAGAAAAGGGATGCAATCTTTGATTGCAAATGAGATTCTATTTCATGGAAATACTTTATCAATTTATATACGAGCTTATAATTTCTTTTAGGTGTTAAAAATCATTCTGGATAATATTGTTGCAACCAATATACTCAAAAAGGAGAAAGTTTCCAAAAGAATAATTTTCAAAAAATCTGAAAACTCGGCTCGTAATGACAATGATTTCAGAAAACTTTCATCATCAACAGAACCAGCTTGTAAAGAGTCCGCCATCTAATTTTTTTTTTCAACTAGTGCTTAAGTCGTGAATTGTAACACTTAGCTCATATCTGATTTGACAGATAATTAGTTTTATCCTTCTGCTGAACGAATATGGTTGTGTATACGCTTGAACAACGCTGGGAAACTGGGCCTGCGATCGACTTGCCGATTTTGAAATCATCTTTTCAGATGAAGCTCATTTTGATCTTGGCGGGTATGTAAACAAGCAAAATTGTCGCATTTGGGGCATAGAAAATCCGCATGCATACACCCAAGACGAGTCACTGTTTGGTGCGGAGTTTGGTCCAGAGGCATAAAAGCGCCATTTTTCTTCGAAAATGAGCAAGGAGTGGCCGTTACAGTCAATGGCGATCGTTATCGGGCCATGTTGAACGAATTTTTGTTCACAAAAATTGAAGAGGAGGATATTAGCAACATTTGGTTTCAACAGGACGGCGCTACTTGCCGATGTTTTGCGTCCTGTTTTTGAAGATCGCTTTATCAGCCGCAGAGCTGATGTCGTTTGGACACCTCGGAGCTGCGACTTGACA